>NW_010729099.1:2047192-2200668 GCF_000365185.1 Nelumbo nucifera
TCTTAGCTACAGGAGCAAATGTCTCAAGATAGTCAATACCATACATCTGAGTGTAGCCTTTAGCAACTAACCTAGCCTTAAACCTCTCAATAGATCCATCAGAGTGATATTTAATGGTAAATACCCATTTAAAACCCACTGGCTCCTTCCCTATCAGAAAGAAGCTCAAGATGAAGCTTCCAGCAAGTGTCCTTTGTATGCCTCGGTTTCTTGCAATATTCACATATCTGCTCTTTTTTCTCAGTAGGACCCTTTGGCTTTATTCCAACATGTGCAAAGTATTCTGTAGGTGGACTCTGTAACTGAACCTACCGCCTACTCTCCTCACTACTTATCATAGCATATGCTTGGGAAAGAGTAACCTCATCTTTGGCCAGGATATTTTGCCTAATGATGTCAAACTCAGGGTTGAATCCAATAAGAAATTCAAATACCCTATTTCTCTCCACCAACTTCCTATACATTTCAGCATCATTCTTACTCTCCTATACAACTGTCTCCATAACATCAAATTTTTTGCCATAGAGATTTCAGTATAGAGTAGTAGATTGCTACTCTTATCCCCCTGTCTTAGGTTCTTCACGTCACTTTTCAACTTGTAGACTCTGGCTACATTCAACTTCTGTGAATAGGTCTTAGTAACACTGTCCCATATCTCCTTAGCCGAAGACATCCAGAGATAATGCTAACTTATATGAAGTTGCATAGAGTTGACCAACCATCCAATGACAGTATAGTTATCCCGCATCCATTTCTCAAATTCAGGGTCTATCTCTTCGGGTTTCACTTTACTACCTGTGAGATACCCGAGTTTTCCACTGCTACAAACATAAATTCTTATACACTGTGCCCAAGCAAGATAATTTGTCCCATCTATCTTGTTTGTGGTCACACCAGTCAAAACGAAATCTACCGAGCCAAGGCCGGAAACCAACAATTGCTTGAACTCACTTCCTATGGCTCCATTAATAAAACGAAAATCAAAGAACCAGAAATTTAGTCTATATAAACTTACTTGAAGTCAAACCAAAACCCAGATGCTTAAAAACTAGGGTTTTACTCCATCCAACTATTGGGGAGGAAGAGAGAAGATGCAGCCGCTCCTACCAGAGCTTCCTAATCTCTTCCAAACTTGAACCACCCTCCTTTAGGAGTCAAAAGACATCTCCCAAGCACAGAGCGCCACCCCCAAAACTTCACCTTTACCTGTACCTTCGAAAATCTCTAGTCGGCTAGGGTTTTGGGCAGCAATAGAACAACACCACTTCTTGGCAATATCCAACCAGATTTAAACTCTCCAAACCCTCTACCAACTAGGCCAGAGATCCTCTGAGCTATAGAGAACCTATCTCTCCATATACTCTCTTAATCTAAAGGTGTATGGGAAAAGAGGAAGAAGAAAAGAAGGAAGAAAGAAACCTAGTCTGATACCAAGATGTAAACCAGTCCTCAAAAATAAGTGTAAATTTGAAAAATTAGAGAGAAAAAGGAAGAAGAAAAGTAAGAGCAACAGTACAAGAGAAGAAGATGGAGAAAAGAGGAGGAAGAAGAAGAAATGTTCGAATATCCTTCCCTTTCTTCTCTAATCCTTTTTATTAAGAATTAATGTTAAAATAATTACAAGTATGCCCTTAAGTGGGCGGCCAGCTAGGCAGTAACATAAAGAGATCAAATAAAAAGAAATAACAGGCCCATTAAGAGAGGCCCATTAGCTAACAAGAAAAAGAAAAAGTATTACAAGAAAAGATACTAAGACCCATTCAGCCCAATCTCTTTACAAAATAAATAGGTCCCATTTATCATAGAAGGTTGCCCCTTTCTCCTAGAAAGTAAGTGTGAAATGGGTTTTGATTTCTAGGTAAAATGATTGACAAAGTAAAGTTGCCTCTTTCCGTAATCATTGTGTGACAGCCTTTTGTGGGTTTTGGATGTTGGGGCAGAAAGTAAATTGCAAAAGCCCAACATTAAGCTTAGATCAAGAAGGACCAAAAAGACCAGGGGGACTATCTGTTAATTGCTTTTATAGCTTAGATCAAGAAGGACCAACGCAGAGAATATCTGTTAATTGCTTTTATAGTTCTATAGACAAAGAGAAATTTTGTTTCTCACAATACATAAACATGTAGATATAGTAAACATGTAACCAGTCACAAAGTAAAAGAATCAGAGAAGAAGCACTTATTCATTAGCTTAAAACAAATATAATACAGATGTAAGTAAGAGTAGACAGAGATCGAGCACTTACCGCCGACAGTTCGATGCAGTAGTGGTCGGAGTTGCAGTGGCGAGTGGTGAAGCAAGAAGCTGTGGTTGGAGTTGCAGCGGTGAGCAGAGAAGCAAGGGGCAGCGGCGGTGCTCTGTAAGAGAGGTTGCAATGGTAAAAAAATGGATTTACGTTAGGGTAAACATCATATGCAAAGCATGGGATCAGTCACCATAGCATACAACGGGGTAACGTGTTTTGATCACGAGAAAAACCTAACTGAACATCCTAAACTGTCGTCGTGTGTTTTGAAACGCAATATCTCATGATCATTCCACGATACTGAACGCCACATTAAACCTACCATCAGTGTGATATGCAATACAGAATCAATAAAAAGACACTTTTATCCTTGATTTTTTTTTTCAAATTTTCAAGAAAACCGTGAAATTTTGTATCAATCCGAAACACGAACATAACAACACCAACTCTAAATCTGAAGATATTGTATCATTGTATGAATACTAGAAGATTATACTGTTAACCATGACAGAATGAAAGATATATCAAAAATGCCCTCATGCTGTTCTATATGTTTGACTTTAATAGAAAGATACATAGAACTGAATGTGCTCCTTTCATTGCATATCAGCTTTTCTTGTTACCCAGTTTCAAATAATTCATTGTCCAGCGCACTATTCATGCCCATGAAATAGAACAATACCAATATGGTTGTTGCAATGATTGATCGTAACAAATCCACCCAATGACGGTGCAGATAGATGTCCAGGTTTTTGGCATGCCTAATTATAAGCATATATTGCTGTCTTCTTTGTAACCTATTCATACTGCTATCTTCATCTTTCAAGTATTTATTTTTTCACTAGTTAAAGAAATTGCAATAGATATGACTAACCAAAACCAGCATTTACATAAAATTTATTCAAATTATGTATCTGAAACCAAATTAATCCACTAAAAGCACCATATGAACTGGCATTACAAATGGTAATGTCAAATCGCAAACTATTTTCAGTTTTAATCAGCTATGAAGAACTAAAGCCAAATTTATACAAATGGCTACCGATTTGTGCACACCAATCCTACTTCATGCATCACTCTATCTTATCTAGATGGCTACAGTTTGGGATACAGGAAACACAAAAATACTGTCATACCTTCTTTGCCTCAAGAAGTAGCCCGGAAGATCATCAACGCCTACTTCCTTTTCTTCTGAACCTTGAATATATTACGAAAGGCCAGCCACATGGAAAGGTTGGGTTGGGAGACAACAACCCTGATGAGAAGCAAGGAAGATTCCCTTCCCTGAGAAGGTGAGATCTCAACAGCTCCCCTTTTTCTCTTCTGATACTGATAAAAAGCAGTTAATGAAATTCAATATTATGATAAATTGGGTATGTTCAGACTTCAGATTATTGAAAATTTAAGTGGGTTGGCTTGTATTGGGAAGAATTAATTTGGTTTTCCTGCTATTATGATTTTCATCCTGAAAGATGAAGTGGGTTCTTTGAGTTCATGGTAAGGAACAATTAAAAAAAGAAACAAATTGGCTGTGCATTTTATCATGATATCATCACAAATGGATGGCCATGTTTTAATCCTGACTAACGAAATAGTTTTGCTCATTGTCATGAAAAAAGTAGAGAAAATATAATGAATAAGAGCTAGTCTTGTTCTGATGAAAGAGGAATTAATTTGTTTTTTCAGGACTGGTAGGGGTACCATGGCCTTTGACTCTTCACAGTTTTCACAAGGATTGCACTCCCAACCAATAATGATTTGGAATAAGTTAGACAGATCAAGGGTGCAGCATGTCAGAAAGGGCTCTGTTGAGAAAATTTTGAAGTTTGGGATATATGAGTCAGTCTTTGTTTCTGTTGAAGAAAGTAACATGTAATGGGAAACACTCAAGCACTATTGAGTTAAACAGGAGCATTGTCGAGTTATTGATAAAAATTTAATGGCACACATGATTATGTGCTAATGGCAGTTAAAAATAGTTTGAGCAAGGGGAAGTTTTTGTCTTGCTACATCAGCCAATGACAGAGGTTTAAGTCCTATCACAAAGGTAAGGGGAGGTTTTAGTATTTAGGTGAAATGTCAAGAGAGGTTTAAGTCTTTTACCCTAACAATAATGAGAGAAAACTGAAAATGGTACCTGAAACCAAAATATTCTTAGCTAATGTTTAAGGACCCAATTTTATTTATTTACTTGAAATATGGTATTGTATTACTGTATATAGGGCAAGGGAGAGCTCTGCCCAAAAATGCTATACAAAAACAGGTCAACAAAAGGGCCCTCTATAAGATAATCTTTACAAGTATGAAGCAGAAATTACAAAATCATTATTCACAAACCACAATAATTTTTTTTTTGATAATTGAAAACCATAAATTAAAAATTGAGGTCACACTAGATTATCCACAATAATCTGAGGCCAACTTGAAAACTCCTTGCATGCCTTAGACCAAGAAGCTAACAGCCTTTCCAATTATCCAATTAACCCCTTCTTTTCCTTGGCTACTCCCTTAAACATTCTGCTATTGCTTTCTTGCCAGATCCTCCAACATGTTACAAAAGGAATCAGTTTCCATAGCATAACTCCTTTTTTGCTTATACCACCAGTAGACCAGGCAGATATGAGGGAGCTCGGATCCCTTGGAAACACCCACAGAATTCCAAATAGTTGAATAAAATGCAACCAAATGCTATAGGAAACTTTACAATGAATTAGCAGGTGATGGACTAATTCTTCTTGGAAATTACATAAGCAGCATTGAGTAGGAACCTCTATTCCTTCAGATATCAAGTGATTCGTAGCAAGAATCCTGTCTAGAATGGCTGTCCACAAGAAGAAAATCACCTTTAGGGATCTTTGGGTTTCCATATCTACCTCCAGCTACTTTGTTTCCAGCTGACTCCAAACTGAGAAGAGTCCTGATTTTTTTTCTTTTTTTTTGCAGCCCATACTACCTGATCTTCTGAATCCAAACACAGGTGAGCCTTGTTCATTAATTCCATAAAAGACAAAAGTTCTTGCATCTCCCAATCAAGCACATTTCTCCTCATACAAAGTATCCATTTGCAAATAGAAAAAAAATAATAATAATAATAAGGCTGTTCTCATATAAAGTACTCTTTTGCAAAAGCTACTTCTCCTACACAACAACACTTGTTTAAAAGACTATCAGTTACATTGCTACTTCTCTTGTGCTTGTGAATGAAGCAAATTTTGTTATCCCAAGGTGCTTAATGTAGATCTTGTATTGAATGAGATTAATGTTCAGAAAACAAAGATGTCTCACATAAAAGCTTGTGATTAAAAATTCAAGGGATTTGATGCTACACCTTGTCCACCTAGTTATCAACTTCTATCACAACCTTATCATCAGCAATGCTTCACACCCATTTGTGCAAATTCTTGTCTGGAAAAAAAATACAAATTGAGAGTTGGCTACAAGAAGCCCTTGAATGTTTCATTTTTTTCTCATGAATTTATGGGTGTTGCTCAGCAATGGGTCACTGCTATCAAGTTCTGCTTGCGTTGAATTGGAAGGATAGAGAAGAAATGCAATAGAAGACTAAAATATCAAAAGATGAGTATTTAGAAGAAGTCTATTATATACACTTAAACATAAATTAAGCTTACATTAGATGGCTACTAAGTATCACTTTATGTTTAAAACTCAAGATTCAAGACTCGGAAGATATAGAAATATTTTACTTGTGTTGAGTCAGGGATAGAAATAGAATTTAGTAATCCGAGCTCTTCATACGCAGCCAAAAAATTAAAAAAAAAAAGAAAAGAAAAGAAAAGAAAACCTAGCTCTTCATCATTTTATTATTTCCCAATGGCATTTGAATCCTCATAATCATGAGATCAAATTGGCGCCCCACAGCACCTCCCACCCGTGTACTGGGAATGTCGCCCCATCATAAATGCGGGAAATGTTCCCAATGCACGTTGAGATGTGCATGTGGGGCGCTGGGCGCAAATGTGATCTCCATAATCAGCATCTGAACTCGATCAACTCCCGGTTGTTAATAGACTATCGAAATATGGAAATTTTGTCCTGGAATATTAAAATGCCCTAATTCCGATCCCTCATTAATAGCTAGGAACAGCCCCTTTTAATAGTGGAGTGGTGCTCTGAAATATTTTTTTTAGGTTTTAGTAATTTTAATTTCATCACTTCGGCATGGATTAAGTGAGGGTTCATTGTCATTCAAGAAAAATGGCCTACGAGAAAGAATTATATTCATGAATAAAGATACATGTAAGCAGACAATAAAAAAGAATGGGACTAGTTTTATTTCCAAAAAAGAATCATGAGAAGAAACAATGATCGTACAAATCACTCTTACATACAAGAACGCACATGTAGCAGAATCCAACGCAAGCCGGGAAGGCTTTAACGAAGAACAATTATAAAGAATACGAAATACTGGTCATCAGTCGGATCCCCCATCAGAAAAGCCCGAACAACACTGAAAACCCTAGAACGATAAGCCAGACAATGTGAACTAGCAGTAGCGCCTGACCGGACACGGGCCCGCTGCCTCCATTTCCGACCTCGCAAAACCCTAACTTAGCGACCCGCGTGCCGGCACACATAGCATCCGCGCAGCCACACCAGTAGGTAACGCCGTCTTCGCCGCAGACCGGATCTGTTCGGAAACAATTGACGGGACAAGAAGGAGGGCTCGACCCCGCGCACAGATCATCTGCGTGCACTGCATCGTCGGATGGTAAGCGAATCGCCGATGAATCAAGTTCGGATCGTACGAGCGAAGAACAGAGGCCAAAGATGAAGAAGACGAGGAAGGAGATTAGAAAGAACGGGGAGGAAGGTGAGGAAGTCGCCGGCATGGACACGAGGACGGCGAGCTCGACAGAAGCTCGCCTTTTTCCCCGGAGATACAAAGAGAGAAAAATACTTGGTAAGTCCTTCGGTCTTCAACGAAGAAAATTATGAGAGAGAGAGAGAGAGAGACCTAAAATCGGTGGTCTGAAGCGTGGTAGGAAGGAAGGAGAAAAAGACTTGATGAGTCCTTCGGTTTTCAACGAAGAAAATTATGAGAGAGAGAGAGAGAGAGAGAGAGAGAGAGAGCTGAAGCGTAGGAGGAAAGACGGAGAAGCGGTGGATTGTTCGATGTTTCTGGTAGACGGTTTCAGAGGTTTCTTTTCTTTCAAAGGAGGGCGGAGTGGGACAGGTCAACGATTCGGTGGACGGGTGGAATTAGATCAACCTCCAAACATCGAATTCGCATCGGCGCCCAACAGCACATCTCAACCGTTTATTGGGAGCACCTCCCATAACGAGTGCGAGAGATGCTCTCAATGCACGGTGAGATGTGCATGTAGGGCGCACTCTATACGCCGCCAATCTGAAGGGCGATAACGCTTTTGAAAGGAAGGGTGTTAACTACTCCCAGGTTGGCAGTGCCACTACTTTTTGACGGATTCCTCCAACGCTTCCACGTTTCATCAGTCATCACGCCTCGCTCTAACGGCGTTAGCGCCACCGTGGCTCCGGGTCCACCACGAATAATAAAACGCGTAAAACGGGCTACGTGACCCAATTAGAAACAGACACGTCATTTGTTGATACATCTGCTGACCGAGGATTTGATGACGTGGCTACTCGTGATTGGGTTACATGTGTTTCTAGCCGTTACATTTGATTCGAAAAAAAGCTTGACTGCTCGAAAAACAAACAGAGGTAACGTGTCAATATGTACAGTATAAATACAGGTTTAGAAACACAAAATATAAGACAAAGCACTTTTTGTCAATTTTTCTTTTTCTTTTACATTGTGGATATGTGAAAATCTACTGATTAGACTTATTTTATTTATCAGCAAAATCGAAGATGAAACTTTATCACATTTTCAATTAAATGGTGTTTACCTAATTTCAATTCAAGTATTATTTTTTGGGTTTTGTTTAGTTTATCCAATTACAATCTAAGGTGCATTTTACTGAGAGTGGCCAATTTTCTATTCTTTAGATAAATTTGTATAATTTTTTATTTTAATGTTAATTTTTATTTTTTAAAATCAAGTTTTATTGATTTGTTATTATTTTTAGGTAAAATTAGATATAAAAAAAATCCTCTTATAACAATTTTATAAACCACCTTTGTGCATGCTTTGACTAAACAATGGCCTTCTCCCATAGTTTCGAGAAAAAAAAGTGCAAATACCTCCTTTCCACGGGCTCTTTGGTAACAAAGACATTGAAGTTACCAAAATACCTATATCATTGCTAATGCATTGTCATATATAACTTAAAAGTTTCTACTTTACCCTCCACTAATTTATTTTGCTAGACAACTTTTAAAGAATAATTCTCGTTATTCTTCTTGGGCAAATGTAAAACGGCTGAAGTGAAGTAAAATTAATGCATTACATCAACATTTTTCTATTTTAAACATTGACTAAAGGAAGGTATGTGCACCTTTTTATCAAAGTAGTAGTGGAGGTTTTTGTTAGGGTTAAAACACTTGAGTTTCATATGATTGTTAGAAAACCCAAGGATGTTTTTATAATTTTTCTTATTTTTAAATGGAATTTAAATTGATTTTAAAATGATTACACCATGTTTAAAACTAATATTTTATTTTTATTTTTTAAAATTAGTAAAAAATAAATTTATTTTAAGTATATTAAGTTTTTATTAAATTTAAATTCCATATGACATTTCGTTAACTATATAATTTTTTTTAGTGGAGCTTAAGTTGTTTTTAAATTAATAAAATTTAATTATAAAACTAATAATTGTTTTAAATTGGTGTTCATTTTTAGTTTATCTTATTCCTTTTATTAATTAAATTATTTTTATTACATTAATAAAAAATTATCAATAACAATAATTAATAATTATTTTTAGTTTATTTAAGTAACTTAGTAAATTATTGTATTATGGTTAATTAAATTTTTATTATTGTCAAATGGAATATAAATGAATTATAATTTTAAATGGAAGTAGATTATTTAGCGCAATAATATATCATTGAATATCTCAATTTTAATATAATTAACCTTTACTGATAATTACAGTATTTAATGTGGTAATAGAGATGAGTGAAAATTAGTGGCATGGGTTATTGAAGGAGAGAGTTAATGGCATAATTAACAAGAAGAGATTATAAAAAGAGATAATGGGAAAGAGGGGAGAGAGAGTGTGTGAGATAGAGAGAGAGTTAATGGTGTAGTTTAAAGGTGACTGGTCACTTGAGTTATTTTATTCAATTTTAAAATTAGAAAATTCTAAAAAAACAGAAAAAAAAGATAGGTGCCTTGGAGAAGAAACGAGAAAAAAGATAAGTGGCTTTGAAAATAAACCATAAAGTAGGAAAGTGCCAATTTGGCACATTGCATTTTAATATACTAGTAATTAACATTTGCACATGGAAATTTTAAATACAAAATCAATTATTATTATTATTATTATTATTATTATTATTATTATTATTATTAAATATTCATAATCCATTTCTGGTATAAATAGAATTGATTTTTATTTAACATTTATTTATATTTAATATGATGAATATACAACATTAGAAATGTTCACTAATGTATTTGACAAAATTCTATACTTTTTATTTTTTGTGTTTTATCTTTTTTTAAATATTTATTATTCAATTAAGGCATCAAGAGTTTCTTTGAAAAGTTGAATCATTGACCCACCATCTAGATAATAAATTAGCTTTGCTTTCTAATCAGTTTTAAATTATATATTTCATCTATATTATATAAATAATTACTCATCATTACACTTGATTTTTTTTGTATAATTAATATGTAATTTTTTATATATTCTTTTGATTACTTGTACTTTTTTATTTTCTTAAAGATTTATTATTAACTATAATATCATCAATTAATCTATTTGACCCAAACCACTAACCCACCTCCCAAAAAGAAAATTAGTTTGATTTCTAGGTTGACATTAAATTTTCTATTACATCTCCATCATTAACAAAATTGTTTCTTATGTGTATTACTTAATTGTGTTCAATATAATGAATGCATAATATTAAATATGTACCCAATATTTTATTTTTTATAAATATATAACATTAGATATGTGCCCAATTTTTTTCTATTTTTTTTTCTTTTAGTGGTTCTTTATATTTCCTATTTTTAAAAATTTTATTATTTCACTATGACATTATTTCATTTTTACATTGATTTTAAATTTGGCATTCCATTTTCATCATTAATAAAAATACTTCTTACATTTCATACTTATTTTTGTTTAGTATAATGAATATACAATACTAAAGATATGCAAAATTCTTTTTTTTGTATTATATATTTTATTATTTAATTATAACATTTTTTATTAACCCATTTGACCCTAAATGGTTGAATACTTGAATTGCTTACCCACCACTAGGAGGGAAGAAAATGGTTTTGTTTTCAAATTACTTTCCAAAATATTTATTTTTATACTATTCAAATTAATATTGTAGACTTAATTAGTAGAATTAAAAGATAAGAAAAATATATCTTAAATATAAGATTTAATGAGAGAATATATACCTTAAATATGATATTTAATTATAGAGAATAGGGAAATAATTTATTTCCGATTGGTTTTAAATTTTACGTTCCATTTTCATCATTAATAAAAACATTTATCATTTTTTCATACTTATTATTGTTTAATATGTCGAATATATAATGTTAAAATGTTTCCAATTTTTTTAATTTCATTTTTTTTTTGCATTTTGTCTAATATTTAATCTTATTATTTAATTGTGACAACATGGATTGACCCATTTGACCCAAAATGGTTTAATCTTACCACCACCTAGATGAAAACACTATTTTTTCCAGATAGATTTTAAAAGTATAAGTTTTTATGTTATTGAAATTATTAGTTTATTATGCATGGATTTAATTAATAGAATTTAATGGTGAGAAGAACAAAAATGCCTTGAATATATGATTAAATGAACGTGAATGCAAGTTAATACCTTAAATGTTGTATTTAATAAGAAGGAATTGAATGCATTGAATATCATAAAATTACCTCGTTTCAACTCATTTAATATCAATAACAAATTACTTTATTTGCCTTCATATTTTATCAATAATTTTAAATATAGAGGGGTGAATTTTGTCCTCAGAAAATTCCATAATATTCTTGAGGCTATTCATCCTTTTTAAAGTAGTATAGATAGATATAGATGATGCGGGAAAGATATGGTATCGAAAGAGTTCTGAATGAAACTTAAGTGGACACTTGGGATAGAACATGTGCAATCCCTATCCCATTAGAAAGGAGAGATGATAGTATATATGGAACTCGAACGCTAAAGGTTTCATCACTATCAAATTGGCTTATTATTTATTTGAGAAAGAATTAACACAAGTGGGTATGGATAATAGACTATGAAGAATATAAAAACTCCAATGCCCCTCGAAAATCCAATATTTTTTATTTTTGGTTTTGAAGGGGAAGATACTTACAAATGAGAAACATAATAAATGGTATTAAAAGTGATGCAAATTGCCCTTTTTGTGGTGAAGTTGAAGACAACAATCACTTATTCCTCCACTATGAGGAATCCCAAAATGCATGGATGGACCTAAGAGGGTATATATCATGGTACCTCAACGAAATGATGAATTAACCCAACTGGTGGTTCAAGTTGGAAACAAATAGAGAATGAATAAATCGCAGTCATTGTTTAGAATTGGTGTGGAATGTGTTATGGAATATATGGAAACATAGGAATAAAAAATATTTAAAAATAAGACTATCTCTTGTGAACTAATTGTCCAAAAAAATATTTATGATTGTAGGGAGTTCATCAAAACCAAACAATTTTCACTAGTAGATCAAAATAAAAAACATAAGACTCCAAAAAATTGATCAAATGGATTCAACTTAAAAGTGGGTATATGAAAATCAATTTTGATGCGTCTGAAAGAGTATAGCAAAAGCGCTATAGGGGTCATAATGAGAGATGAATTTGGAGAAACAAAATGGAATTCATGTAGGAACACAGGAATGTGTTCCATCAATGGAGCTAAAGCTTGGATGGCTATAGAAGTCCACTTAGTTGCACCCAGATCCCCTAATTTGAAGTTCATGATAGAAGGAGATTCCAACACTATCATTAGTAGCTTGAATGGCAGCACGAAACCCTCATGGAATGTGAGCAACCTCATTGTAGAATGTAAGAGCCTCAAGGATAAAACTAATGTAGATATCTCATATGTGCATGCATTCAGAGAAGCTAACTTTCTGGTGGACTGACTAGAGTTCCTTGGGCATTTTCGCAACATCTCGAGTCAAGACCTAGTTGATCCCAAACTGAAGTTTTTTTTACACTCGGGGTCTTTTTACCGAGAGTCGTTGTTTCTCTTAGTTTATGTAATTCCATAACTATCAAAAAGATAAGAGTTTTGACCAATCAAAACCCATCCATGAATTTTGATAAATAACACCTAATTGGCTACCACGTTTATGATACCAATTGGTTGGTCAAAAAAATTCCAAATATTATATCTTTCCCACATCAAAGTCGAACTCTATATAGACATGTTGTTTTCTATTAAAATGTTTTTCAGATTTTCCACTTGGTACCATTGTTGTTGTCGTCACGTAGACATTTTTCAATGTCATGTTAGCATACAATTGCTAGCAACATTAGGAACAATAGGAAAATGGTAAAAAGGCATTTTCTCAAACCACATCTTTCTTGTTTTCCAATGCATGGTCTGAGAAAACGTTTTTTTTTTTTAAAATGGTTAATCAAACATTAGGCATTTTTTGGAAAAAAAAAGGATTTCAGACATGGTGTTGATGTGGCACCATTTTTCAAAGAAATGGCATTGATGCCAAACACCTACTAAATAATTGTGGGGCCTATGTATTTTATTACTGGTGTGGGCCAATGCAAGGTTTTAAAAACCAACCTGGAAATAGAGACGCTTTGAATTTCCTAATAGAATCTCATTAGAGTATTTATTGAAATACCCAATAAGGTCTTTAACCAAAGAAACTCAAACATTCTATGTGTCATTTCCCTATATTCTACATCTATACTAGAACAAGCAACAACAAATTGTTTCTTGTTTCTCCATGAAACCACATTGCTTCCTTTTAAGTATAGTAGCCAAATGTAGATCTCCTATCGTCAATAAATCCTACCCAGTCTACATTTGTATAAGCCTCAAGCTTCAGATTTCCATGGTTAGAGTATAACATCCCTTATCCCTTTACAAGAATTATGTTGATAATTTGCATGTGGTCCTTCACTCATGCATATACCGGTTTACCACACTAAATAGGATATGCCAAGTCTAGTTAATCAGAGGTAAAGGAGCTAACCAACAATTTATGATAAACCCCTTTATCTGGGAAAATATCTCCAACAGTAGTACTCAACTTGTAATTAGGATTGATGTTTCAGTAGGATTCCACCCGAATTCCGCAACCTTGTGGAATAAGTTTAGAACATATTTTCATTAAGAAATGAAAATCCCTTTCTTTGATCTTGTAAGTTCAATCTAAAAGAAATATTTGTGATCATCGAGATCCTTAATTTCAAATTCAGAAGTAAGGAAGGATTTCAATTGATTAATTCTTCTTATGAATAAAGTGTAACGAGCCAAAGATTGTGAAAATACAATCCTTAAAATAGTTGTAAATCTTTCAAACAAAAAATCTAGGAGGCTATTTAAGTCCATATAGAGCCTTCTTTATACTACAAACTTCCCTTCATTGTTAGGGAGATTCACCACTAAAGGCAATTCCATACAAGCTTCTTCCTATTGGTCTCCATCGAGGAAGGCATTCTATACATTCCTCTAATATAGAGGCCAAGAGTAGTGGGTGGCTAGAGAAATAATTATTTAGATAGAATTCATTTTAGCCCCAAGGGCAAATGTCTCATGGTAATCCATGCCATAAGTTTGAGTATACCCCTTGGTTACCGAATGTGCCTTAATATCTCTTAATTAAACAACCAGCCTTGTGTTTAACAATTTATGCCCATTTGTACCCAATAGGAATCTTTCCCTTGGGAAGAGAGATAATCTCCTAAGTTCGGTTCCTTACAAGAGCCTCCATCTCTTGGTGCATAACCTTCTTTCACTAAGGAAATTGCATTGTCTCTGCATTATTATGAGGAATGGAAACAAAAGAAGTAGATGAAATATGAAGGCACAATAGAAGAATGAGAGTGAATCCTAAGAAACATAGTTAGAAATGGGGTAATTGGCGGTGCATTTCCACTTTCCTTTACATGTGGCCAAGGTTTTAAAAACTGACCCCAAAACAGAACCACTTTGGTCATCGGTTTCTAAGTTAGTGGTCCAACCGTCCAAATCGAACCAAAACATCAAATGTTTGAGAAGTAAATTCCATTTTAAATGCATATTCTAATTTATAATAGATAATATTGGGTGGATTGAACAATAAAGTTTATAATATGGGGTCCTATGGGTCCCACTACAAGTGATCTATAAAAGCCTAATCAAATTATAGTTTGACAAATTAAGGAGCTATGTGAGGAGGACTAGGGAGAGAGAGGGGTGAGGGGTGAGGGGTGAGAGGTGACACGAGATAAGGAGAAAGAAACATAAATGTCGATAGCTATTAACCTATTAGCTAAGACTAGGGAGAGAGAGAAAGAGAGAAAGGTGAGGCGACACGAAAGAGGAAAAGACAGTTAGATAAACATCAATACATGAGAAAAATTTTCAATTTTCAAAATCTAAATTTTACATCAACTGCAAACTACTACTTGAGTCAAACAATTTAAAAATTTGATCACCCGAATCAACAAATTTTTGACAAATTCAAAGTTTTTTTTATAAAAAGTGATTTAATACAAAACCAAACACAAAGTTATGATCAATTTTTGGGTTGAATGGTCTGACCATCTGGTCTATTTCCAAACAATACACAAGGCAATAGGAAGATCAATATTAGAATTTAAGACACCAGTTTCAATAACAGATGTGTTAGGTTTAAGGTTACCTAAGTCCAGGATCACGGTGCACACTTAGCATCAAGAGGCAACCTCCTATTGTGCTTGATAAAAAACTATTACCAAGACCAAAGTTGATGCACAAGAGGAGTAGGAAAAAGAGAAGGAATACTACCGCTAGAAGTAGGAGAAGAAGTAAATGGACTATAGAAACTAGGGCAGGGACAAGGAAGCAAAAAGGAGTGTGATCATCACTAACACTCTCCCCCGTAAGAGAATGATGGGATAACTAGAAGAATGGCAAGGACTTAAGGAAGTTGACACCTTAAATACATATTTCCTTCCAAAATGAGGATCGAAACATCTATTTCCCTTTTGAATAGGAAAATAACCAAGAAATTTAGATACACTTGATGGCTTAGGATTTAGGGTCAAACTTATAACTAGAAGGGAATCATCACGGACAAAGCATTTACAACCATAGACCTTGAGAGGTAAATTAAACATTTGTTTATAAAAGAAAATGAGGTGGTGAGGAAACTGAAGATTGAGCGTTCTTGATGGAATCCGATTGATAAATGTTAGCATCCAATTTTTGCTCGGTCCCTTCACCCTACCTCTTTGTACCCCCTCTTAGACCCCAAAAACTTAGAAAGACAACCAGATCAACTTGAAACTTTCCAAAACCCTCCATTGACACAATCCACAGGACAAACAAGAACCATGATCAGACATCACCCCCAGACTTGAGAAATTTCAACTTAATTGTACATCAATTTTCATGACTAAACTACAAAGATCCTTCGTTCATCACGCCAACTTCCTTTCTAATGACCCCAATCTATGTGATATTCAAATTCCAACTCCTCCAAAATTAAATCCAACATATCCATCACCCCAAGATCACTAGGAAACAATCAACTAGCAAATTCCATTGCAAATCTATGACAACCAACCACAAAAACCTCAAGATTTCATTCTGATGGCCTTGAATGATTACCTAGGTTGACCATATCTTTCTCAGATCAAAACCATCCACTTGACTCCTCACCCTAATCCATGCCTACCTACCAAATTGTAGCTAAAAATTCCCCCGCTTGACCCATCATCAAACCTAGATCCAATTTCATCAAATTTCATTAATTAAAGCTTACCATCTGTTATTCCAACCTCATATGACCAATCAGACCTTACCATTGTATTTGGAGACTCAAAAAAAAATCCAACACGTCGAATTTCATGACCAAACACCTTTGTTTAACCATTGAAAAAGTATGATTCCATTTCAGGCCCTCTCATTAATTGGAAAACCATAAGCTAAGACCATAATCTGAACTAAAACAATCAATCTACACCTTTGATAAAAAATCCATCACTTCCATTAGATTCAAGACGTTCAAAAGTGCTAACCCACCAAATTTCATCCCAAAATTCCCTCGTCTGACCCTTCATCAAACAAAGATTTTTTTTAGTAAATCTTATTGATCCGAACTTGTCAACCATATATCTTAACTATCCCGACCATTTTTGTCTAATCAAACCTCACCACTTAGTTCAAAGACCCAAAAAACCCCTACACGCCAATTTCATGACCAGATTCATCCGTTTGACCGTTAAACTAGAGGAATACCATTTTAGCGCACCAGATTGAATCGCCACATTAGCTGTGCAACATATCATCTTAAGTGGGAGGGGAATGACGTCAGCTCCTTATTTGACCCCTTTAAAACACCTAGACCAATGAAATAGAGCCTAATAGGCTTAAAAACTCAAAATACCAAACAACCCTACTTAAAACCAAGAAAAGACAAAAAAAAAACATTTAAAACTTTTTCAAATTTACATTTTTTACCACTAACAACCCCAAATATGAGACTACAACGTCTGGCACGCCCCAGACTCTCATTGGACGCACAAAACCCATGAAAACCACCCCCAAATCGAAAAAGAGTTTCACCAAATAGGAAAGCTTGACTGATCATCTATTTCTTTGAAGAATCTTTGCCTATTTTAATGAAAGATCTCTGTTGAGTCACATACACTGTAGTTGAGCGAATTTCAAACCCATCTCCCTCCATTTTCTCTATAAATACTAACATAATTCGAGCTCAAAGGGGGGACTGAAAGGGTGGAAACCTGAAAGAGGTCCCTAGAGAAAGAAGGAGAGAGAAGGAAGATGAGACTTTCCTAACTTTTGTAACCCACCTATTCTGTTTGAAATCTCAAAATCCTTGAAGCCAAGCTCAAGCCTCATCCCCTATTTTCCAACATAAGATCAGAAGTGCTCAGCCCAGCTCCTACCTTATTCAAGTTCAGTTTAAAGTTCTCCTGGCTACTGGAAAACTTTTGTTCTGTAAAACTGCTAACATCAGATCTGAATTGCAACAGTTAACAATACCAAACATTGCAGACCTGATTTTAGGTCTTAGCAATTGTTTGATGAGCATGAGCTATACAGGTTTGGACTTCAATTACAGAGCTTAAAACCCTTAATCCAAGCCTAACTCAGGTCTGATTACAGTTTATTTCAGGTCCTCTTAATATATTTTAAGATTTTAGCTCAAATCTGATATCAGCCCTACAATATAACAGATCTGATCCCAGCTCTAAAGTTCTTGATTTCAGTTTTGTTTCAAATCTGTCTACAGTAGATTTTAGAATTTCTGATTGCTTAGCCTTTTGTATTCCTAGGTAATATATCAGTCTATACCTTGTAAATTGCTGCTATATTAGGATTATAGATTGGTTAAATTATTTACATTGTTTTGAATTGTGTATAGTAGTCTTTTTATTGCTTGGCTTAGATTATTGTTAGTTAGAATAAAGCTTCTGATCTCTCCTTCTAGTTTAAAGTTATTTCTAGGAGAAGAGGCCTCCCACCAAAAGAATCATTGCAAAATTTGAAAACAATCTTCAGGGAGTCTTCTATACCCCTCTCTTTTCTTGATTTTACTCTTGTCGGATTTATTGTTACTCCCTACACTATGAACATTGAGGACAATGTTCATCTTAAGTGTGGGAGAGTTAGCTTGAGGCTAGGGTGTGGGGGCTGAAACCATGCACCTCATTCACCCCAACACACATATGCACGCAATGACATAACCAAGAAAATGGGTACCCCTCAAGATTCATTGCTATCTCTTTGGTGATTTTTTTAGAAGGAATTCAATGAGTTGAGGGAGACCGATGTATTTGTTAAGTTCTTATTCTTGTGAATGACCATATTTAATATATGCATGAGAAAAAGGGAGCTGAATATACCTTTCAGCATGACTAGCCCTAACTTCCTTCACATGTATGAAAGCACTGGATATCATTGTTAATGGTCATGAGAGCTAGTGCACATCTGAAGTGCTGATACATGAGGTTCAATAATTCTGCCCAAATTGACTCCACTATTTTGAGCTGAATAGTAAAACTAGCAGCTCAGAACATGAGTCTTGTCATCTACCTCAAGCATGTGACCAGTGTGAGATGGAGAATAAGATGCACTCACACTTAAAAAAAAAAAGATAGAGAGAAAGAAGAAGAAAAGTGTGTGAGATGGAGCATAAAATGCACTCACACCAGAAAGAGAAGAAAAGGGTGAGATGGAGCATAAGATGCATTCACCCCTAGAAATAAGTAATTATGGTGACAGCTGAGGTTCTAAGGGGTACACTAAAGTTGAACTCTCATTAAGATATAATTACAGATGTGAAACTTAGTGAAATTTGATTATTAACCTTGACAATTAAGGAGCTGATTTATATATGGATTAGGAGTGAAGACTGGACTTTGATGAAATTCATATTCTCCTTTCCTTGGATCTTATACATGTGTTAAATGGTAATTTTCAAGAATAAGAGCTGAACGCTTACAAAAGTTCATCGACTACTCAATGCATTTCTAAAAATTCACCCGGTAAATGGTGAGAATAGAAGAGGGAATGTTCAGTTTATGGCTGATGTCTTTGCTTGAGGACAAGAAAAAGCTTAAGTGTGGGGGTATTTGATGAACATATAATTTATCTATAATTTATGAGGTCTTTGCTTGGATTATTATGTCGGTTTTATTTAATTTTGCCCTAATTTAGCTTAATACTAAGAAAAGATTTCAGGGGTAATTAATCCAAGAAAAAGAAGCCAAAAGGTAAGAAAAAAATGTCCAAAAAGACCAATTTCAACCAAGGCCGGTTATGGAAGCAAGAGAGCATTTAAGTCCAAAAGTACAAGTTAATTCCTTGGGAAAACCCAATAAAAGAAGCCTAGCAAAGAGTAAAATTCGGCCCAGTAGAAAAGGCCCATTCTCAGCCCAAAAGAACAGACTAAAGTGTAGCTATCATGTGTGCTAAGAGGGAGCCTAAGTGCAGCCCAAAGAGCTAATGGCGGCAATCCTTAAAAGGCTTTCAAGAGAACTCTAAAAATTTCAAGAAGGGGGTGTAATACACCCCATTTTAGAGGCTTCAAGAAGGGGTAACAGCCCCCTAGAAAATCTATATAAGGAGGCCTCTAGAAGGGGGGAAGGTGTTCAATTGCTTGGAGAAAGGCTCTCCCACTCCTAGAAGTTTGAATACTTTGAAGATAAGAGAAGAGAAGAAGGGGTAGGAGCAAGGAGGAGAAGAAGAAGGGCTAAAAGAGTTCAAGTCAAACTAGCAAGAAGAGAAAGAAATTTCGAAATTGGGGGGTTTTTGATTCAGAGATCTATTGTAATAACTCTATTCTAGTTTCAATTTCTTTTGATTCGAATTCAACTTCCTTATTGTAATTTTTTCTTTCTCCCACTTCCAATCTTTCTTGATGTAATTAAGTTTGTAAAATTTCATATCAACAATCAATTTCTTTTGATTCATTCGAATGGGTGTGAATTGTTCTTGAAGTTTCTTGAATAGAGGTTAATTGTAAATCAATTCAGCCAATTAAAATTTCAAAACTCAGATCTGAATTCTCATATCTGAGATTGCAATATCTGAATTGCTTAAAAGAGAATTCAGATCTGCAAATTTTCAGATTGACCGAATTGATCTAAGCTTGGAATTCTTAGAGTGCTTGAGAAAAACTCTAGGAATTTAGATCTACTATTCAAGAACTGAATTGCATACAAGTTTAGAGATAACTTGCACAATTCAGTTGGTGATAAAGATGTATGGCTCAGGGCATTGAAAAACATGAAATGCATTTCTCATCTAAAAGGAAAGAAAAAAAAAAAGAGAAAAAAGAAAGAAGCAAAAAAATATGTTACATGCCCTATTTGTCAATTAAAGCATCTAAAACTTATATCAAAAGAATATTTTGAGCCTCCTATATTTCGGTTCTGAACCTTGTCCTAAGCCATATTTCGTCCCATCTAATAAAACCTCCTCGATCTTTGAGAGATTAGCAAGCTAACCTTGGGTAGACCTTTTTTCATTGACAATGACGGAATCATGTGCAAACACCCAGATGATAAAAAAAAAAAGATAAAAAAGAGAGAAAAAAGAAGCCAAACCTAGAAACTCTAACCAAGGGAAAAAAAGCAAACAAAAAAAACTAAAACTAAAAATTGATGCATTCCAAATTTGGGGTAAGCATGAGAAGTTTGACTCAATGTTCAATTTGAATTGATGCTTTAGATGTGTTTGAAAAAATGCATGCATGAATGATTAGATTTTTGCTAGAGATAGAAGAACCGTCACTCATGCATAGGATGAACATGCATTTGAGAGAGGCTGTTCATGACCTTGGGGTATACCAAACCAAGGCTCAATTACAATCTATTTGAATGATTCAATTTGGTTGATTGTTGAATTCTGAGATTAATATTAACTGTTTACTCTTCTAATCTGAATTAAAGGCAATTGGTCAATAATTTAGATAGATTTTAGTTCAGGATTTTTAACTTTTGAATAAAGTTTTGATTTAGGATTGATCATAAAAGAAGTGCTAAATTTAGTATTGGTAATTATTTCCTAAATCCTCGTGGAAACGATACTCTATTCACTACTTTACTAATTGAACGGCTAGTGCACTTGCTAGTGTCACAATGAGCCACGTCAAAAAGCATGTTCCTCCAGATTTGAGAAATTCTTGCAACCATTTCTATTTTTCTCTGAAAGAAACTGAGCGTACACAACTCCTGTATTAGGCTGCTATTGCTGCTTGGAGAGTGGGGTGTCTAATACCTTTTTCTCTCCCAATCCTTAGAACCCGAAATCTGTTGGTTGTGTGCCTTTCCCAGGGAAAACGGAGCCACTATCAAATACTTAAATCAAGATTTTCAAATCTGAAAATGAGGGCCCATTTCCTCTAAAAAATGGGTGGTGATTCTATCTTTTTGAACCGACCATGAGCTTCCTTGAGCTCACAATAAAATATAGTATTGTCTCAATAGAACATCCTCAAAAACAAGTGGGAATACGCATTACGCCACCTTGACCACATGTTTGTTCTTTTGTTCAACAACCTCATTTTGTTGAGGAGTATGAGGATATAATCTTTGATGAATAATTCACTTTCCTTATGTTTTTCAAAACACTCCTTAGCATTGTCAAATCTTATCATTATAACTATTTTTTCAAACTATGTTTCCTCCATGTTCAAAAAATCCTAAACAATTGCAGGTATCTCATCCTGCTCTTTATGAAATACAACTACATATATCAAGAATAGTCATCCATTAGAGAAAAAAATACTTGTATTCACCCATGCAAGGAATAGCATATGGGCCCTAGACAACAATATGTATCAAAGAAAATGCATCATTACTTCTTCTATTACTTATAAAATATGTCATTTTACATTGCTTTGACAAATGACAAACTTCACATTGAAAATTTAGGATTGAATTAAACAACTTTGGAAACAAAAGTTCCATGAAACTAAAAAACGTATGGCCAAGATGACAATGCCACATTTCTAAATGACTCAAATTTTCATTAGGATAGGAATTGGTCTCCCACAACCCTTGTATGTTCAAATGTGTTATGTGAAGAAGAAGGTTTGTTTGAATGTGGTATTTTAGGAACTTTTTTTCACCTACAAAACAAAATATTTGTAATACAAGAGCAAATTACAATGGTGCCCTTTTTTGGACACCCAAATACAAAAGAAGATGAAGACTAAAAAGCCTTTATATTATAATGTATTCACGAACTTTAGGGGGAGTATTAGCTAATAATAATTTTTCATTAATATGTGTTGCAAGGGAAAACTTTATATTTTTTATTTATGTTGTGTTTCCCTAATATAAATGAGAAGGTTGTACCTGTCAACCCCACTTTTTGATCTCCAATTCACTTTCCTTCTTCTTTCCTCTTATTTTCTATTGCACTTTACCAAGAAAGCAATCATAATATGGCAAAATATTGATAGATTTTTAAATTCCAATAATATATAAAATTAAAGTTTACCAAATTTTGGAACCATATTTCCAAAGTCCAAATTATTCATGTATTATTTAGTTCTCTCGGATTAATCATGTATTGTTTTCATATACTTGAAAAATCATAAATTGGGGCCTTTTTTAAAAAAAAAATGAATTAGTACACATAATTTTTGGCTAGCCCATTAAAACATGGGTAAACAATTATGTTTCTCTAAAATAGTTTTATTGTTCACCTCTCTCTCTCTCTCTAATCACGTGTCATCTGTAAATGTACAACCCGATCTCCTGCTTTTTCAACAATTCAAAACCACTTCCATTTCCATCACTTAGATGCCACTCTCTAATAGTTTTGATATTGCTTCCAAGGAACTACAATAACACAATGCTCATTATGATTCACATACCAACATTTTTGACCTAGCCACAGAGGTTAGATCATTGCACAGTATTGAATTCAGTAACTTTCCAATTTCTAGTCTTTAGAGAGGATTTGAACAGCCAATTGGGTGAGATTTGACCTCATTATTTATTGATTTTAATACATAAGTTTTATATAATTATATTTAAAATTATAAAATTTATTTTTATATATTATTTTTTTATGAATTTATATATATAATAAATTCAGTATGTTATATTTTCATTAATTTATTATATAAAAAGTTGAAAATTAATTCACTTTTTTAATTTTCTTTTATGTTTTAAAAATTAAAACGGAGTTAGATTAAATCCAAGTCCATTAGGATTCAAATTCAAATCAATGGTTCTCTAATATGATCGGATTCGGATGCAAGTTTTCAATAATCAGATTGGATTTGGACTTTGCTGAATCTGATCCAATTAAAGCCATTATCACTAATCAATAGGTGGATGAAATAGTCATATCATCCATGTCATCATCTGAAGTATGTGCAATTTGGCCCTGTTATCCACTGCTCACAGCTAGGAGTCATTTTCTCTAGGATTGAAAGACTTTTCTCCTCAGGTATGGCCCCTAAAAGATCAAACTGCCCTATATAAATGACTGAACACTTCACCTCTACCTCATTTCCATGGATGAAAGGAAAGGGCTTGTCTTGGACAGAGCTGAAGCAAGCCCATGCATACACCAAGTAATAGGCTTGGTCATCAGTTTCCATTCCAAGACTGGCAAAGAAATATGTTGATGAAGGTGAAGTTAAAGTCAAAGTAGTATATACATATCAACTTTAGGTGGCAAATATTCCATGAGGTAAAAAATCAGTTCAAAACAAAAATAAATAGGAATACAGTTCTAATGAAAGGAACTTAAAGACCATATTCTTCTTGTATCTGAGTTTTACTCAAGTCTTGAATGAATATTATTAGAGAAATTCTTGTCTGTAATAGGAAGGTATTTTGGATTTTAAACAAAAATGGTAGCTAAACAAATGCAGTATGTGGGACATGTATACATAGTAAAACTTAAACCAGATATAAGATGGCAACTAGGGTTTCTATTTTCATTCTTATATTCATGTTCAAACCTATTTTTTTTTTATATATTGGACCAAAATATTAACTCAATAGCCCATTGGGCCTGCCCAACCTATATGTACACCACCCATCATTCCTATTCCTAGGACAGAATCATTTTGGTCAGGTTAAGTTTGATCTAGTTGAGTTCAGTTCTATCTTTTCATATTGAACCTAATCTTTTGTCATTTCTAATGCAACAAAACAAGTTGAAATTTTGACTAGAGTAGGATAAGTTTATCTATAACTAATTTGAAGGTTCTATGAAATAGAATCATTTCATTTCAGTTTTACATAGCATTTGAGCCCACATCATTAACCCCCTGCCCAGAATGGACTCGGTTGTCAAGAAAAACTGTTTCAGTAAACCTCAAAGCAAATTTAAAGAGACCTCTCCTACAAGTCTCAGCTACATCCTACCAGAGACCTTACCAACTGAGCCAATTGGCACCTTCTCTATTGATGACCAGTTGATATCAGTACAAAAGTTACTTATCCACATACAAAAGCAAATCGAGATGGGTTTGTTGTAGTTGAGAAGGTCAAAGGTAAATCGATTGTCACCCACTGCTTCTAAAAATCTCTCTCAAATTCATTATACCCAGAAAGGTTCGTTTCAATTCAGCTCTTAAACATAATTTCATGAACCAAGCAAAACATATGATTTACTTGCAAAAATAAATTTCCACACAGAAATGGAAAAAAATAGAAGAGAAAGTTTCTTTTGGGCTGTTGATCAATCAAGTAAATACCTTCTCGTAAAACCGGTTTAACTAATTATTGTTCTTGCCATGTCTCTTCAAACTTATGCTCGGTAGTTTTGGTTCTTACCCTGTTGTGCATTATAACAGGCAAATTATTCAATTTGGCAATCCTTTAGGACACAAATTGGAAACCCACTAAATATTAAATAAAACTTCAGTAATAAGGTTAACTCCAATTTGCTTTGTAACAATTATGCATTTTAACCTGTAAGATTCAAGTGATAAATATAGGAAATAACCACATAAAGATTATTTTTTTCACTAACTAAAAGTTTGTCATGGACAACGTATAAAATCTGATTATTTCTTAGTTCAAAATCTTTGTTTTCTTTTTTAATACTAGAATGTTTCACATTGAGTTCTCAATGTGTAAAACAACTAGGCATTTAACAAAGTATGGTTCTGTTTGACCATATAATTAATACAAAGGTTTCTTTATGTTTAACAAGAAATCTGTTAATAAGAATAAACATAATTTTGAAGCATTGGCACAACATACTATATATTGAAGAAGACTAAAGGGCACCTGTGTTGGTGCTCCCGGTTGTCCATGGTCTTGGGAGGAATGGACTAGATACAAACAACATTTTCTTGCATGAAGTGGCAACTTTCACACTTTGAACTGTATTTTCATGCTTTTCGGCTTAAACGTTTACCATATACAGAAAGATACTATATGGTATTATCTGGAACCTCCGATGTCCTAAAACCATCCTGAAAGAGTAACCTATAATCTACGAAGGATCAAAGAACATGTTCTGAATGAATTTCTCCCACATACCTTATTAATTGTACAATTAGTTGGCATAAGCCAGAGCATCAAAATCAAAGTATGTATTGTTGAAGTGGACTACTGGTTATTTGAAGGTCTAAGGCTCCTGATTTATTCAATTAAGGAATTTGTTTTTTCAATCAAATATCACATAATGAATTATTCACTAGGGAAATAACAAACACTACTGATGACACTAACATAAGCATGTTGAATATTTCCTTGGTTTTCAACCATGACCATCCTTGATGATTTGCTTTGTAACTTTCTCATGAAGGACTTTCACATTGAAATCATCATCTAAGGGATCCTTTGTATCTTGTGAGTGTAGAGATAAAGAGAGTTAGGCGAGAGGGCTATTTTTGTAATTTACATCTTGTTGTATTTTATTTTCTTCTTGTACTCTAAGGACAATTTGGTCCTTTTACTTTTTCAATATAAAGTTCTCTCCTATGGTGTCGAGCTCTACATTGGACACACCTACAAACTTGTTGTCTTTTTCTCTTTTGTTTTACAAAGCTATACCATCCTCTGACATGGTATCAAAGCAAATCACGATTTGACCTACTGAGCTTACTTCTCTGTCCCTTGAATTCTTTGATATTCAGGGGTCTTCCTAACAATACTTGGAAACCCTCTTGTGCCCTAGAATTTTCTCTCTCAATGTTGTTTTGATCAGACCTTGACAGATTTGAAATCCAAAAGTTTGCGCCATCAACTTCATCTTTCCTCTTTGATTTTCACTTGGAGACATTAGATGTACTTGAAACTCTAGATCTATTGTTGCCCAAAGGAGTTCTTGTGATCCTCTTCAGCCAGGTTGAAATTGGTTTGGTTTAAGAAGGGTTTTATCCTTTTCTTGGTTTAGCATATTGTATCAATTTCCTTTTTGGGACATTTGATCGAAAGGTACCTCTCTATCATCATCTCATCTTTAGTTTCTGGTATTAGTATTGGAGATAAGTAATTTTCTTTATGATAATGGCTTTGGAAAGAGTAGATGTCCTCCCTGTTAAATTCAATGGATCGAACTATGCCTTGTGGAAGTTTAACTTCAAATTTCATGTTGAGGCAAAGGGCCTTTGGGGCTACATAAACAAGACTATAACTAAACCTGATGACTTAGATGTTAAGGCTTTAAATCAATGGAAAATTGACAATGCAAATATTGCATCATGGATCCTCGAATCTATTGAGGTTGATATTGTCATTCCTATGCGAGGTTATAGAATAACTTATGAGATGTATGGGTATCTTAAGAAGGTATATTAGCAATCAAACACCTCTAGGTAGTTCCAGATAAAGGTCATATCTTCTCATATTATCAAGGAGAGAGAAAGTTCCAAGAGTACTATGTAGGGTTTATTAATCTCTAGATAGAATATGAATTAGTACACATGGGAATTGATCCATTAAACTGCTATGTTGAGGTATATGAAGGAACACTTTAATAGAATGAAGGTTATGCATTTCTTAACGCATCTCATACATGAGTTTGAAATTTTCAGGTCTAATATCCTGAGCTGAGGAAGTCTTCTTGATTTAGATACTATTCTTGAAGAAATTCTAAGAACTGAAACCTGATTTGCCACACAGACCATACGATGGGAGGAAAGACTCCAATATTGATGTTGTTTTCCTAGGAACCAAACCAAAAGGGAAGAAGGATTTCTCCCAAATTCAATGCTTTGAATGCAAAGAGTTCAGACATGTTGTATCACATGTAAGAAGAAGAACACATGGACATATTGCAAATAGCAGGGACATATCATTATAGAATGTCCAACTCAGTCTCCAAAGGGAAGTGGATCTAATCAGAAAAAAGGGTCTTATAAAGCCTATCAGACAATTATGGAGAATTTATATGCCTCATCTACCATTACATCAGTGACTTCACAGAATAACTCTTCTAGTTGTATTTCCGAAGATCAGATTTGGTAGCACATGTCCTTGGCTATCTCTTCTGCTGTCTCAGCTATTGGCTTGTATGGTAAGTCTTCTACCTTCTATCCCTGATCAAACCACCTTTGAATTATAAACTCTGGTGCCTCTAATCACATGACGGGGGGCCCCCATTGCTTAGTCTCTTAAACCCCATTTTTCCAATAGACACATTATCACTGAAAATGGTGAAAAACTATATATACTTGGTTGTGACAATTTACACTTATCTACCTCTAAATCATCTTACTTTCACCTACCCAAGACCTCATTTGTGCCAAATTAACAACTAATTTGATTTTTGTTGGTCAACTTGTGGAAGATGGTAAAATACTATTTTGTTTTCCTCTAATGGTTGTTTGATACAAGACCAATAAATTAGGGACATGAAAGGGGAAGAGGCATAGACTAGGTCAACTGTTTGCTCTGGAGTTTGAAAAAAAAAAAAGAAAGCTGATTCAGTTTCTCCTTGTTTACTTTCTACTACTTCTAGTTTTGAACCATTTTAATTGTAATAATGGCTAGAACTTTTGCCATAGACATCACGATCATCCTTTTACTAAGAAACTTGATTATTTGTTTGCTTCTGGTAGTTTACCTAATGTTACACATTCTTTTAAGAATGTTAATAAATCTTGCATTACTTGTCGCTTAATTAAAAAGCATATTTTACCTTTCCTTTTCCTTCTAAATATGTAAGAGTACCTTTTTATTTGATACATAGTTGGTCATCTCTAGTTACTTTTAGATTAGGGTTTAAATATTTTATTACTTTCATCGATGACTGCACTCGTTTTACTTGGATTTATTTCCTATGCAATAAATCTGAAGTCAATCATAAATTTAAACTTTTCCAAGCCTATGTTTCCACCCAATTCAAAGAAAAATATGTTTCGTGCAATCTGATTCAGGGGGAGACTACTTTGATGGGTATTTTCAAACTTATTTAAAAGAATAGGGAATCCAATCCCAAAAATCATATCCTAGCACTCCACAATCAAATAGACTAGCAAAAAGAACGAATATACACATCTTGAGTGTAGTTTGAACCCTTCTACAAGACTCTCATGTTCCTTCTTGGTTTTGGGTGGAGGTGGCCAGCACTGCTGTGTATTTAATAAATCTTCTTCCATCTTTTGTTTTGAATAATACCTTTTTCCATTTCAAAAACCACCAAACCTATCATTGCTCAAAGTTTTTAGTTGTGTTTTCTTTATTCATCTTCCACCCCATGAACGCACCAAGTTGACAGCACATGCAACATTATGTGCTTTTGTGGGTCACAACCTTGACCACAAGGGATTCCTGTGTTACGATCCCAAAGCTCATCGTATCAGGATCTCTCATAATGTCATCTTTCTTGAGCACATATCTTTCTTTGAGCATCTTATTAAATTTCCTACTCCAATATTTTTGTTGCATATCTTTGATTTCATAGATCTTCCAATTGCTCTGACATCACCTATGCAACAACTTCATACCTACTTCAGAAGACAAAAGTCTACATCAGCACCTATGCCCCCTCTGCCTTCTCCAACATCAGTTGCTAATCCAATTACACCATTCACCTCTCCTAACCCACCACTTGAACCCATTGCACCCACATTGCACTACTCTTCTAGAATTATTCGCCCTCCTAACCGCTATGGTTACTCTCCAGACCATAGTTCCTTTTCTGCTGTCTTATCCACCACAGACATTCCCAAGACTTATCAACAGGCTATAATAATCCCACATTGGAAAGATGCCATGGACTCTGAGATCCGAGCTCTTCTTGAGAATGACACTTGGGAATTGGTCAAGGCTCCTTTTGAAGCCTCTCTCTCATTTGGAGCCGATAGGTCTACTCAATAAAGTTGAAGTCAGATGGAAGGCTAGATAGGTACAAGGCTATAAATAGGAATATGGAATATACTATAAGGAGACATGCGCTCTGGTGCCAAAAATGACTATAGTCAGAATCCTATTTACAATCTCTGCAATTAAAGATTGGAAAATTCATTAAATGGATGTGAAAAATGCTTTTCTTCATGGAGAATTGAAGGAAACAGTTTAGATGAAACCTCCCCTAGATATGGTACAAATCCTCAGCTTGTCAGTCATCTCAATAAGTCTCTGTGTGGCCTAAAACAAGCACCCAGAGCCTGGTTTAAGAGATTCAAAATTGTGATAATTGATGTGGGATTTATTCAAATATCTTCAGATCAATCTCTTTTCCCTTTGCATCGGAATCAGGGGTGACTATTCTCCTCCTATATGTTGATGATATAATTATTACAGGGAATGATGTGGAGGGAATCACTGATTTGAAAAGACTCCTTACCGACTCCTTTAAGATGAAGGATTTGGTCTCTAAAACTACTTCTTGGGACTTGAGGTCAGCCGTAATTCTCGTGGTTATTTTGTTAACCTGCATAAGTACACACCGGGTCTTGTTAAAATAGCTAATCTCAGTGACTCCAAAACCGTTGATACTCCTTTGGAGGTTAATTTGAAATTAACCAAGGATGAGGGCTCTCCTCTTGAAGATCCTACTTTGTACCAACAGTTGGTGGGCAACTTAATATATCTCATGATGACTCGATCAATTATATCATATGCAGTCCATATAGCCAACCAGTTTGTCCCATCTCCATGACAACCCCACATGTCCACAGTTCATCGGAATATTAGGTATCTTAGGGGAACCCTATCTCATAGCTCATCCTTCTCCTCTCCTCATCCACCAGTCTTACTACCTATGCCAATGCTGATTGAGGTGGTTGTGCAGAACTAGACGATCTACTACGGGATGTTGTGTCTATCTTGGTAACTCCCTCATTAATGGGAAGTGTAAAAAACAATCTACAATTTCAAAATCTTATAATAAAGCTGAATATAGAGCCATGTCCATATGTTGTGAAATTAGATGGCTTAGGGCTCTACTACATGACATACTACAGGAGTCACTGCCTTCAGTTTCCCTCTTTGCAGATAATGTTAGTGCCATCAAGATTGCCTCCAATCCTGTTTTCCATGAACGGACAAAGCACATTGAAGTCGATTGCCACTTTATTCACGATCTTCTTCAAACGGGCACTATTTCTCTTCCCCACGTGTCCTTTGGGCTCCAACATGTGGATCTCTTAATGAAAGCTATGACGTGGGCACGCCACTTTTTCCTTATGGACAAACTAATGTTGATTCCTAGGCATCAGTTTGAGGGGGAGTGTAGAGATAAAGAGAGTTAGCTGAGAGGGCTATTTCTATAATTTACATATTGTTGTATTTTATTTTCTTCTTCTACACTATCTTCTCTTGTACTCTAAGGACAATTTGGTCCTTTTACTTTTTTAATATAAAGTTCTCTCCTAGGGTGTCAAGCTCCAAATTGGACAGACCCACAAACTTGTAGATGTCTTTTGCTCTTCTATTTTACAAACCTAGACCAGACTCAAACACAGTCATAATGTGACCATTTCTAAGGAAGAATCTATTCCCCAAGCCTTTAATAAGGTTACAGAAGAGAAGGCAACAAATGTTCCTTCATCTACACAATTGAAGCCACAAGTAATTGAACTTGGAATTTCAAGTACAAAAGGCTCTTCCTCTTATGGGAAGAAAGTTATTTTTAATCAGAAGCCTTTTGCTATAATTGAAGCATCTTCAAAATAATCCCCAATTTCCATTCAAAAGCCTAGGTCCAAGAGGCCTCCAAAGGCTAGAAATCTATAAAGTAGTGTTCCTATTTCCCTTGCTGATTTTGTTGCAGAAAGATAAAAAAAAAAAGCAAAATCGAACATGGAAGCTAAAAAGTGGGCTTTTATTTTTGGATACAATTTTGCAAAAGAAACCAATTTCTACTTTGAACTGGGGGCATATACACAAACTATGCCCAAAGAAGAGTTCAAGCCTTATAAAGGCCCTATCACTCGAGCGATGGCTCGATTATTGCAAAGTTTTGAGGTTAGTTCATGTTCAAGTTTGACAAGTGAATTTGTCACTTCAAAAAAAAATGAATTTGTGGATGAAATAACATCTTGTTTACAAAAAGTTGTCATACCTTCAAAAGAAGGTCAAGAGTTAACTTCCATGTCAGTCATAGTGACCGGCACCACAAGTTTAGAAGAACAAATTCAAGAAATGCAACTGAAGATGGCAGAAAAAGAAATGCAAAAATTGCATATATTGCTACTCAGTTAGCGACTCAAGTAAGTACATCTGCTAGGGAGTCATCTCAATAAACAACATCAACTTCTGTTCCTACTCCTCAAATAGACCTGAAGTCACTTATTGCAGAGGGAATAAAGGAGTTCCAAGTGTCTCTTACGCCACCAATTCTTGGATACGAGAAACCATATCCTGCCCACTATGATACACTCCCAATTCCTTTAGGGTATCAAAAGCCCAACTTTGAGAAATTTGATGGAATAAATGGGTCTCCCCATGAACACTTAGCCCAGTTCTATTCTGCATGTGGTGAATCAGTAATGTGTGATGCCTTATTAATAAGGCAATTTGTGCAATTTTTAAAAGGAGCAGTTTTCACCTGATACACACAATTAGCAGCAGGATCAATTATCACATGGGATGATATGCAACATGCGTTCTTAGCATAGTTTAATTGTGAGCTCCAAGAGGAAATGATCAATTATAAACTTAGCTAAAATGAAACAATGGCCAAATGAAAGTGTAAATGAATACATTAAACATTGAAGAAACATGAATCTTCAGTGTGTTGAGCAATTAAAGGAAACTTTAGGAGTACAAATGTGTGTTAACAATTAGTTGCCAGAGATTGCTACCTTTTTAGGCCAAGGTTCTAAATATCGATATTTATTTGTTTTCAAAACCGGTTCAAAGGGGTTGGTTTAAGTCCCAGCTACCCTCTGAACCATGGTCTGACCTGATCCACCCCCTATAAGGGCATATCGGAAAGGCCCCGATACAATATGTATCAGCCGATATGTAACGATATTTTGAACCTTGTTGTATGCACAACAAAACCACAATCCTTTCATGCATTGGTTTCTAAAGCCAACAATGTGGAAATACAAACTGCTAGGCAAAAGACTATGACACACAAGCCTAATCCTCCTTTAGAAATGGAAAAAGGATGGCAAAAAGCCTATAGGCAAAAGAAAGGCCATGGCCACTTTTGTTAATGTTAAAAAGTGATAAGGCTAAAGGAAATGATGTCCCTAAGCCTATGACTCTACAGAAAAAGAAGGGAAAAGAAGTATTCTTTTGAAAATGAAGATGTACAAAGGATTTTTTATGACCTTATGGCAGCAAATGCTATTAAATTACTAGATCCAAAGCCACTAGGTGATGTTAGAAAAACAAAGAACCCAAAGTATTGTTCTTATCATAGGATGGTAAGTCATCCCATAAATGATTGTTTTGTCCTTAAGGACATTATCCAATCAATGATAGACAAAGGAAAATTGAGTTAACTGAACCTCCTGAAAAAGAAAGTAATGGAACTACTAACAGTATATCTCTTGTAGGAGAAAAGGCTCCGACTATCCTTTCTTTATATGAATTAATGGCGTAGCCAAGTATGTTATGTTTTGATGACTCCTCTACTTCAGAGAATGAAGAAAGTTGGTAAACAATTGTTAATAAAAAGCCAAAATAGGTGGTTAAACCCTTAAAAATAGAAATGTTTTCTTCTCCAGGTATCACTTTTAGGAGACGTAGGGTCCCCAACAAGAATAAGAAAAGAAGGTCCAAAAAGAAGCCTCATATAATTTTTTAGGATGAATATGAACAATCTCCAAGGTTCCCTGTTACTCTAAATGAATGTACTCCAAAAAAAATACTTGATGGAAGCCTTGATGGAGTGAAGATGGTCTAAACAATGCCATGTCATACGACATCTTGTCAAGAAGAAGATGTACCTACAACACAAAATGAGGTGGACCAAATCACCTTACAATATAGCCAACGTTGTCTTCCTTCTTCAGAAGAACCTTTTTCAAGTAAGAAGGCAACTGAAAAAACTGATAACTCTACTACACAAGTAAAAATTGAAGAAAATGAGGATATGGAGTTTGTTATAGAAAATATGACAAATAACTCACAATTAGAAACACTAATTTGAGTTTGTCTTTTACAAGAAACTAGATTGTGTGTCAAGTATGATGTTCTTGCTCACTTGAAGCAAATTCCGACATAGTTAAGTGTTTATGATGCATTGTAGCTTTTTCTAGATTTAAGAAGGGCCTTAGTTCAAGTATTATTAGATCATGGACAGCTTAAAGATGAAGTGAATTAGGTGGAAGCATAACCAATTGTCCCTAAAATGTGTGCCTCATATATGACATGCATTTCCTTTGATGATGAAGATTTGCAGCTTGGAACAGAGTATCATAACCGTCCCCTCTATGTATCTAGCATAGTGGGTACATTAATTGAATACTCTTCGATTGTGGATATGCAGTAAATCTTCTACCATTGTAGACAGTGTTAGTTATGGTGTGGCACCTCGCTAACTATACCCTTCGTATATAACTATTCAAGAATTTGATCAAGAAGGACAAAAGGCAATCGGGACTATTGCCTTAAAAAGTTGAAAATTGAGGAATTATATTCAAATGCCCTATTTCATGTTATTGATGTACAAACCTCGTACAATGTCCTCCTATGACGCCCTTAGTTACATGCATGTGGGGTAATCCCATCAACACTCTATCAATGTTTTAAATTCAACAAAGATGGAGAAATAAAGAAAGTTATTGCAGGTCCAAACCCATTCCAAGGGAAAGAGGTGCATTATGTAGATGCTAAGTTTTACAAGACTATTGATCTATCATCGACTTCTTCAAAGAAAGGAGTCATAAGAGGTAAAGTGAATAGGGAGGACAAACCTTTAGTGCATAAGGGTCCATAAAAAAACCCCAAAAATCAAGATTTCCAGGATCACATCTAAACCTAAAACTGTTTTTAGGTACACTCCTAAGAGTAAAAGAATACACATGTCCATTGATGAGGATTAATCAACCAATCCCACAAACTCAATTAATAGTATCGACATCCCTTCAAAATAGGAAAGGGAAAAATAAGAGGATTACCCTTTGCAAGTTCAAGCCCTTAATATTTATGGCTATGAATAGGGGCAATGACAAACCTATTTGTAGTGATACAACAACTTTAGAGGTTTCAATACTTAAAGATCGTGAAAAGGCTATTTTTAGCCAAGAGGATACAAAGCCTCAAGCTCTATGTTCAAATGACTTGGAGACTTAAAAGATGTTGAACATGGAAAGAAATGGGTTTCTATCTTCAACATACTCATATTACCATCCCAAGGGATTGGCAAAAATAATAGGAATTTTGCAGAAAAGAAGTGGCAACCAAACATTACCATTAAGAAGTTGGAGGAGGGTGGAGAATTCAAAGTATAAGTGAATACATCTCCACTAAAGAATTTCAATCTGTAGATCCGGGAGGACAAGGTATGAATCTTATTGAAAATTCTACTACTTAAGTAGAATTCCAAATAGAAGATACAAACCTTGACCATGGTAAATTTGAACAGATGGAATCTTCACAAGAAGAGGAAACTCAATCTATTGAAGTCCTTCCCAAAGGTGAAATCTTGAAGACATCAGGCAAGCTCAACTATCACCACAAATGGTTGAAGATGGAGGCCAATCAACTGTAGATGAGCTTTAAGGAATTAACCTTAGAACTATTGAAGACCCCAAGCCCATTTTTGTTATTGCTCTACTCACCAAGAAAAAGCTGACATCATATGAATCTTTACTTAAAGAATACAAGGATGTCTTTGCTTGCGGATATCAAGACATGCTAGGACAAGATCCAAAGGTAGTTGTACATAGATTAACTATTTCTAAGGATAAGCATCTCGTAAAACAAGTTCAATGTCGCTAGACGTGAGCTTATTGTACAGATTGAATTAGAGGTTGACAAGTTAATTAAAATTGGTTTTATCAAAGAAGTTAAATACCCTACATGGCTTGCAAATATCATGCAGGTTAAAAAGAAAAATGGACAATTCTGCATTTGCATAGATTTTAGAGATCTTAATGATGCATGTCTAAAAGATGAATTTCCACTACCTATTACAGAGTTACTAGTGGATTCTACTACATGATTTGAAGCATTGTCCTTCATGGATGGCTTTTCAGGTTAAAACCAAATTATGATGGCTTCATAAGATGAAGAGTTAACTACTTTTCGAACTCCAAAAGGGATATTTTGCTATGTAATTATGCCATTTGGCCTGAAAAATGCTGGAGCTACATACCAACGAGCATGGGCTATTACTGGCCCACTATTATATTGGATGCTATTTGCATCCTAAGGAATTGTATCACTTGTCAAAGGAAATAGAACTCATTAAAAGAAATTGCAAATGTGAGCATGGTCATAGTTTATCAAATTGATGAAGATACAGATTGGAGGGTTAACATATGATGGCAAGACCCTCACTTTACATATTCCAGTGATACCTTGTATAGAAGATCTTTTGAAGGAATCCTACAAATATTCTTATCTAATGAGTAGCCAAAAATGCTTTATATGAAGTCCATTCTGGTACATGTGAAACCCATCAAGCCGGGCCAAAGTTGGTAGCGCAATTAAAGAGGCTAGATTATTATTGGCCTACCATGGTTCGAGATGCAATAAAATCTGCATCCTCCTATAAAGTGTGCCAACTACATGGAGATTTCTTACATCATCCTACTACTCTATCATGGTCGTTTGAAATTTGGGGATTAGATATGATTAGTCATTTTAAACCACTATCTTCTAAGTTACATTCATATATTTTGGCTGCCACAGATTATTTTTCCAAGTGGGTAGAGGCAATTCCATTAAAAGAAGTTAGGGCAATAAATATTGCCAACTTCATTCAAAACCATATCATATACGAATATGGAATTCCCTCCAAAATTATAGTGAATAATGCCTCGTACTTTAAGTACAAGGCCATGATAAAGTTAGCTGAGAAATATAAATTCCAACATGGTAAATCTATAGCTTATAACCTCTCATCAAATGGACAAGTAGAATCTTTGAATAAAGTTCTTTTCAAAATACTTAAAAAGATGGTATTGAGCAATAAAAGAGATTGGCATGAACGCCACCCTGAAGCACTTTGGGCATATCAAACAATAGTGCGGACTACCACTAGGTGCACACCTTATAGTTTGGTATGTGGGGCAGAATTTGTTTTCCTTTAGAAGTTCAATTGCCCTCTTTAAGGACTACAACACAATTCATATGTCTGGAAGAAAATGTAAAGATAAGGCTTGTTGAATTTAAAGCTCTTGATGAGAAGAGACCCATAGCTCAATAAAGACTTGAACTTTACCAAGCCCAAGTTGTAGGTGCCTTTAATAAAAGGATGAGATATATATCAGTCATTTGTAGTGGGAGATTTAGTGCTAACCGTCAGAAGGCCTATCATAATCACAAGGAAGGCTTCAAGAAAATTTGAACCCAAATGGGAGGGTCCATACATCATCACTAAAGTTTTTGAAAAGGGGGCATATGAGTTATCCAACTCGGAAGGACAAATTAGATATCCTTATGTGAATGGAAAATTCCATAAGCATTTTTATGCTTAATTTTTCTATCACTAATTGCTCTTATGTGGTTAAACTCTTGAGTAAAACCACCATGTCTACACATGGTTAAACTGCTTGGACAAACCACCATGCCTAAACGTGGTTAAACTACTTGGACAAACCACTATGTCTACACATGACTAAACTATTTGGACAAACCACTAGTGGTATCAGTACGTGGTAAAACTGCTAAAATACCCCAATAATCACTCTCATGTGGTTAAACGGTTGGTGTAGCACATGAACTACATTGGCTTGATCCCTAAATGGGTACATAGGCAGCCTAATATATAGGTCCAGCCACAACATTAATGTAAAACATATATTCATTTGAATATCAATGTTATTATAAAGGTTTCTAAAGAATGTATGAATAAATCAATACATTTCAAATATCTTTAAAGAGTTGGTGCCTTTTCTCATATGAGATAAGTAATTTCTCATAACTAGCCACATGAGCCTCATGAGCTTTCATTTGTTCCTCTCCAGCTTCCTAGTTGCAAGCCTTTAATTGAACTTCTCGCTCTTTACATTTTGTGAGCTCACGGTCAAGAGAACATTCCTTTGCTTTCAATGCCTCATCCTTTTGTTATTCTTCAACAAGTTGATGTCTTAGATTAGTGACATGGTGTTCAACTTCATTGAACTCAACAAACAAATCAATCATTCTTGAAGATATCTCAGAATAGTTCACAACCATGTCAGCCTGCCTCTCATGAATAGAGTCGATGCAGTCAATGCATTTCTTATAACGAGAAATAGATTCTCGGAATTTGAGTTCATCTATGCCTAAGCCTTTTGCAATTTCAGCCTATCAGGAGAGTAGGTCTTTAACCATAGATAAAACTTTGGTCACAACATGACAGAATTTCTCCACCCTTGTCCAAAAATCAGGTGTTACAATCACCACTGATTAAAGTACGTAAAGGCTGTTATGAATCTCCTTACTCTTAAGGATCAATTTCCTAGGCAAGGAGTTGTTTACAATTTCCATAATTTCTTGGAAGCTGTGATTCACAAAGTCCATCATACAAGAAACCATGTTCCCAAGAAAGGTAGCAGTAGGTGTACCAATACAGTCCTCATTACCTTCTAAAAGTAGATAAATTATCATCAACAAGCAAAATATTTTCAACTTCGACATTCTTCTCATTACCTTTTAAGAAAGGTAACTCATCATGGATACATGAGGCTTCTCACATATGGCTAGTTTAAAATTCAACATTCTCCCCATTATCTCCGAAAGAAGGTAACATATTTTCATTATGTGAAACATCTACCCTATGATTACTTCTAACTTCAATGTTGTTCACATTACCTTCTGACAAAGGTACCATATTAAACCCAGGAGGAGCATCATCAGAAGTATCATCAACCAAAATCATGTCCTGCGTGGGAGAGGGATTCCCTAGGGACTATGATAATTGTTCTCTGACTTCCCCTAATATAGGTGCAAGTTTGCTAAGAAGGTCTTGACCTTCAAAGTCATTCTCTTCCTAAAAAAACAAGGTAAAGAGAAATGAAACCTAGAGTAAACAAATGAACATGTGTGAATAAAGGATTAAAAATAATAATAGTAATAATAACAATCTTACCCTTGGAAAATCATCTGGAAAATTATCCAAGTCAAGAGAGTATTCTCCTTCTCTATCTCATCAGTTGAGGGACATGGATACTGAGCTCGCTTAAAATAAATGTTTGAATCTTCTTTTGTATGATCTAATGCTCTCTTAGAGTTAGAACCTTCTCTGGTAGGAAGGTTAAAACAACCTCCTTAGAAGTGATAGCTCCCTCAATAAGATGAGTGGAAACATCTTTTAAAGGACCAAGAACAACTTGATTACGGAATTGGGGAGATTCCTTCTTCAGACCAATAACATCAATGGTGTGTTGCACAAAATGCTTTATATATATGTGTGTGTGTGTGTGTGTGAGTTTTGACTCCACCATCTTGCATATGAAAAGGTAATGCAAACTTGACGATTCCTTTTTGGTGCAACAAAATTGATACCAAAACCCCCAGCAAGGATATGCATCCAAGCCTGTATTAAATGATTGGCTGGACCGGTTAGCTATTGCAATGGGTAACCAGTTACAAGGAATAGCATGGTCATAACCAATAATACGAGCAAACATATTTGGGCAATAAGGCTCTAAGACTGTCTCTATACCAACTTGAACTAGTAACAAGTGGAAACGTATGCAAACCAGAAATTCAAGACCTCCCCCCCCCCCCAAATTCTTATCATTGAGTTCAGTATCCTCATTCAACCTGGTATCAGTAAGAGAAGATGAAAACGGTTCGCTTGGCGAAAAAATTCCCAAGCAAATTGACTACTCATTGAATGAGAACCCATAGAGTTGTAGCGGGACATGTATGGGTAAGAATATTGGTACTCTCTGGTAGGGTGTTGTCCAACAAGGTTTGGAAAATTTTCTCCCATCCAAGAAATTACATAATGGATAGGAAATGAACCATATCATTGTCAGGGCCTGTAGGACAAGTGGCTATTATGTTTAAAGCGTGATAATATAACGTAAAACAGTTGGAGCAAGAGATACCCTTTTTCCCAAAGCCATAATTGAGGCCATATAGAAAGTTTCAGGCCTTATAACCCCCTTTTCATGGGGAAGAATGAACCTGCTCAACCATAAGGATAAATAAGCTACTAAATAACACTCTTTGGAAGCTTTTAAAGGTAAATGAGCTTTCTTCTTTGGAGGTGGTTTCTTCTTTCCATCTCTTTTTGAAGAAGAGTTGATAATACCATACACCATTTTTCCCTATAGAAGTGCTCTACCTAGTAAGCATAGGAGATAACATCCATCTCGTGATGCTCACAAAGTTGGGCATATATCTATGAAAACTCCGTGAGAATGGGAGAATAATGTAATCCCTATTGTGAATCCAATTCCCGGAGAGTGCTATTTTGTGGAATAAACTCTTCATATGGCATGCCAAGAAATAGTAAACGACATACAATCTTCGTATCCACGATGAGATCCCCAATTCTCCAATTAATGTATGCATAGTGTTTGTTGCAGGACTTCATAGCTCACAAAAGGCACGCCATTACTCCGGAGCTCGGTTGTAGGAATATTTGGAAACACCAACTACACCATATATGTCTATTGCCAATAATACTTTTTCATGGTCTCTTAAAATGATTTATGTCCATTACTTCAGTAGGGGTAGAAATTGAGCACAACCCTTAAATTGGAATTTATTTCATCGAATTCCTTGCTTCAACATGTGATAAAAGGTAGGAACTTTGTATTCATCCAATGGTACATTCACCACAACACTAGAACTAGTGTCAACATTCTCCAACACTAGCATATCTAAAGAGTTACCATTAGAAATGGATACTTCAACTTTACTATAAGCACTATATTTTGAAGTCCCCAAACTTCCTGAAAGAACACTAGCTCGAGGCGTCCAAGTCTCTAAAGTCTTTTCTTGGGGAGATGACATAAACCTCCTACAAGAAACATATCTCACTAGAATACGCCCAATATTCATTTTCATTTCCTTGTTTATCTTGTGCTCTTTCGTAGAAAATAGGGGTGACTTCGGGTACATCTGCCATCTGAATAATTTTAGGAGAGCAAGATAATGTTAATTCTTTAAAAAAAAAACTTTTTAAGTGATCTCCATGGTGAGTTCTGATTGATTATATTTCAATTTTTTTTGGATCTAAAAGATCATTATAACCTTTCGTTTTGATTATTTTTTAATCATCTACCTTGATTCCAATCTTTATAGGTTCTACATGATGATCTACACTAGGAGATCATCAGAACCTCAAATCTTGATTTTTAATTCTTGATAAGTTCTATATAATGATCTATGGATTTAATCATCCATATTCTTAATCTTTAACCTTTATTTCAATGGATTTTTTTCTTAATTAAAGAAAATAAAAAACCTTGGTTTTGTGAGTCTTAATGATGATCTTCACTTGGAGATCATCAAAACCTTTAATTTTGATTGACTTGTTTTATTCATCTTCAAATCTATGTAAATCACAATTTGATTCTTAATGGGTTCTATGCGTAGATCATCATAACATGTACTTGATTTTAATCATTTGTTTCAAAAATGTTTTAAATCTTTTTAACCCTTGATAGGTTCTATGTCTATATTATCAAAACTTTCAATCTTTGATTGATTTTGATCTTTACCGAGTTTTGCTCAGTTCGCCGCCTGAACCTCCAATTTGCCCCAAATCCCCGATCAAACCCTTATGGTCCATCCGAAACACCCAAAAACCTAAGAAACTTGAATTTCACCCCGAGAGCCCTCATATCCATCGTTGAACCTATTCGATACCGATCCGATGATCGACCCCCATTTACACCTCAACCACTAGATCATACACAACCACCAGATCCAGGAAACACCTATTCGTAAAATTTCAACTCAAGATTCCCCCGTTTACCCCTCATCAAACGAAGATTCCATTTCGACCCTTCTCGCACCTACAAACCATATCCACTTGATTCGAACACATATAAACCAATCAAACCTGGCCAATCACATTGAAATGTCCGAAGACCCTGCCTTGTGAAATCTCAGCCCAAAATACCCTCATTTACCCTTTCCTCTAAAAAGACTCCATTTCAGTCAACCTCATTTTTCCACACACACAAAACCCTTCTTTGCATTCAGACCCATCTCAACCCTCCATTTTCTGACCTAAGAACCACCCACCATTAAACCAAGATCCCAGTCTGACCCCTCGACCAGTTTAACCTAATTTTCTCAAAATTACAAAAGTGCCCCGAGATGTCCTTAAATTTACAAAACTGTCACTGCCTTCTATATAAATTCAACTTAAGCTATCCATTAACCCTAATCGACTTTTCACTCTCCCTGACCTCTCAACACAATGGTCGATCGACGATGAATCCTTCCCCCATTCCTCCCCCTCTTATTTTCTCTTATTTTTTTTATCTTTTTCCCCCTCTCTTGGCCACTCCGATTCCCTCTCTCGTCCGTCGAACCAGACCCTAAAAGAACAATTCCTCTCCTTCCCTCATTCGAACACAGAAGCAAAAAAAGAAGGATTTCTAGACTGTTCATCCTCGCTTTCGCCTACCCAAAAATTAGGAAAGGCGGCTACCTCACACTGACTTCACCCTTCGCTTTTCTTATCCTAATCTCATGAAGCAGAGAAAGGAGGAGACCTCTTATTGTTCATCACCATTTTTTCCAAGACCGCCATAGGTAGTGGCGGTTTTGCTTCCCTCTGCATCAGCCTTTGTCGGTTTTCTGCGTCCCCTTTCCCTGTATTTCTTTCCCCATTTTCCATCTTCACCTTCTTCTCCTTCCTCTATCTGAAGCTCACCGTTCATGTGTCACTGTTCATCATCTCCTTCTACGAACAGTGACAACGCCAGCCCCTCTCTCTCTCAATATTCCCTCTCCTCCTGCAAAATCCAGAGAGATTCATCACCTTCAACACTGTCACTTCTCTTATATGTTCTCTAGAAGATTACCACACACTTGACATTCTTCAGCGAACTGCAACTTTCCCTATTCCGTAGACTTCAAGAGGCCGGTGAATCTCAGAAGTTGGGAAGATCCATATAACCGCGTAGTCTTTGATCATCTCCTACAGAACACACCAAACTCATCCAAATTCTCGTTCGCAGCATCGTACCTCGGGTCAATACATCCTTTAGGTAATCCGCACCGACCTCTCTTAATTCATTTCGAAAGTCAGGGTTCAAGGCTGGGGATCAGACTGATGGAGTATATTCCATCGAACTCATTCCCATTCCCGTAGGTCTGTTCCCCAACCAAACCTGACCTAGAGTTTACTACCTGATCATGTGTGGTTAGGTCTATGCTAGCGTATGTTAAATTGTTGTTCATTTGCTCTCTACATTTTTCTTATTTTATTCTTTTAGATTTAGCGTTGATAGTGGTTCAATTTTAATTCGCATATGCTTTGAATAATATTATGAATGTGAGACTGTTTCTTTGCTAGATTTCTCTTCTCCTTGTTTTGAAGTTTAAATGATGTTTAGATCGATTTCTTTTTGAGCATGCTTGTTGAACCCTTTTGCTGTTTTTTTTTTTTTTTTGCAGTGTGATGTTAGTTTGATTTTTCAGAATCCTTTTGTTGATGATTTCAAGGGTATGCTTTTTATTAGTTTAAGTTCCTCAGGGAAGGTTATTTCATAGAAATCCCTTTTCCCTTCTTCCCCAGAAATTGGTAGTTGATTGTTAAATTAACAGTTCACTACAAAGTAGAATCCCTTCTCCTTACATGTTCTTTTTAGTTAGATTTGTGTTTTTTTTAAGATTTTCTCACTCCTATTTAAAGCTTGTCTTTAGCTTAGGAAATTAATAATAGTAATGATATTTTAAAATCTGTAAAAAGAGCAAATACCTGGGTGCTCATCATTTGGAGCATTTTGTTTGTTGTTTTCTTTCTTGTCGTTTAGTGACCTTCTCTAATTAATTAGTATAATTTATTTAAGTAGTTCTACTTGTTATTTCTATTTTGTATTAAGCGCTAGCCCCATGTGAGCCCCACCTATTGGACCCGGGAGAGGGGTGCCTAACCCCTTCCCTCTCTCATCCAAGCCTTACCCAAACTGGTTAGCTGGTGCTACAGGCTTTAGAGTCACTACTAAAATGAAAACATTTTTTTGAAAATTATTCCCGGAGGTCCCTGTAGGCAAAGTGGTGGTTAGGCTAGGGGGATGGTCTCCTTGAAGGACAAAGGAAGACCAGGGACAAGGAATCAACTAGGAGGCAAGGGCAAGGAGAGCAGTTAGATGACTGAGCTGGGATTCCAATGATAGGGTCAATCAGTGGTTGAGAGAGAGTGAATTTTGTTATGGGAAGGATCTCTATTTATAGGGAAGATCCTGAGATCCTACAAGGAAGGAGCCAAAAGTGTTTGTTTTCTATTAGGAAAGGCAATATTGGATTCGCTAAAGATTATTACGGAGCATTTCTAGGTTTCACCACGTGTCACTATGGGATCTCTTCGAGGATTAACTTTCCTTTCACTCGAAGGTCCTCATAACCCACGTTGCTATTGCCTCTTGCACCTTACTTAACAAACGTGGCACTGGCGCCGTCATTGCTTGGCAAGCAGCATCTTATTAGACCTACATGGCAGCTTATCATGTTCGTTGCTTGAAATTACATGTGCACTCAATATTTGAGCCCGGTTCTTAATGAACCGAGGTCTCATAGTGGTACATGGTTTATTACAGGAGCAAATGCATGTAAAAACTCACCATAGGTTCAACTCGAGTCTGTTTTGGGCTTGCACTAAGTGTAGGTTCATCGCAATGTTGTGATGAACCGCGTGTTCATCGTAAACCTGCAATGTACTATGAGTTCATCGCAGAGGAAAGATGAGTTGTAAACTGTTCGCAAGAGCCCATATGGTATCAATTTAGTGTTTTTTGTGCTCTAAGGGACCGAGCGAGCACTATGTACCTACAGTCCCATCACCTCCATTTCTTAAATTGATGGGTGGCGACTCTAGTTCAAGCTCAAATGCCAAGTGAGTTGTTTTCTCGATGCTCACACTTGTTGAGAATAGTAAAAAAAGATAAGAGAGGCATAATCATATTTAGCCTTTTTTGCCCTCTTTCTCTTTCTTATTGATAATAGTCAAGAAAAAAAATATGAAATCCCCTATTTAATAATTTCAGGATTCAACTTATTTTTTCTCTATTGACTGAAGCAAAAGAAAAAAAAACAAAATCCTATTTTAATAATTTGAGGATTCAGCCTTTTTGTCTCAGTAGTAGTCAAATAATAATAATAATAATAATAATAATAGTAGTAGTAGTAGTAGTAGTAGTAGTAGTAGTAGTNAATAATAATAATAATAATAGTAGTAGTAGTAGTAGTAGTAGTAGTAGTAGTAGTAGTAGTAGTAGTAGTAGTAGTAGTAGTAGTAGTAGTAATAATAATAATAATAATAATAATAATAATAATAATAATAATAATAATAATAAAAGGAAAGAGAGATCATTTGTTTTTAATTAATAATTTAATAACATACCTAAGATTTGAAAAAGACAAAACTGTTGAAGGTGGAGAGGAGGCTGGAACACACTTGGAAGTCGCAGCTCTTTGGAAAGTACCAACTCTTTGAAAAGTAGTAGCTCCCTTTTCGTTTTGAGCCTCCACATGAATGGGACTAAGTCTCTTTTGATTTTTAGGTGGAAAGAAATCTGGAACACAAATATGTTGAAGGTGCAACAGTTCTTTTAAAAGTAGTAGCTCCCTTTCTTTTTTGGTGCCTATAGGTGAAGGAGACTGACTCAATAAGGCTCAGTCTCTTTTGGCTGGAGTAATGATAAGCTAGAGAAGTTATAAACGTGTTAGGCCTCTTTAGCTCTTATATTTGTCTAAACAAAAGTCATAATCTAACTAATGGACATCTGGTTGTCTTTTAATTTGTTGGGCCTTTCTTTTAATCCCATTAAGGCAAGTGTGAAGTATGAGACCACACTTTAAATAATGGTCCATACTTAATTATTTAAAAGCTTTTAAGGCCCATTAACATATTAGTAAGGCTCATTTACCTTAAAAGCTTGTAGGCCCATTAACATATAACTTGGGCCAACTTCAATTTAAAACATGGGACCACACTTTATGTATCGGCCCACATTCATAAATTTCTTAAGCCAAATTAATTATAAACTCTTTAAGCCTTAGGTAAAAGCTTCTTGAGCCCATTAGATAATGGGCCACACTTAAGTAACGATATATGTGTAGGCCCTTTTCTTTTGCAACTTCGAGCTTTTATTTTCCACTTTAAGTCCTAATTAAGTTTGATTCACAAAAATCTGGCCCAATCAATTAAAAATTGCTTGAGCACTACAACCTCAAGCTATGTTTGAGCTCACAGTGCTCAAGGGGGCATTGCTAAGTCCTTAAGTTTGCTGGACTAGGAGCATGTTATTAAGATACTCCAATACACCATTTAAAAAAATAATAATAAAGACAAAAAAGCGCTTTCTTATAAGCTCAGTCAGTCCTATTGGTGGGTTGAAACATTTTAGTAAAGAAAGAGGCCTACAGTTTAATTTAGTGAACAATAAGCCCCAAGTTAATTCGGCTTGTTTGTAATGCAATAAGCATTTAATGGCTTACAAATAAGCATTTAATGGCTTACAGTAGAGTCCATTTAATGGAACAACAGACCCTTGATGACTACGGGCCCGTTTGATGCATCTTTTTGGAAAGATCTTCTGGTAGTTCTGACAGTCAAAAGACGCATTGAGCTTTTGCATGAACATTTGAGCAACCCGAAGCTAGTTTGGAAGATGCACATCTTTCCATGTGTCTTTTCGCACCAAAATGAACCGCGAAAGACATGAAAAGCTTCATTTAGAGCTTCCTGAAATCAGTCCAAAATGGGCTTCTCGTGTCTTTTTGGCGCTCCGGCTTTTGGCGGCTAGATCTTCTGCGAGCCAAACGGAAATAGACCGAAAATCAGTCTACCAGTCTTGTAAACAACCAAAAGACCGCATAAAAAGATACACCGAACGGACCATAAATCTATATTAATTAATTTCTTGTGAGGTGTTCCACTTATTTATAAGGGGATGCCACTTGTCCTATTATAACAAGAGGGCCATTTTCCATCCTTTAACCACTTGAAGTGGGGGGACACTTGTCACCTAGGAAGAAGGATTTATTTTCCCTCCTTTAACCACTTGAAGTGGGGGATGGATGTCACCCTAGGGGAGAGAGTTATTTTCCCTCGTCTAACCACTTTAAGTGGAGGAACACATGTCATCCTAGGGAAAAGTTATTTTCCCTCCTCTAACAACATTAAGTGAGGGGACATGTCATCCTAGGGGAGAGAGTTTTCTTCTCCATTTTTAACCCACTTTAAGTGGGGGGACACTTGTCACATTAGGAAGGAAGAGTTTTCTTTTCCTTCCTTAACCCATTTTAAGTGGGGTGACACTTGACACTCTAAGAAGAGAAGAGTGGGGAGTTACTTAACCACCTCCTCCTCTATATATATTAACTAACCCAAACTCAGTGACTAAGGCCCGAGCCGAACCTGAGTGCAACAAATTTTAGTGTGGGTTGGGCTCACGTTGGACAAATTCAACTTGACCTCGAGTTCGAGCCTTAAGCCAAATTCTAAAGGTTGGGCTTGTATTGAACTTAATTATTGTTATTTTAATTATTATGAAATTATTTTACCTAATTAAGTAAATTAATGTAAAATTATTTAATTTTGTGACAATAATGACAATAACTAATTGATAATATTCATATTTTTAATAATATTAATTATTTAATTATGTAGTTAATTTAGATAAATATTGGAGTAATATTAAGATTATTGATACAATTATTTAGTTAATTTAGACAAATATAATTATAGTAACAAAAATAATAACAATAAATTTATTTAATTAGTTATAATATTTTTAATTAATAGTTTAATAATTACAATAATTATTGAAAAAAATAAAAAATAAATTGGCTGGTCTAACCATACCTATCAATAATTATTAACTGTTTATAATTAATGCAACTAGATTATAATAATTATAAATATTGTAATAATTATTAATTATTAATAATAGTAATTATTAATAAATTTATAATTATTATATTAATTATCAAAGTAAATTAAAAATTAAATTGATCGGTTTAACCATGCTTGTCAAAAATTTATCTAAGTGGACTGATTCAGTTTGTGTAAAAGTTGTGGTTATACCAAACACGAGCAAATAGTAAATAGGTCTTGATGGTCAGACCCATTTCAAACTATCCAAATTCTGATCCATTAAACCCCTCTTCTTAACCCGGGAGTCACTACAATGTCATTCAACAAAATGAACAACACAACAAGTCTGGGGTAAGGAACTCAAACATATTTGATCCAAATCAGCCCATTAACTTCATCGGCAATTATAGTATATAGGGCTGGAAATTTTGACCCTAACCCACTTGATCCACCCAAACCCACCCATTTGAATTGTGGGTCAAGATGGGTCAAATGACACCCATAAGGGTCAAGAAAAAGGGTTAGGGTCAATTGGGCCATGGGTTACCCATTAACCCTCTGTAGGGTTGGATTTGTTCTCTTTCAACTGTTGCACCGATTCCTCGGATCTATGGAAGGTGGCCGCCGGACCACGCCCCTCTCTCTCTCAAATCTTGAAGATGGTTGTTGCACCGACTCCTCAAATCTTGAAGATTCATATGATGGTTGTCCCCCCTCTCTTAGATGTTAAAGTTGGTCGTCGTACCACCACCCTCTCTCTTTACCACTCAAATCACCGATTTTAGCCACCGCACAACCACTCTCTCTTCCTTACTTAGATCTCCATATTGAAGAGCCAAATCTTTACGATTAGATATTTCAGCGACTAGTGTTTTGAAATTGTAAATTCTGCAATTTGAATATGGAAGGTATATCTTACATCATTTATGCAAAAATATTTTTGTAAATTTGTATCTTATTGCCTGAGGTATTTTTTATATTTGTGGTAATATTCGTTGGATGCAATGTTAATTTTTTTTTGAATTTTTTATTGAAAGTTTTACCATTTTATTAGTTAATTTGTAATTTTTTATTTTTTTTCTATTATGTATTTTTTGTAGTTTCTAATTTTGTCTGAAATATTTTTTTTGAAAAAAATTACCATTTTCTTGTTTTTCTACATGACTTTTAATTTTTTGTTATAATATATAATTTTTTAATATTTTATCATTTTATGTATTTTTCAATATCTATTTTTATCCAATTTTTATATTTTTCTCATGAGTTTTTGTCTTTTCCAGTTTTGTTTTTTTTTCCAGTTTCTGTTATATATAGTATCATTTTTCTATGTTTTTTATGTATTTCATATTTGAAAATATATTTTTTGAACTTTTTATCTTTTTTCATATCTTTTTAGTTGAAATATATGTGTGTATTTACATTTTTCTGTAATTGTATGCAAATGTTTACATTTTGATGACTTTTTTATAATTTCCTATATATATATTTGCAATTTCTGGTGTTTTACATGAAATATATATTATTTACCATTTTCTATGTTTTCTATATGTTTTTATTTCTTATTTAAAAATTTGAAACTTTTTATATTATGCTATTGTATGTTTTTATGCAATTAAATAAGAGAAAAATAATAAAGTCCAATTTAAATTAGAGGGTCAAATGGGTGGGTCAGGGTTAGAGTGGGTTGTGAGTCTTGTGACCCACTTTGACCCACAAACATGGGTGGCAAATGGGTTAGCCGTGGGTTGTACTATCCTCCCCCTCCCCCCATGTATCTATTATATTCTCTATGGGGGTGTTCTTTTTTTGGATTTTGAGAGGGGGAGAGTTGGTCAATGGTATTTTGTTTCCCATTGACCAAAAAACACATGTTCTTTTTTCATATTTATGTGGGGATTAGGGGAAAGTTTATTTTCCTAATAAGTGATACGCATCTCCTAGGTGGATAAATAACTTTTCCACCTGGGGGAAGGTTACCAATAATTGAATGGGACAAAAATGCCCTTTTTAATAATGGATTTTTATGATTAAAATGGTCATTGACTTATTTACATGAGAAATAAAAGAACGGGACCATGATGTATTCTCAATTAATTCTTTCCTCCTTGACATTAATTTTGACATTTAGAAAACAACACAGTCAATATAATGCTATTTTATGTTTTATATAATAATTATGTAGTTTTATGCCTGCAATTTTATTTCTATTGTTTCTTTTTTTTGTTTGCTTTTAAACGAAAATTTATTATCCTCTAATCGGTATACCATTGATACATCTATATAACGTGATAATCTACTATTTTGACATCCAAAATAAGTAACAAAACAGTAAGTAACATACCTGATGAATCGGTTGTGGACAGTGGTTACAGGAAGTTGATGATGGTTGCTCCACCCCTCTTCAGAAGTTGAAAACTCTAATTTATTATTGAGAATGACAAGGGGGTGGAGCTCCTGTTTTGATGTCTAAATGAAATAAGAAGAAAAAAGTTATTAACATACCTGATGAACCCATTGTAGAACGATGGTCACTCAGCTTTGTTTTAAAGTCTAAAAGAAAGAAGAAGAAAAAAAAATGTTATTAACATACCAATGAATCGATTGTAAAACAATGGCTGCTCCACTTTGTTTTGAAGTTTATGACTTAGGGTCCGTTTGATTCGTAGTCGGAATTGGAATCGGAATCGGAATGGTCCATTCCCATAGTCTGTTTGGTTCAAACAGGAATGGGAATAGGAATTAAAATCAGCAGGAATGATATCTCATTCCCAAGGGAGAGGCAGGGAATGATCATTCCCTCAAATGGGGGAATGCCATTCCAACAGGAATGGGAATGGGATTCCGATTCCACCCAACCAAACAGTTGGAATCGGAATAGCCCTTTCTAATTCCGACTCCAGACCCCTATTCACATGAACCAAACGAGACCTAAACTTGAAAGCTCCAAGAAACAAGTTGTTTTGAGATGGAAAAGAAAATTTTTACATGGTTGGTTAGAAGAAAAGTTTCCAATTATATCAGGATTGTGAAGCTAGATTGATTGGGAAAGGGAGTGGAGGATAGTAGTTTCTTGAGAGAGCAAGGAACAATATTATATTTATAATATATAAATATGTTATAAATATTATATATTTATAGTATTTATAATAGATTATAATTTCACTTACTCCCACATAACAAATTCTAACTTCACTGTACAATTGAGGAACAAGAGTAATTGATGCCAATACACGAGGCGGTATTGGTGTTTGGGTGGGAGTGTGGAAGTTTTGAATTGTTGTTGGTGTACAATGGAGTTAAAATTTTTTAGGTGGGTTGTAGTGAGGTTTTCTCTTTATTATTTATAATATAATATTTATTTATAATATATGTTATATATATATGATATTATTAAAAGTGTGAATGAGATCTAGATTCTATAATTTTTTTGACTAAAATACCCTTATTCTTTGAACTTAGTCTCCCTATGTTTATGAGGGCAAAATAAACTTAATTTGAACTACTACTTTTATTAAATTCATTATATTCTTTATCATTAAGCCCTATATTCAAGGTATTAAGACCCATTTCCTTTTATTAAATCTTATATTTAAGGCACGTTAAACAAATGAGCTTTATAGACTTTTTTTTTTTTTGACTAAGTCACCCCTATCTGATAATTTAATCCCTCTTTAACTATGTAGACAAAAAATATAATTTAAAGTATCATTACTTTCCACTTCATTAAATTTCCTCTCTAAGGTATTAACTCTCATTTTCTCTCCTTAAATATTTTATTTGATGTATTTTTGTTTCTCACCAATTAATTTTATATCTAATATTGTTAATAATATAAAACCTATGCTCAAAACCAACATGAAAAATAATTAAATAAACCACCTTTTTGTCTATGTGGCAAGTAAATAGTTCAACCATTAATATCAAATGGGTCATCAATATTCTCATAGTTAAATAATAAAAATTTAAAATATATAAATATGAATATTACAATTTATAAAAAAGGTTGTGAATCTTTCAACATTTTAGGTCAAATAGATCAACCCATGATATCATAAATAAAAATAAAAAATAAAAACACAAAAATTATCAAAAACATAGAAATTCTGGAAAAAAAACATTTGAATGCATCTTTAATGTTATGTATTCATCATATTAAACAAACTATGTGTGATAAATAAGTGTTATTTTTATTAATGATAGAAATATAATTAAAAACTAAAGTAATTTAAAAAAGAAAATTGTTTTTGCATCTAATTAATGATCAATGGTCCATATGGAGAGAAATTAGGCTGGCTTAACTCGAGCTTGAATCGACCTAATTCGTAATTTTAAACAAACTAGCTTTGATTTTGAGTCCTTGACTTGGGCCTAGGCTTAGTGTCACGACCCAACTGCTCCCATTGGCTAAATCGTGTGGCACTCACTTGGCCCTCCAAGCAAGTCAGCCAAACTGCACGCCCAAGACCCTTTTTGATAGGTTGCTTAAGTGCTAAGGACACTCACCAAGGTACACAAGAGCACACCAAGTATTGTAAGAGGAAGAGATTACATTACACTAGAAGAAAGATTACAACTTGGATGTCTTGTACAACTTAGAAGCCTTATTGCAAATGAGAGAGGGACGCCTATTTATACACTAACTCCCTCCAGGAATCCTCTATAATTATGTACAATTAGCATAATCTAGAAGCATCTCTAGAACATTCTACCTTCTACACTCTTCTAGGGGATGCTTTCTCCATATGATACAAGAATACTCTAGAGGAAGTTTGGACTAATCTCAACCTCTCTAGGTTGTTCCACACAACTCTAGATGGTTCAACAAGTTTCTAGAGAGTTCCGCCAACATCTAGACCCTTCTAGACATATGGAGAACACTCCACAACACTTTGGAAGCATGCAGAATTAGCTAGAAACCTCAAGAAACATCTAGAAAACCTCTACCCAAGTACTCCATTGTGTCACTCCGTGACATTAGGTTCAAAAGATTGAGCCTTTTTTATTTTTTGGGTTGGGTCCAAGCCTATTCCTTAGGTAGCTAAAGTAAAGCTCAATTATGTATATACTGATACAATCATAAATACATACATAACAAATATTTGCATACATGCATGTATATACAATTACACACATACATTTTATATCAAAATTTGCCATGGGATAATTGATAGATCCAAGTCCAAGATTAAAGCAAGTGCATTAAATTTTAATGAAGGCTAGAGGTTCGGCCCAAGTTGAATAGATCAGGCTTGACTTTGGTCTTAGGTCTAGCGCAAAGGGTTGGGCTTAGGTTAAGTTTACGTTCAGCCCAACCTACTTACACCATAATGGTCCAATCGCTTGGGTAAGTAAGTTAATTAATGATGTCATAATTAAATAATAAAAATTTAAAAAATAGATTGGAACACCAAAAATAAAAAAACAAAATTTATAGAAAATATTGAGATATCTAGGATATTATAAACTTATCATATCAAACAAAGAAATAAGTGTGATAAATAAGAATTATTTTTACAATTAATTATGTAAATTGAATAACAAATTTAAAGTTGCAGAAAAATGAATTGCTTTTTCTCAAGTCAAATAGGGTAGCAAATGGTGTCATAATTATGCAATACAAACTAAAAAAAAAAGATAGAAATAAAAGTTATAGAAAACATAATAATTCGTTTATGAAATTTCTACACATCTATAATATTATATATTTATCATATTAAGCAAAAAATAAATATGATAAATAAGAAGTATTTTTATTAATAATGAAAATGATATATAAAATAATCTAAATACACCAATACACCATGCTTTTATTACTTATTCTTTTTTTTATAAAATTACTTAACCTTTTAAATGATTATAATAGGAATATTAAAATTATTAATAATGTTATCTGAAATTACTACGTGCAACATATATACATAGTAGATATAAAAAAACTGAAAAATCGATCAATTGAAACCGATAAAAATCCAAAATTGATTAACCCATTAATCAGTGAAATTGAAAAAAGAAAAAACTTATAGTTACGGTCGGTTTTCAAAAAATAGCAGAGAGCGAGCACCCCTAAGGCTATGTTTGTGTTGAAGGAAAAAGTAGGGAAAAACCTACTTCCGAACTCGGAAATCTACGGACCGAGTTTTTTATAAGTTCGGTTCGGGCCGGGTTAAGAATCTTAAGATGGCAGTGTTGGCACGCCACATTTCTATCGCAGGTGAAGAATACCGTTCCCTCCCTAGTCCCTGCGTCTAGACTCCAGACCGAGTGATCAGCCGGCTTGTCTTTTTAATTATCGGGGAAAGCCACGCCATTAACAGATACACGGAGATAGAATGGCGAGAGCGTTACTCTTCCGTACCTCTTCCATCCGTTCAGTCATTCGCCACACAAAGTCATTCTCATCTTCTGCTTTTTCTTCAAATCCTTCTTTGCATCCTTGCATCAACAAAACTTCAATCGTCCCTCCACTGCCTTCGAAACCCTTTTCAAATCCCACCTCTCACCAGTCTTTCAACTTTTTCTTCCCATCCCGATCCCACTCTTCATCCCCAGGTGCGTGATATCCCATCCCATTTCCATAGTTTCATCTGTTTTTTCTTTTATATATTTCAATCTTTAATACTGGTTTTTCTATTTGCTTGTTTAACTGGTTAAGTAAATCCAGGTTCTTCGAACATTGTTCTTATTAAATCAGAAGAAGAGTTCAACAGTTCTCTTAAAAGGGTTAAAGGTACGTTTAGTTTATTTGTCCTAAATATTTAGAGCTTAATTTGAACGGAATTTCTAGTTGCTTACATCGTTTTTTTTATTGCAATAGATGACAAATTGCCAGCAATTTTCTACTTCACTGCAGTATGGTGTGGGCCTTGTAAGATTCTCAGGAACATCTGTCATTGATATCATGGAATCTTATTTCCATGTTTTTTTCTTCATTTTAAACATTTTTAATCAGCATAGATTCGTTTGGATTAAGTGAATCGAGAAATGGCTGTTGTTTCGTTTAGGCAGGTTCGTTTCTCCTGTTGTAGAAGAGTTCGGGAAGAAATACCCGCATCTTACCATATATAAGATTGATATTGATCAGGTGAGAAGTGCTTTCTCTAATGTATACCATCTTTAATCTATTTACATGGTGTATTTCTCTCAAAGTAGGTTCCGGATTAACTTTGAAATGATGTCTAAATGAAATAAAGTGATCAAGTTCATGGAGCCCATGCCTGCCTGCTAACTTTTTTCTCCCTATTATCAAACTGTCCCGACCTTTTGAATTCAAGCAGCTTCTCTTGTTGGGTGCCTGATTTTGTTACTATTTGTTGTTGGGGTTTCTATTAGCATTGTCCATACCTTTTTTTTTTTTTTTTCGTATTGGAACTTCTACAACTAGTTCAGTGGAGTTATTTCCAGCAACCCCATCTTATTCTTTAATGGAATGCTTGATTAGAACAAAGCTCATAAGTTGTGTTATTATATGAAGGTTTCTCTAAAAGTCACCTTGATCTTTCTCTTATGCATCTTGTCATATTTTAGATAGTTGGAGGGAAGTTGTGATTGATTCCATCAATCAGATGAGAATTACCTTTATCCATATGAAGGTATGTTGTGCCAATGTGACTACCTATCAGAAGGAGAATCCTCTGATATTTGTTCAATGCTCTAGTCCATGTCAGCTCCATTCCCCACCTTATGTGGGGGCACGCTTTAACCCCTTCCAAGAGACTGAAAGGCTGCACTAGGCCAATTAGGGTGGTGTTTGTTAATTGAACTGAAGTAGGTTCTGAAAACAAAATTCAGAAAAAAAAAAAGAATTCAAATTTAAGGTTCGTTTTCCAGAATTTTAGTGATTTGCCACCTGCTTATCTTCTGAATAATGACACATAGGCATTGGGGTGATTATTTACCCCTAAAAATTTTATCATATACCAATAAGATATAAAAAATACCAACATTTTTTAACACCAAAAAATGATGAGGTTGCCATTGGATGAGGAGTTTGGAGGAAATTGATTTCTTTCTCTATGGATTCTTTCCTTTCCATGCCTGGGTCATTTTACCCCAGTTCAAAAAAAAAACAACTTATCCTTAAATTTTGAAATGAGGAAGACTCATTTATTAGACCAATTCATGATTTTAACGTTCGGTGCAGGTGATGGTAGGGATTATGGAAACAGCAACTGAGAATTAACTCTTTATATTCAGAAATTTCCATCTCAACATGATGAAACTTTTATTTGAGCTTGTAGTGAACATCATGAGGAATTTCTTTGAGAACCTGTTGAACACCCAGATCTGGATCTAGATCTGGTTCCTTTTCTTTCATGCATTTCATTATAAGAACATAAGGTTTTGATGCTTTGTAGGTTATGGATATTTCATGTCACCCTGCTTGAATCTCTTGGCAGTTTCATTCTACTCATGCTTTGGAGATAGTCTTGTTAAATTGAACTTTGAAATCCTTCCCAACTCATCTTTAGGCTTCACTTTGATACCAAATTGATGTAGGATGGAAGGAGAAGAGTCTTACTAGGATGAATGCAATGGGAGGAAGAGGGAAATTAAGGATCTGAATTATGATTCAGATTCAAACCTGAATAGAGAAAAGTAAGAAAAGAAAGAGTGAGAAGAAATATAATAGACAAAGAGATTTATCAAAAAAAAAAGATAATAGACAAAGAGAGAAGAAGAAAGCACACTATTACCTTGTAGGTAACTTCAAACCTTTTTTTTTTCATTCATTCCACTCTCAAATTCCAATTGTAATAACTCTATAGTAGACTAATTATAAAGGTTCTGGTGTTCCGTTATACATTTCAACTTGGACCAAAAACTGATCCATAACAAATTCTAACTACTTTAAAAACTAAGACAACCCAATAGGTACCCATAGGGACACTCAATAATGACTCTAACCCTTAAAATAGCTCAAAATATCCATTATTGGTCTTACTAAAACCAACTTATTGTAAAGGCACCTGAAATTACTAAAAATAGTGAATTGCAATTTTACTATAAATAGTAGTCTGAGAAGTGTCATAAATAGTAGTTTTAATTTTTCACTAATGATAGTAAATTTCTTGGAGAGTTGAATCTGTATTCTTAATACAGCAATAAACTAGAAAATAAATTTGAAAAGACTGAAAAAACCTAAAATCCAAAATATTCAAGAATTATGGAATTGTCATTGAATGAAGAGTTGGAGGAAACTGATTTCTTTCTCTATGTTTTTTTTTATTGGTTTTGTTTTTTGGCATCTGAATTGCCAGGTTAGTGGGTCACATGCTAGTAGGGACAGGGCAAGGTGTATGTGAGGCCCATTTGTAATACCACAGAATACCATGGAGAGCCTGTAGTTACAAGGGTTTGATCCTGCACCTCTGTTGTGGCCTATGGGAGTGATGCCGACTAACCAACTCAACTACAGGGTCATTGACTTTTTTTTTTTGATAATTGAAATAATTTTATTAATCAGCAATAGACAATAGTACAAAGTCCCCAAGGAAAGGCATGAGTTGCAACCTCTYYGGGCTAGTTAAGTAYAGATTTCCAAATTAATAACAACTTACATAGAAGCACAAAAAAGATCTTCCCTAGAAACCCCCTGTTTGGCTAAAGCATCAGCCAATGAATTAGCTGACCTACTAACCCATTTTACCTCAACTCTCATATTGCTGGTTAACCACTTTACTTTTTTGATGAGATCTTTGTAGCCCCAAATGGTGGTATCCAAGTTTAGGAGCCACCTTGTTACCACTTGAGAGTCCCCTTCAACTAAGAGATGCTCCACCCCAAGCTGGTTGGCGATCTGAATTCCTTGTACTGCAGCAAGGATTTCTGCCCTTGTGGAATCCCCCACTCCCACCGGTCCTGAGAATAGGGATATTATGTTGTTGTCCTTATTTCTCAGGATACCCCCCCTATACCTGAAGGCCTGGGGTTGCCTTGGCTGCTTCCATCAAAGTTTAGCTTGATGACACCTTCCAAAGGCGGAATCCATTCTGACAGAATTATATCATTTTTTGTTGAAGTGTTAGCTATTACTAGCCAATTCCTCCACAAGTCATCAAAGATATCCACAGTTTTCAGCCAATGGATTGCTCTTGTTAGGATACAATCCTTCATTTCATCTAATCCTCTTTCCTTCTCTAAGAAAATTCTTGCATTCCTTTCCTCCCAAAGATATCCACAGTTTTCAGCCAATGTACAGGGTCATTGACTTTATCCATGGATTTTTTCCTTGCTTCCATGCCTGCATCATCTAGGGTCTAGGTTTCATTAAATCATGTTAATCCAGCTCAAGATTATGGGCCTTTAAAGTTGCATCAGCAAGTCCAAGCATAATAAGTTATTAAGTTAAATTTAGGCTTGCTTTTTCTCTACATTATCAAATCATTCCTTCCATCTTAGTTCTGTTATTCTCACACTCAGTCTCTTTGCTTAATTCTTTGTTATTTCTGTTTTTTAGTTCTGCAGCCCTTAAATAACCCAACTTAGACTTCTTTCCCTTCTTTTAATATTTCTAAGCATTCTCAAGTTCTGTCTAGCCCCCTTTGCTGGTTATATTTAACCAAAATGTTAATCTAAACAAGCTGAGGGTTTTGTGGTTTATTTCCATTTTGATAAAGTTCATTTTCAACCCATTATTTCCTCTATTTTCACCCTTATTTTTTATCCCTTTAGACTGATTGCTTATTGGCACCTAATTGTTGTAATTTCATTCTTAAAACTTCATCTTAAAACTAGCAAAATACTTAGCCTTTTTATTGGTAACTTGTAATTTTATTGATATGTGAAAAAAGAATGATTTGCAATAGAATACAAATGTGCTTATGACCCCTTTTTATGATATACATAGACCAAGCCTTGCCCAGCCAATGCATTAGTTAGGTTGGCCAATATTTGAGTCCTTGAGGATGTGGCTTGAAGCTCCTATGAAAGTGCTTTGTTCTCTCTTAGATATTTGTAGAAACCTCACCTTAGATTTTTAAAGATGACTTTTAAGCCAGTTGCTTACCAGTCTGACATTGAAAAAGTTCAATTTGGCTACTACAAGGTAACTGCAAGAGCAATGAAAGATCCTTAGACAAACCAAAAGAGTAGAGTCATAAACAATGTTGTGAGATTTGGACCAAATAAAAAACCTGTAAAGCTCACTGGGTCACACCATCACAATTTTACCATTTTTTTTAGCAAAGGTTCATTGTATTGATGTAAAGGTCCTTTGTACAATGAGAAACTGTACACATCAAAACAGAAGGACCTCAAAAAAAGTCCATCCTCAAAAAATTACAATCAAAGTATCCCCTTTAAATTCAGCAAGTATAGACAGCCAACTTCTAACAAAACCTACAGCCGAATTGATGACTTCAGCTGCAGTAGAGGATTTAAGATCAAAGACCCTACTATTCCTTTCTAACCACACCGCCCACATTATTGCTAAGGGAATGGAAGACCAACAAATTTTTCCTTTCTTAGTCATCCCTTGGATCTGCTAAGCCTCCATACAGGCTTTAACTGAGGCTGGCATTTACCAACTTAACTTCAGACTTCTTAAGAAATGGCTCCAGATCTCTGAGGCAAAAATGTAGTGTAAAAACAGATGGTTTACTGGAAGGTGTAATTTATGGAGGAGGAGAAGAACTTTGTGGAGGCCAATTGATGGAGGAAGTACCTCAAGGCGGAGGCAAAGAACTTTCTGATGGAAGAACTAAGAATCAGAGGGCAGATTAGCTTGAAAATCAGGGAAGCTAAGCTGGCTATGGTGCTGTTGGTAGGACTGAATGTGGTAGAGTGGTTCATAGATTTTGTAGTTGCAGCGAGTGCAAAAGGAAAAGGACAGATTCTGGAAAGAATTTAGAACAGAGGTGGGAAGGAGGTATGTGGTGGAATGCAGGAAAAACCATAAAGGAGTCTTCATAACACTTTCAGAGCAGTATGGCAAAGCCAGGAAACAAATGGTCTGCTTTCCAGAAGGAAGGAAGAGCCAAGGGTGGACTGAAATAGTCAAGGCTCTGRGAGACTTTATAGCTAGAACGAAAATGACAAAGGAAAARGGTTTGGAAAAGAAGGTGAAAGAGGATCTCTTGAAGACAGCAGAGAACCTTGTATGTGGTGGAATGCAGGAAAAACCATAAAGGAGTCTTCATAACACTTTCAGAGCAGTATGGCAAAGCCAGGAAACAAATGGTCTGCTTTCCAGAAGGAAGGAAGAGCCAAGGGTGGACTGAAATAGTCAAGGCTCTGGGAGACTTTATAGCTAGAACGAAAATGACAAAGGAAAAAGGTTTGGAAAAGAAGGTGAAAGAGGATCTCTTGAAGACAGCAGAGAACCTTGAACCCCCCAACCAAATGGCCCCTACCTTAGTGCAAGATGGAAATCGAGCAGCATTATTGATTCCGGCAGTAAAAGGAGAGTGGTCCAATAAACTGATTGTTGAAGTCGACAAACCAGGAAGAAATTGGGAGGAGATTGCTGAATTGGTGACAAAACAGTTGAGGATGACAACCACATATGTATTAACTCCTTTTGATAGGTGCAAAGCTTTGCTTGATCCTCTGGATAATAAGCTAGAAGTTGAGGCTGTGTGTTTGCAAGATCAACAGGGTTCAGTGAACATTTGCCAGTGGTCTCCTTCATCAAACTCGAAGGATTCCTCAGTAATGGATGGAGTAAAAGTGCGGTTGGTTGGTCTACCTTTCCATCTGTGGAAGAATGAAGTAGCAGAAGCTATCGCATCACTGTGTGGAGCAAGACTGGCTGGTGCTTTCTGGGGAGATCTCAGGTCTGCAGCAATCCTACTAAATGGTGTCAAGCCTGAGGAGATACCCAGGAAAGTGAATCTGAGAGTTGAAGGAGCTTTCATGGCGGTCTGGTTGACTTCCTCCATTGAAGCTGAAATGTGGAGGGAAGCTCGGAGGGAGGAAGATGGTAAGGTTGAAGAAGAAACCTTACGTGGCAGCAAGGAGTTGGTCAATTTGCAAGGAAGATACAGTTACATAAAAAAGGGCAAGCAAGTTATTGAAAATTCAAAAGATTTGCTGAAGATGGAAAGTCACAAGCGTGCTCAAGAAGGCAGTAGCTGGGTACCTGACAGATCCTATGCACTAGCAGTAACAAATGGTGTTAAAGCTACTTCATTAAACACACTTGTTCGACTGAGAAAAGGTGAGAAGGGGGCAGAGAGTAGGGGAGATGAAACGTTGGGTCCTTTTAAAATGAATAGGGCCCAATCTTTACCCAATCTGGGCCAGATACTCTTGTCTGGGCCTTTTCAAAAGACTGGGCCCCAGGTTCTAAAAAACGGGCCAAATAATAAAAGGAGGGGTAAAAATAACAGTGGGCCGATCTAAGGTGGGACAGGGGGAACAACATATTAAAACAAGATATGGGCCGAACATCACCAGCCCATCGACAGGACCCAAAACACCTTTAAAAGGTCATGTGACCAAGGGGGTGACATTGATAGATGGTGTTTACCATCTATCGTCTTCTTTGTTGAGCACTACAGCCAGAAAATCACGAAGAGCGAATATTGCTCATCCTGGGAACTCTCTACACTGGGTTGTGAACAGAATGTCGCCGGAAAAACATAACCCAAGGAGTATCCGGCGAAGCGATTTAGAGAAGGGGAAGCAGTATGAGTGCACTGAGGAGGAAGATTTTAGTGATGCTTCTTCAGATGATACAGTCAGATTAGGGAGCATTGATCTGAACAGTTCGAGGAACATTTTTGAGGAAGATAGTTTGGGTACAGAGGTTCTTTTTCAAGAGAACAAGGAAGAAGATGATTCACAAGGAGTTGAGGAAGACAATGTTAATTTTTTGGATTGCATGATAGAGGTTGCGGTTCAGGTGCTGCCTGCACCAGCAAGGGAAGTCAGTCCAATAGCTCAGGAAAAACAGGACATGAGGTCGGTAGGGAAAAGTTCTTACATTTTGACCTGTAATGTAATATCAGAAGAAGGGTAGCACGTGAAGAATAGTTCAACTGTCAAAGCTGACAGGGTATTGATCTCTACTATAAACTCTTTAAGGCAAGCTCAATCACAGGGAACAGATTTAGGCCTATCTCCTTATGTGCATCCCCCTCCCCTGAATGATGTCCCATCGGTCTCCAACAACACAGGTATGAAACTATGAATGCCCATTCGGTTTTGGTTACTAATGTGCCTTCTTTGCTTGAAACAGATACTCCAGCATCCCGAGAGGAAGTTCCAGTTGGGGGGAAGAGAAGAGTGATTGGAAACTCTGGGAGTGAATTGAAAGAGGGAGAAGTGGTACCTAGAGAGAGACAGGAAGAGGAATTAGAGAGAATATGGGAGAGGATCTGCGCATTGTTGGAGGAGTAGAAAGAGAAGGAGGAATTAGATCAAAGGGAGAGAGCAGTAATTTCTCAAGAGAAGGACTACTACAGAAGATCCGAGTTGGGGGGAGTGGTGGCTGAAACGAATGCATCATTTAGGAAGAATGAGGGTAATAATAGAAGGAAAAAGAAAAAGAGATCAGAAGTGGGGAGATTGATTTCAGATATAGAGGGTGACATTGAATTTAGTGGGAGAGGGGAAAGAAGAAAGACTACTATAAGGTGGAGTCTCTTGGGAAGGGTTTTATTGAAAGAAGTGTTCAATGAAAATCATCAGTTGGAATGTGAGAGGTCTGGGAAGTGAAAGAAAGAGGAGGGCAATTAAAGACTTACTAAGAAGAGAGAAACTAGACATAGTGTTGATACAAGAAACTAAGTTGGCAGAATTGGATAAAAGATGGGTTAGAAGTATATGGAGATCAAGAGGAGTTTGTTGGACCTCGGCCCCTTCTTGGGGTGCCTCTGGAGGTTTAGTAACATTATGGAGGGAGGATGTTGTAGAATCAGTGGAGGAACTAATAGGGAGATCCTCTGTGTCTTTAAAGGTTAGGAATGTAGGGGATGGTTTTACCTGGGTTCTAACCAATGTCTATGGGCCAAACATTTATAGAGAGAGGAATGAGATGTGGGAAGAATTGTATGAGATACAAGGCCTATGGGAGGGTCCTTGATGTCTTGGGGGGACTTCAATGTAATTAGTTTTTTTTTTATCAGTATTCAATGTAATTAGGTTTTGTAATGAATCTAACAATCCCCAAAGAACAATTACAACCAACATGAGGAAGTTTAATGAATTCATTAATAACTGTGGGCTAAAGGATTTACCTCTCTTACAAGCCAATTACACTTGGTCCAATTTCCAAGAAAACCCCCTTTGTTTGAAATTAGATAGATTTCTTTTTAATGGAGAGTGGGAGAATCATTAGAGGAACCTGATGGCTAAAGCCTTACCCAGAGTCACTTCTGATCACTTCCCTATCCAATTAAGTCCTAAAATAATAGGATTTGATCCATGACCTTTTAGATTTGAGAATATGTGGTTAACTCACCCGGATTTTGTGCACCTGATTGGGGAGTGGTGGAGAAAAGAGTTAAGAGGGGTGAAGTGGAAGGGAGTGAGATTCCATAAAAAGCTGAAAAGATTGAGATCCAAAATCAAGGAGTGGAATAGGGAGCACTTTGGAAGGATAGAGGAGCAAAAAATTAATTTGGTGTCTAGGATCGAGGAATTAGATTCCAAAGAAGCCCAAAGGATGATGAGTGAGCAAGAAAGGTTGTTGAGAAGAAACTTAAAGAAGGATTTGGAAGAGGTTCTTCTGAGAGAGGAAGTCTCTTGGAGGGAAAAATCCAGATACAAATGGATTAAGGAAGGGGATGGGAATACAAAATTTTTCCATGCGTTGGCTAATGAGAGGAAAAGGAAAAACTTCGTGGCTAAGTTAGAAGTGGATGGGGAGGAAGTAACATATCAAGATGAGATAGCAAGGCTGTTTGTGGATCATTTCAAGTCAATCTATAGGAAACCGGTGAACAATAGGCCAACATTGGAAGATTTGGATTGGACTAGGATATCTGAAGAACAAGTAAACTAGTTAGAAAGGGATTTTAGTGAAGAAGAGATCAGACACACAGTATTTTCCACGGATAGATCCAAAGCACCTGGTCAAGATGGCTTCACAATGGCTTTTTATCAGGATTGTTGGGATGTGATTAAAGAAGACCTTGTTGGGGTGTTTCAGGAATTTGCAGATAAAAAAAGGTAAGCCCTGGAATTAATGCTACTTTCTTAGCCCTAATCCCAAGAAAGATAGATGCAAAGGACCCTAAGGGTTATAGGCCGATCAGTCTGGTGACAAGCATCTATAAAATCCTGGCTAAAGTGTTGTCTGTGAGAATTCGAGTAGTACTTCCATCCATCATTAGTCAAGCACAAGGTGCTTTTGTGCAGGGAAGGCAAATAACAAATCATATACTAATAGCAAATGAGTGTATGGAGGACATGAGAAAGTCGGGGAATCAAGGTTTCGCATGTAAGCTAGACTTAGAGAAGGCTTATGATCTTGTGGATTGGAGCTTTTTACTAGAGGTCCATTTTTTTTTACTAGAGGACCTTGGGTGCTGTGGTTTTGGAGATAGATGGTGTAACTGGGTAAAGGACTGTATTAGCTCCTGCCATTACTCAATATTGGTTAATGGGGGTAGTCAAAGACATTTTCCTAGCTTGTAGATGCCTTAGACAAGGTGACCCACTCTCCCTGTTTCTTTTCACCTTAGTTGCAGATGCTTTCAATAGATTAATCTCTAAGGCGGATAGGGAAGAGGAAGTTAGTGGTTGGAGGATACGAAGGAACAATGTCCGGGTAACCCATCTACAGTTTGCTGATGATATCATAATATTTTGTGAAGGGAGTGACAAGCAAAAAGTGAGGAATCTTAGAGCATTGCTACAACACTTTGAGAAGGTCTCCAATTTAAAGATAAATCTGGATAAGAGTTGTGTGGTATGTGTCAACATGAATGAGGGGATTATTCAATCTGTGGTAGATTGTTTAGGTTGTCCCGTTTCTTCTTGGTCCTTGCAGTACCTAGGTCTCCCCCTAGGGGCTAACCCAAAAGAGAGTAGTTTTTGGACCCCGGTTTTGGAAAAGTTTGAGAAAAGATTAAGCTTCTTGGAAAAGAAACTACATCTCTATAGGGGGTAGAGTGACTTTATTGAGAGCCACCTTAGCAAACCTACCGGTCTATTATTTATCCATTTTTAGGATTCCTAATAGGGAGGCTAAGAAGCTGGAGAGATTAATGGGAACTTTTCTTTGGGAGCCAGGAGAGGATAAGAAAGATCATTTAATCAACTGGGAAGTAGTTTGTAGGTGTAAAGAAGGTGGACTGGGACTAGGAAAGTTAACTCTTAGGAATAAAGCTCTCTTAGGAAAATGGTTGTGAAGGAGGCCTAGAGAAAGGGAGAGGTTGTGGTATGAAGTGATAGCTAGTATACATGGCAGACTGGAAAATGGATGGGATGAGGGTGTATCACGTCAAGCAACGTAGGCATCTCCTTGGAAAGCAATCCAGAGTACCCTCCCTCAATTTCTCAACTTTGTCAGGTATGATGTTAATTTTGGTAATTCTGTTTTATTTTGGGAAGACACTTGGGTGGGTATTGTTGCACTTAAGGACTAGTTCCTGTCTCTCTATTCTATTTCCCTTTACAAGGAAAAAGCTATCTCTCATTTTCTCCTATCCCCTACTTCACTCTTGTCCTTATGTTGGGACTTTGGTTTTCGGAGAGGTTTGAGGGATGATGAACTTAACAGTGTTTCAGATCTGTTGTCTCTGTTTGGCAGTGTCTTTTTGGTCCCTCTTAGTGTGGATGTGAGTTTATGGCCCCCTTATCCAAAAGGTTACTTCACTTGTGCTTCCTTTTTTATTTCCCTTTGCTCTTCCCTGAGTCAGTGGGGTTTTCCAACCAAGGAGATTTGGTCTAGACCTGTTCCACCTAAAATTGTTATTTTCTGCTGGGAGTATAGAAAGATTAATACCTTGGACTGCTTATAAAAGAAAAAGCCTTTCATGTGTTTGTCCCCTAACTGGTGTGTACTTTGCAGGGTTAGTGGTGAGGATTGCTCCCACTTGTTTCTTGTTCTTTTTCTAGTGCTATTTGGAGTTGGATTTTCTCTTTATTCAGGTGCAGGTTGAATCTGTCCATAGGTTTAAGTCAGCTGTTTGATCCTTCCTTTTTTTGTGTGGCCTACAAAAAAAAAAGGAGAAATGATGTGGAGATGTCTTAGAGCAGCCGCCTTATGGACAATCTGGGAAGAAAGGAATGCAAGGGGTGTTCAAGGAAAAGGAAAGAAGCATTCAGGCTGTTGAGGATTGTATCTTGACTAGGGCCATTCATTGGTTGAGAACTATGGACTGCTTTCATATTTTTCCCTTAGATGATATATGGAGTAACTGGATAGCGGTGGCTAACAGCCATACAAGGAAGGACAAGGAAACTGCAGTGTGGATCCCCCTGCCTGAAGGATGGGCAAAGCTGAACTTTGATGGCAGCAGCCAAGGAAACCCAGGCCCATTGGGGATAGGAGGGGTGCTGAGAGATACGGAGAGTAACATCTTAGCCTTGTTTTCAGGGCCCGTTGGAATAGGAGATTCTAATAGAGCTGAGATGTTAGCGGCGGTACAAGGTCTTCAGATGGCAGAACAATTAGGAATTCAGCAATCGGTAGTTGAAGGAGACTCTAAGAACGTTGTCGGATGGTTGACAGACCCAGCTTCAGCTATGTGGCGAGACAGAGACTTATTGAGGAAAGTCGACTGGCTCACAAGAAACATGAAACATGACTGTTAGCTTTCTTTGGGTGGGAAGATCAGCAAATACCCTAGCGGATGGGTTCGCTAAACAGGGAGCTCAAGGGAACATTTATTTTGGGCTGCTCTGTAATTTTACTTGGGTTATTTCTGTTTTTTTACTTTGATGTAATACTTTATTAGAAGAGGTAACAGCTCGTGCCTCTTTTTGGGTTTCCTGTATTGCCTCTTTATTTCTGGATTAATAAATTATTTTCATTCATAAAAAAAAAACAGATGGTTTACTGATTTTGTTTCCCCACCACAGAGGCTACATCTCAGATCGCTGCAGTTAAAACCTTTTCTTACCAGCATCTCTTTGGTGAGACATTTCTCTAAGGCCCCCATACAAAAAACTTTACTTTAGAGGGAGCCACTGTCCCCCCAAATGGCCCGGCTTGGGAAGGGGGTTTCAAAACCTCCCCTTATGGCATTGTAGAAGGATTTAACTGAGAACTCCCCACTTTCGTTCCCTTTCCATACTAGAGCATCCTCAGATTGCAAATTCAACACCTGTGACTGAAGCCAAACCAAGAGGTTCCCCACCTGCTGAATCTCCCAATCATTGAAGTCCCTTCTAAAGGTAGGGGCCCAACAAAAAGCATTCTCCCTTAACACAAATGTATCTGCTACCACTGCTTCTTTACTTCAGCCACATTGAACAGTGTAGGAAACATATCCTTTAGGGAATTCTCCCCTGTCCAGGCATCTAACCAGAACTTAACCTTCTCCCATTCCCAGCTTTAAATCTGACTTCCCTTCTGAACAGGTTGGAAGCTTTGCTTATAACTTCTCCCTTTCCTTTGGAGAGATACCTTGCTTTCCAAGTGGCCAATTTCTGATCCATTCTTTCTATTATTGGGGTCCAAATGGTTTTTGAATTGCATTTGGATCCCAGGGGCAACCCTAAATAGTTTGATGGTAGTTGACCGACCTTGCAGCCAAACAAGTCTGCCATACCCTGAATGTTAGCAACCTTACCCACAACTATTATCTCACTTTTTGCAAGGTTTACTTTCAGACCTGAGATAATCTCAAACCAGTAAAGAATATACTTCAAATTCAGAACTTGCTCTTCTGAGCCTTGCAAAAGAAGAGAGTGTCATCAACATATTGTAGAATTGGAATGACAGTTACATTGGGTTTCACTTGAAAGCCTTCCAGCAATTCCCTCTCCACAGATTTATCTACCAACTTACTCAAACCTTTCATTACTATTAAAAAAAAAAGAAGAGGAGACAACGGGTCCCCTTGCCACAAACCTCTAGAACTCCTAAAATTTCCTTTAGCTGTCCCATTTACTAGCACTGAGAATCTAGAAGTAGAGTAGCAGACCTTCATCCAATTTCTCCACTTGGAGGAGTCAAATTGCATTCTTCTCATCAAATAATCTAAGAAGGATCAGTTAACATGATCATAAGCCTTCTCTAAGTCAATTTTACAGATCAGACCACTTTCTCCACCTCTTAGTCTCGAGTCTAGTAGTAGTTCATTTGCTGTGAGAACTACATCCTGAATGTGCTTGTTGTGGACAAAAGCCCCTTGGTATTTAGATATCAAAGAATCCATCACCTTCCTTAATCTGGTGGCCAGAATTTTTGATAAGATCTTGTAGACTTATCCAACCAAGCTGATTGGCTTGAAATCTTTTAGCTCATTTGCTCCTTTCTTTTTGGGGATCAAAGATATAAAGGTTGCATTTAAGCTTCTCTCGATGGCAGCAGAATCATGGAATTCCTCCAAAACCCTTAATAAATCAGCTTTAAAGAGCTTCCAGAACTTCTTAAAAAACAACAAACTATCGGGGCCCGGCATCTTCTCCCCTTCCAGCTCTTCAATAACCTTCCTTTACCTCTTCTTTTGAGAAAGGTTTTTCCAGTTCTGAAACCTGCTCCTCAGTCAAGCAATTAAAGATCAAACCATCCAGTTTTGATCTTATCTTGCAGGGTTCCTTGAACAACTCTTTATAGAAACAAGCAAAAGCATCTGCTATGTCTTTCTCTTTTTGTACTACTTTTCCTTCCACCTCCAGCTTTTGAATAGAGTTAACTCTCTTTCTTGCATTGGCTACCTTGTGGAAAAAAAAGAACAGTATTATTGTCACCTGCTTTCAACCACATTGATCGAGCTCTTTGCCTCCATTTGACTTCGGCTTGGTGCAACATAGTATCTAGAGTCTTCTTGGCAATAAGCCTTCTTCTCCTTTTCTCCTCCTCTAAAGATCCCCTCTCCTCCTCTGCATCAATGTTAGCTATTAATTTCAAACATTCTTCCCTTTTTTCTCTCTCTCACAATTTTACCAGTTTAACAATGTTTAACTGATGAATTCACCAGTTAATCAGTTCAGAAGAAAAAAAAAATGATGACAAATCACTACTTCATCAGTTCAACTGTTTGGTCCAGTCCCAATCTGAAAACATTGGTCATAAACATCAAGAAACAATAATTAATAAATAATTTCACTCCTTTCTTTCCTTAATAGATGGCTCTTTACTTACTATTTCCCGCTCCATTCTGTTGGGGCTTGCATCAGGTTTGATTTTTTTGGGGATTCCTCCATCATCTCCTCTTCCTGTTTGTATTCCTCCAACAAAGTACAATTCTGGTTCAAGATCCATTCCAAGTCCTCCTCTTGTTTCTTTTTTGCTAAAGGACCCCCTTCTCAATTTCCACCCCAGCACTCTCCTTCACCATTCCCTTGCTACCATTTGGTTGTTCTATGCCAGGATATCTGTTACAGGCATAAAACCCAGATTAGTATCTAAAATGGACAGGCTATTAATGGAGGTGAGTAAGCCAGAAGTGGGGTATCAACTGTAGAAGTCAAGCCTAAGCCTTTTCCTTGTTCCTGATTCAGCTATGGAAGTAGACTAGGTTCAACCAAAACTTTGGGAGGAAAGGAATGCTAGAATCTTCCTAGAGAAGGAAAGAAGCTTTAATGAAGTGAAGGACTGTATCTTAACAAGAGCAATCCATTGGCTGAAGACTTTTGGTCATGTTTGCTGATTTTTCTTTTGATGATCTTTGGAGGAATTGGTTAGCAGTGGCCAGTTCCTCCTGTAGGAAGAATAGAAGTATGATAGAGTGGGAACCTCCTCCAAAAGGTGTCATTAAATTAAACTTTGATGGTAACAGCCAAGGTAACCCTGGGCCTTCGGGTGTGCTGAGAAATAAGGACAACAGCATTATTTCCTTATTCTCAAGACCGGTGGGAGTGGGAGACTCTACAAGGGCAGAAATACTAGCTGTTGTACAAGGGATCCAGATTGCAAACCAGCTTGGGCTGAAACATCTTCTAATTGAAGGGGATTCTCAGGTGGTAATAGTGTCGCTTTTAAACCCAGATGCTGTCATTTGGGGCTACAGAGACCTCCACAAAAAAGTGAAGTGGTTAACTAGTAATAAGAGAATTGTTGTTAAATGGGTAAGTAGGTTGGCAAATACTATGGCTGATTACTTGGCCAAACAAGGGGTTTCCAGGGAAGGTCTTTTTTGTGCTACCTTGTAACTTGTTCCACTGAGTTTGGAAAGCTGTAATTAACTAGTGTGGAGAGGTCACATCTCATTCCTCTCCTTGGGAAGCTTGTACTCTTTTTTCTTTGCTTATTAATAAAGCTCATTCAATTATCAAAAAAAAAAAAAAACATCTCCAGAGGATCTTCCCTCTTCTGTTTTTTTGATCATAACCACATTTCATTAATTAATCACAAAAATATTACAAGGATGAAGATAAACTTTTTTATCTTCCAGCTGGAGCTTGAGCTCCCAAGAACAGAAAACGGAAAAAATTACACTTGTGCCCAAAACATTAACTCCCTCTCGACTCCTTGCTTAGCTAACCCATCAGCAAAGGAGTTAGTTGATCTTTTCACCCAGCTGATCTTGATTTCCATCTCTTGAACCAGCCATCTAAATTTCCTCCTCTCATTACTGTACATCCATAAACTGCTATTTTCTTTATTCAGCTACCCTACCACCACCTTGAGTCTCCTTCAATGATGAGTTTTCTTATATCCATCTCCTTAGCTCTTTGGACTCCTTCCAGAACTGCAAAAATCTCAGCCCTGAGAGAATCACCCACTCCAGTTGGGCCTGAAAACATGGCTGAAACAAGCCCATTCTCATCCCTAAACACACCTCCAATCCCCGATTTTCCAGGATTTCCCCGACTACTCCCATCAAAGTTTAGTTTTAAAAAACTGGCCGGTGGGGGTCCAAGACACACTCATTACTGTTTTGGGCTGGGTGCAGTTAGCAATTTCACTCCACTTCCTCAATAAATCATCCACTGTGAAGTCTGTAAAACTGAAGTTTCAGCCACTATACTACCCTTACATGGATCATTTCTCTTAATTCTTCACTGTCCCTCTCTACTTCAGAGGAGATCCTGGAATTTCTTTCCTCCCACAAAGCCCAACATACAACAGCCCTCAAGCATCTCCACATGGTTCTTTTCCTTTTCATTCGACACCCAAAGAAGGAAAGGCTTTGCAAATTTGATGGAGGATTCCATCTACCCCCAAAGAGGGATAATGCCCACACCTAAATGGACTTGGCAAATTGACTAGTTACCAATAGATGAAAACTAGTTTCTCCATCCGCTTTACAGAGAACACACCAGTTTGGGGATAAACAAGTCTTCGGTCTCTTCTTTTGGAGCAAATCACTAGTATTGATTCTTTCCAGAAAAGCTTCCCAACAAAAACCACCAACTCTAGGGGGAATTGGTCTTCACCAAACCTCATTGACTGGAAAGGGAGGGGGAATAGGGCTAGGGGGCTGACTTAGTACTTTGAAGAAAGAGGCACAAGAAAATGAGCCAGAGGGGGGTGGGGCTCCATATTCTAGAATCCAGCTTAGTAGGGTCTAAGAAAACATTATCAAAGATACCAAGGAGGCTTGAAATACTATGCAAATCTTTATCTCTCACAGCCCTTCTCAAGTCCAGATTCCACCCAAACCCAGAAGATGAGGATGAAGGGGTAATGAAAGAAGAAACTAGCTTCTTAAATTCAGAAAGGGCATATAAGGAAGGAAACAAGTCCATAAGAGGGGTGTTCTTCACCCAGATTTGTTCCCAGAATTTTATGGAGTTGCCCATGTTCAAATCATACATGATGAGAGGAGAGAAAGTTGGAAGCAGATCGTGAATGGATTTCCATGGTGATGCACTTGTGGGCCTAGCTCGAATTCCAGCATCCCATCCATTTTGCTCCAGCCCATGTACGCTTACCACTATTTTAGCCCATAGTCTCTCATTTTCTATTGGGAGTCTCCACAACCATTTCCCCAAAAGAGCCAAGTTCCTTTTCTTGATGTTCCCAATCCCCAAGCCACCTAGATTTTTGCTTCTGCTCACCACCTCCCAGCTCACCCTATGGTACCTTTTATCCTCCCCTAGTTCCCAAAGGAAATCTCTCATCATCTTCTTCGATCTATTGGATACCTTTGCTGGGATTTTGAACACTAAAAGGAAATAAATGGGTAAGTTAGATAAGGTAGCTTTGATCAGTGTAATCCTCCCACCAAGGGAAAGGTAGTTCTTCCAAGAGGCAAGTCTCTTTTCAAATCTTTCTTTTTGTTATAATTAAAAAGGATCAATTTCATTAATGAAAACTAGTACAGTTACAAGTTTCCTTTGGAGAGGCACGAGCTGCGTCCTCTCTCCTACCAGTAGGAATAAAGACAAAAGATAGAAGACAGATTTAGTCTACAATTGAGCCCAATACAAACTTTCCCTATATACCCCTTGCTTTGCAAGACCATCAGCCATAGAGTTTGTTGACTTCCCCACCCATTGTATTCTTACAGTCAAGCTTCTTATTAGGCAGTTGAACTTTTTAATTTCATTCTTAAAACACCACACAATAGATTCCGGATTTTGTAGCCAGCCCACTACTACCTTGGAGTCCCCTTCTATTATCATCTGTTCCACACCTATCTGCACTGCTAATTGTACTCCCTGGATAGTGGCAGCAAGTTCCGCCCTAGTAGAGTTTCCAACTCCTATGGGTCCTGAGAAAATAAGGCATCCCTAAGTAAGTCAATGGCCATCCTGAAACTTCACAACCCAACAGCTCTGTGCTTTCCCTGATCTCACCCTCCTCTAAATCACACCCACTATACAACTTTTCTCAAGATTCACCTTTAAGTTGGACATTTGTTCAAAAAGTTGTATCACCAACTTCATGCTCCTGATGTACCTCAAATTATCACCTTCACAGAACAAAATTGTGTCATCTGCAAACTGTAAGTGGGTAAGGGGGGTTTCCTCCCTCCCGATTTTCCAGCCTCTTAACAGGCCCCTCGAATCTGCTCTTTGAATCAATCTCCCCAAGAAATCAGCGACCAGAGTGAAAAGGAAAGGAGATAGGGGGTCCCCCTGTCTTATTCCCCTTACAACTGGAAAGAAGCCCACCACTCACTAGCATAGAATAATGACAGTTCCGAACGCATCCCATGATCCATTTACACCATCTAGGCCCAAACCCAAATTTGGACATAACTTTCATCAAGAACGACCAGTCCACCAAGTCATAAGCCTTTTCTAAGTCCAGTTTACAAACCATTCCCTTCTTCCTGTTCTTCCTAAAATTCTCCACACTTTCATTGGCAATCAAGATTTGATCAGTAATTTGTCTTCCCCTCACAAAAGCTCCTTGATTTGGAGAGATTATTGCTGTAATGCTTCCTTCATTCTTAGAGACAAAACCTTTGCTAGGATCTTATACAAGCTATTCACCAAACCGATTGGCCTAAAGTCCTTTGGGTGGGATGCATCTTTCTTTTTTGGGACCAATGCTAAGAAAGTAGAGTTCAGACCCAGGTTAACCACATCTTCTATAAAATTCCTCAAACACTAGCAAAATGTCATCTTTTACAATATCCCAACAGTTTTGATAGAAAGCCATTGTAAAACCATCCGAGTTTGGAGCTTTTGTTCTATCCATAGAAAACACAACCTCCTTGGTCTCCTCCAACTCAAACCTTCTTTCCAATCTCTGCCTATTGTCCTCCCCTGCATCTAGCCATTCTAGCCACGTCCCCCTACTTAGTGGCCTTCTTAATATGGACTTAAAGTGTTCAACAAATGCCCTTACTATTTCATCCTGTTGTGTTAAAGCAACACCCTCCACTTCCAGTCTTGAGATAAAGTTTTTCCTTTCCCTCCCATTTGCCATTGAATGAAAAAAATCTGGTATTTCTATCTCCCTCTTGCAGCCATTTGCATCGAGATTTTTGCCTCCAATTTATTTCCTCCTTATGTAGACAATCTAACTGCCTTCTCAGACCTCTTCTTTGTTCCTTAGTTGCCTCTCCAAATTCTCCCCTTCTTTCGAATCAAGGAGCTCAATTTGATCCATCAAAGCGCTCTTCCTTTCTTCTAACCTCCCAAATCTAATTGATTCTACTCCTTGAGCTTGGCTTTCAAAAATTGAAGTTTCTTATGAAATCTCATGCCTTCCCAATCCACAGCTGGGTTACACTCAATCCACCACTCCTTGACTCTTGTAGTAAACCCAGGATGGAGCAACAACATATTCTCAAACCTAAAAGGGGCAGGCCCTCCACTCCTTTCCTCTTTGCAAATCACAATTGACCAATGGTCCGAGGTCAATCTAGGAAGAGCTCTAGAGGCTAGGTTCCCCTAATGGTCTTCCCAATCCAATGAAAATAGGAACCTATCCAACTTAGAGCAGATGAGACTCAATTATAGATTGGACCAAGTGAATGTCTTGTGGGCTAAAGGTTACTCTTTAAGATCAAAGGTATCCACAAACTGATTAAATTTCCTCATACTGGTTGTCACCCTTTGATTAATAACATTGGTTTTCTCTGTAAATCTAATCACATTGAAATCCCCACCCACACACCAAGGCCCATCCCAGAGTCCTCTGGTATCAGCCAATTCCTCCCACAATTCCTTCCTCTCTCTATAATCATTTGGTCCATAAACATTTGTTAGTACCCACACATATCCATCCTCTTGCTGCTTAAACTTCAATGAAACTGAATATTTCCCGATTAGTTCCTCCACACCTTCAACCACATCCTTCTTCCACATTGTTATTATTCCCCCTAAGGCTCCCCATGATGGGGCAGCCACCTAGTTAATCCCCCCTGGCTTTCCATATACTCTTTGCCCATCTACCATCAAACTCCATTCTTTTAGACTCCTGTATTAGTACAATGTTTGGATCAAATCGCTTTAACACCTCTTTAATCGTTGTTCTTTTCCTTGCGCTTCCTATACCCCTCACATTCCAGCCAAGTATCTTCATTTTCATCTCTTTCTTAATTCCCTTTTTCACCCACTCACTACTTCCCCCCTTTCCTTCTTTCTCCTTTCACCCCAAACTTCTTCACCCTCCAATTCCTTTTTAACCTCCCAACTTCACTCAATTTCCTTTTCTTCACTTTGATTTCCTCCTTTTTCTTTTGTAGGCCACCTTTCAAGACACTCAAGTTCTCCATTCTACATCCCAATTTCCCCACAAATTTTGCTATTGAATCCTCTCTCCTGTCTCCCTACACCAATATTTTTTCTGCCATTTCCTTTTCTTTTCTCCTCTCCTCTATTCTCCTCTCAGTTGACCTCTCCCCTCTAATCTCAGTCATACCCTCCCTCCACAACACATTTTGTTCTACCTCATTGAATACTCCTTCAATAATTTCCCACACCCTCTCACTCCTATACCTCCCTATCAACTCCCCCTTTTGATCTTGCATTAAACTCTCCACACTCTTAGGGAACCCACCACATTTGTTGGCTTCACAAACTAGGGCTGCAGAACATGGAATGGGATCAGAATCTGGAACAAAGGACACAGAAAACTCATCAGTAGCAAAAACTGAATTAACTCGATTACCTGGGTTTGTTTAGAGGGGTGGAGTGGGATCCGGGCAGGAGTTCACAGCCTCCCTCACTAGTTCCGAGGGTTGGTAATTATCTGTCCCCCTAAGTTGGTTGGGCAGCATTTTTCTCCTTTGGCTAAACTGGCAATCTGTCCTCCCCCTTGTTTACCCCTTGTTAATGTATTCCTGCTCTGCTTCAGGTTCCCCTGATTTGCCACACTACTTGTGCCTTGCACAATCTGAAGCCTTGGAGATGGGTTATTTCGGTAAAGTTCATCAGCCTCATTTGCTTCAAGAATCCCAAGAATTCTCTCATCTCCCGTCGAGCCTTTCTTGCCGTCTGAACTGTTTTTCCTCTCCTCTTCTATGTCTCCCCTGAAATAAGCCCGCAGTGTTCATTAAGCCCATATACCTTCATCGTAACCTCCGTCATCCTCCACACTACCAATACTGGTACCAACGGCTGAGCTATAGTCCGAGTCTTCATTCTTCTCCTGCATCGAATCCATCCTTCGTCCAAACTGGCTTCTTCTTCACGTCTTTCTCTTACGAATCTAGGGTTTGGTCTCATTGCGGAGCGCCTCACGAAGCTTGGAGCAGCCCTATCTTGACGGCGCAACCACTGCAAGTCCCCCTGTCGACCACTTTTCTGCTGCTGCGTATTCTTCCTTGTAGTCCTCCCCCTTGTAGACGATGATAGACCAAAAGGACGGTCTATAGTCGGCACCTCTTCCTCCCTCTTACCCCGACCCACGTGACATTTTAAGTTATCACGTGGGTCGCTTAAATTGAAAACCGGTTTAGAATTTGAACCTCCCTTAACCCCCACCGATTCGGACCAAGCCCTGTGTTTCTGGCTTGGTCCACTTATTTCCTTTGCCACATCAGCATAGGATAAGTTCCCTACCTCAAACTTACTTTTTTCAAAAAAATTTGAATTAATTACTCTTAATAGCTGGCTTGTCGCCTGGTTTACCCACGTTGACTGATTTAATTCCATTTTGGTTTTCTCTTGAGATTTTTTTCCCCCACTCTTCTTCCTCCACGTGTCCACCACCATGCCACCTCTTCTTCATCTTCAACCTTTCGACTTCTTCCCCACCATGCCTGTTCGACTTCAGACGCCACCCACATTCTGTACCAAGCTCCGTCTGAGCAAACTTAGAAAAATCTTGGTAAGAACTCCTGCTTGATTCCGGCGACTTGCAGCTCCACTGCCCCCAGATTTCTTTTGTTAGCTGCCATCAGTACCCCACCAAGGCTTTGAACAATCTGCTCAAGAACAGAGTCCCTCCACAGATTGAAGGGGAGACCTAACAATTTCAGCCGAGTGCATCCATCTTTCACCTCCACCTCATTACAGATAGGGCTCCATTTCTGAATCTGAATGAGGCTTCCATCTACAACCACCGTGTTGAAGCTCAGCTCTTGGTCGCCTACATCAAGAACCACCTTCCTTTCTGCAAAGGGAAATAAACCAGTTTCGTCCTTCAGGTTAATTTCCTTAACTACTTCCGTCGGAACCTTCTGCTAATCCTTCACACTCCTATCAGCCATTAACACCATTCATTTTTCTCCATTTGTCCACTCCATCACCCACCAATATTCTATGTACAGAGGAACAGGAAACCACCACACAGGCGCTGTAGTACCTAAACCTCTGTACTCCCCCTTATTCCAATCACATCTACCTTCTCCTGGACCTTTCGGCCAAGGTCTTTGGAATTCTGGACAACTGCCTTCTCACCTTCCATCTTCTTCCTTTCCACAGCCACCAGAAATGACTGCAACTCCTCCACGAATACCATCCACCCCTTCTGCCTCTTACCTTCCGGTAGACAGACCATCTGTTTTCCAGTTATGCCAAATAGCTCAGTCACAGTGATGAACCACCCCTTAGTATTCCTCCTCACTTCAATTAAAAAAGTCCTTCCTGGAACTGTCATAGAATTTTTCCAGCCTTCCTCCTTACACGAGTTGATAGCACCATCCAAGAAGCCTTTCATCCATACAACAACCTCCACCGGTACCAGTATAGTCGCCTTATTGTTCTCTCTGATTTTTAGAACACACCTTCCTTTGTTCCAATCCTTTTCCATCTTGAAGGACTTGTCTTCCATCACCTCAGAACGCCATTTCCCAATAACTTTGGACCCCTTCTCCGCAGCCATATCCTCTATCCTGTTCTCATCAGAACTTTGTTTTCCTTTCGATAATAGAAAATGAAATTTTCATCAAGAAAATAAATGATACAAAAGGTCTTACTCGAATAACTTTCAGGTTCCTTGGATTAGAACCTTTTAGGAGGCTTTTCTTTGGTTCATCTCTAAGCAACCTCGATCTTCCCTCTTCTTGTAGGTGGGTTAATGAAGTTGCTGCTGAAAACCAATGACAAAGTAAGTGAAAAGAAATTTCCCCATTCGCATTGCAGAAAGGCAGATGTGAGGAGATAAGCACCAATTGGGTATTTTTTTTTGAAGGGTCTCACATGTGTTTATTTTTGAGTGAAAAACCTCCCAACAGAAAATCCTCACCTTGGGTGGGGCAGGTCCACTCCACACCTCTTTCACCGGAAAGTTAGGGATAAGGTCATGAGAAGAGAGGGACTTGAAGAAGGAAGAGCAAGAAAAGAAATCAGAAGAACAGGGGTGCCAAACTCTAACTTCAGACTTCGGAAGATCCAAAAAGACATCTTCCAAAGAGTATTAACTCTATGCCCATGGGGATTTCAACTTCCCTCAGGTTGCAACTAAACCCAAATTTCCACGATAACCCATTGGAAAAAAAGACACAAACTGAGAGATGGTTTTATTTTTAAAAGAAGAAAGCTGGTATAACAAGGGGAATCTTTCTTTTAAAGGAGCATTACCCCATCACAGATCTTCCCAAGATTTAATTTTGTCCCCAGAGAAGAATTCATACTTAATAAGAGTAAAAAAAACAAGGCAGCAGACCCGAAATTGGTTTCCAAGGTGTTGAGAAGGTACCCCTTCCATTCAGCCCGACATCCCAGCCATTTTCATTCATTCCATAATACTCTGAATTACTTATTTCCATAAACAATCTGGTTTCAGGGGAAAACGCCACAACCACTTGCCCAACAAATCCTTATTTTTTAACTCTATGTTTCCTATACCTAAGCCCCCTCCTTTTTGCATTTGAAAATAGTGGCCCGATTCACTAAATTATTATTTTTGTTTTCTCTTGGGTCCCATAAAAAATCTGTCATAATCTTCTCTAACTCCTTTGCCACTAACATTGGAATTTTGAAAACTAAGAGGTAATGGATTGGAAGATTTGCTAAGGTGGATCTAATTAGGGTGATTTTCCTTCCCAAGGAAATGTGGTTGGCCTTCTACCTTTCTAATTTCTTGTTAAAATTTTCCACTATAGGTACTTCGTTGTCAATCCACATTCTGGCAACCTAAAATGGTAGGGAACCTCTCTCTCTTACCTTCCCAAATTTGCTCATGTCTTGAAGTTCACTTATCTATCCCAGTGATTTAAAAGGTGCGCCTCAGGCGCGCCTAGGCGCATTTTGGGGTATGCGCCTCGTCTAGGTCCTTGGCACACCTCATTGAAAAGGCGCGTGCCTGGTGCGCCTAGGCATGTGCCTGATGCACCTTGCGCCTCTGCCCAGGCGTGCACCCTTTTAAAGTTTTGCGCTTTTTCCTGTTTTTTGAGTCTAACGGCTGGGCCGGGGCTCCACCCCTGGACCCCCAACCACGCCCCTTGAGGCAAGCCCGAACAAGTCTATGTTAGGCACGCCCCTATTTGCTTATGTTGTTCATTCATTCATTGCAATAAAATATCTTCTTAAAAGGCAATGAAAGTTGTAAAATCATTATTTTTTTATGTGAGAAATAAGAATTTCAAACCCTAACATAGACTTGTTCGGGCTTGCCTCGAGGGGCGTGCTACAAAGGTGACTCATAGAATCAAGAAAATTAAGGAAAAAAGAGATTGCGGGCTTTACATGCTTGAAAATGTTTTATATGTTTGCTTTTATTTTTAAATTTTCATTTGAATACACTTTACATGTTGATGTGACGGTTTCCGGTCACGTATCATTTTTTTCTTGATGTGTCAATTTTTTGGCTAAGTACCTCGTCATCTCGTCTGCTCCCAAGTGGCCTGTGACCTAGAGGCTGAAGTGGAGCTCCCTGGTGGCGAACTGCCTTGATGAGCTGCCTGGAGGTGAGCTACTTTGATGAGCTGCCTGGAGGTGAGCTACCTTGATGACGAGCTCCCTAGTGTAGTGCAACTCGATTGCTACCGGCAAGAGGTGATCTGGCTACTAGTAACGACGGGAACTGAACTGGCTACTCCCTACTGGCGATGATCTGCTCATCTTTGTAAGCGGTGGGAGTTGAGGGACCTGCGAGAACTAAATCAGAGAACCCGGGGGTGTTTACTCGGTGAGGTCACTTCGATGGCTAAGTTAGCGCAGTATAGTAGTAGAGAGCTTGAAGATGATAAGAGGATGAGAGAGCTAGAGAGCAGAGGTTATCCATCCCTTTTCGCATCCTACCTTCGCCCTTGGGGGGTGAGGTCTTTATATACTGGAGTCCTCATGGGTTAGGTGGAGCAGTTCCTGGATCCCAGTTGTGATGGGACTGGTTTGCGTGTTAGGTGGGTGAAATGCCATCAAATGGTAAAACTGTCCCTTCTTGTCAGAACCGGGGAGTTGGTGAACTAATATAGCCGTTACAAGTCACAATCCTGTAAAATGCGGGGTATGGAGGTGTGTTCGTCGAGGTTGTCAGGTTGGCGCTTGTGTCAGGCCGCCAGCTCGTGCCAGGGCCATGTCGCGCCAGGGCCAAGCTGCCAGCTCGTGCCAGGGCCAGGCTGCCAGCTCGTGCCAGGCCGCACCTGGCGGGACACCATCAACTTAGCAAAGGCAAGTTGTTGTCAAAGTGGTCCCGGGTGTCGCCTAGTTGTTCTGAGGTGCCAGGCTACATGATGGCGAGCTGTCTGTGTTGTAATGATGGCGAGCTGCCTAGTGGTGAGCTGCCTGTGAGTGTTGCATGATGGCGAGCTGCCTAGCTGTCAAGGGGCTGCACTTAGTTGGCATGAGGCTGCCAGGTGTCATAATGTCATTGGAGGGCCAAATCCGCCCTCATCATTTGCCCCCCACTCCCGAGATGAAAGCAACTCGGCGAAGGGAGTATATTTCTCCTTTTAGCCCGTTAGTCGACGAGCTTGTAAGCGCTGATTTAGTTTCTTAGGTTCTGGGAGCTGCTTGGAAGCGAGCTGCCTGTAAGGTGCTGAGGTCTCTGCCAGTTCGGTACTTTAGCCCTTAGATTCTAGGAGCGACTTGTAGTCCACTCTCCTTGACTTTGCCCATGCCGACGAGGCGGTTGGGTCTTGTGCAGTAGTGTTGCCCATGCGGTAGAGGCGACGTGGTCTTTCAGCAGTAGTGTGGCCTGTAGGCTTTGGGAGGGACCCGTAGTCCACTCCTGAACTTTGCCATGCCGTTGAGGCGACTGGGTCTTTCAGCAGTAGTGTGGCCCGTAGGCTTTGGGAGGGACCCGTAGTCCACTCCTGAATTTTGCCCATGCCGTAGAATACCTGCAACCTAGAATACCTGCAAATCTTCTCACCGTAGATTCTCCTCCAAGTTTATTCCCACCAATTTGGGTTGGTTTTGTTTATAGTATTATTTCATTATTAATGCAATTCTTTTGGAGCATCCAAGTGATAAATCGATGAAACTGCAATTTATAATGCTCCAATATTCCTCAATCACATTTTCCTGTTAGGAACGACAAAAACAATTATTCTCAATGTAATTCTTACCAGAATGGTTCTGCAGACTGAATGTGAAGTGACTTCACATTGTATCTACTAAAACCAGATCACCTTAGAACTTATTACTCAAGTCGATATATATATTTGTAGTGATGACAATATTTTTCCTTTTGCATTTATTGCAGCTGTCTGTCTTATGATTGTAAAATTTCCTTTTTTTTTCTTTGTTTTAATTTATAAAAAAAATTATAGAATTTCTTTTACTTTGAAACTTTCACTGAGCTTATTATTGGTAATCTGTTGCAGGAGGGGCTTGAGGACACATTAAGCGAGTTAAATATTACCTCTGTGGTAAAAACCCACTTATCATGATTTGTTTTGAAAATGGTTTGTGCAGTGCACTACTTTCACATTGTAGCAACATATGGTTATTCACCTAGTTAAGTCATCTTGTGGTAATTAATTTCTGGTTCTTTTTTATCTTGAGACACTCACATTTAAATATGTCTAATCCATTATAACCTCATTCAAAATCACCACGTGTATAGCCAATATGTGTCTAACAACATATGGTCATTCACCACAGAAATTATGGGTCTCTAAGTCTAATGATCAAGGGGTTCAATCAGAATGTTAGAGATCTTACATGTTTGAGATAGTGTCTCTAAGGAGGGAGGGAGATCTGCTCCAACACCTAAAGGCTGTAGTCTCAGGGTTGACCAAAGTTTGAAATGTCGATGTTGGTGGAAATGTCGGTCATCCAAATATGAGAAACATGTCAGAAATGTCGGAAATATTGTAAAAATTATAGATATGGTGGAAACATTGTAAAATGTGCAAAATATAGAATGTTATTTTATGAAATGATAAAGGAAGCATAGGCACGCCTTTTTAAATTATTATCTTATTCTAAATCATTAAACAAAGATAAGAACCTAAGGTTATGAATAAAAAATATATTCTAAAGTTGCCCTATAAGCCTTAAGATTCGGAGATTTATGATAGAATGAGTTAAAGCAAAATTTGAACTCAGAAAATGTAAATGGTTGTAATATATTAACCAAATAATCTATTACACGAACAAAAACTAATATTTTATATCTGAAATGAATATTGAGTTAGCTCAAAGTGGTAATACAATAACTTGTTACTTCACATACCTACAATGTTGTTACCAAATTATGTTATAATACTCTTATACTCCACATAGAATTGGTAGTGTTCAATGGGGAATATGTCAATTCTAGTAAAAATTTCATGTTGTTACCTGTTTGTTGGAACACAGCTGCCGAAGGAGAAGAGAAGAAGAAGAAGAGAAAGTTTTGAGAATGGCGGCACACCTCTCTAAACCGACCCTACTCTATTATATATAAGTGTATTACATAGTGTTACATGAATAGACTAGAATGCCCCTGATTAGTGATGGGACACCTAGACAAATAAGAAACACTAAATAAGATTAGGCCCAATAACTAATGGATGTCAATCATGTCAATCCCCCTCAAGCTACCAACACTCCCCCTCAAGCTACGCATGGATGTCAATCATGTTTAGCTTGCCAAGTAAGTCCACGAATTTTATTGAAGCTAGCCCTTTTGTTAGAACATCTGCAATCTGCATCTCGGAGGGAGTATAAGGAATGCAGAGTTCTCCTGAGACTATTCTTTCTCTGACGAAGTGTCAGTCAATCTCAATATGTTTCGTTCTATCATGTTGCATTGGGTTATTTGCAATGTTGATGGCAGACTTGTTGTCACAGTGCAACCTGAGAGGACACTCGATCTTTATTCCGAGTTTACCAAGAAGGATCTTAAGCCACAGAAGTTCAGTAACACCATGAGCCATAGCTCGATATTCAGCCTCTGCACTTGATCTAGCAACCACATTTTGTTTTTTACTCCTCCATGTAACCAGATTTCCTCCAACAAAGGTGTAGTACCCGAAGGTTGACTTCCTGTCCCCAACAGAACCAGCCCAATCTGCATCAGTATATGCTTCAACTTCAATTTTATTGTGTTTTCTGAACATAATTCCTTTCCCCGGGCAAGTCTTCAAATATCTGAGAATCCTTTCCACAGCTCTCATGTGAGGGATTTTAGGAAAATGCATGAACTGACTGACAACATGTACAACATAAGCAATATCTGGGCGAGTGAGAGATAGATAAATCAACTTCCCCACCAGCTTTTGGTACCTCTCTTTATCAAGGTAGTCCTCTCCTATTGATTCCTGTAGACCATGGTTCTGCTCTATTGGAGTATCTGCTGGCCTACACCCCATCATATTTGTCTATTCTAGAAGATCAAGGACATATTTCCGTTGACATATATAGACCCCCTCTTTTGACCTAGCAACTTCAATCCCAAGGAAGTATCTTAGATGGCCCAGGTCTTTGATTTCAAACTCAGCAGCCAAGAACTCCTTTAGTCTTTTTATCTCTTCTTGATCATCCCCTGTAATCACCATATCATCCACATAGACAATAAGTGCTATAAGTTTGCCATTTTTCTTCCTTATGAACAAGGTATGATCTGCCCTACTTTGAGTATAACCCACTTTCTTCATGGCCCCACAAAGCTTCTCAAACCAAGCCCGAGGAGACTGCTTACGACCATATAATGCTTTTCTCAGTCTACACATTTTCCTGCCAAGCCCATAACCTAGTGGAGGATCCATGAATACCTCTTCATGTAGGTCGCCATTTAGGAAAGCATTCTTCACATCCAACTAATGTAGCTCCCATGAGAAGTTTGCAGCTAATGAAAATAGAACTCGGATTGTGTTGAGTTTTGCTACTAGAGCAAAGGTTTCTTTGTAGTCAATCCCTTCCTTTTGAGTAAACCCTTTTGCTACAAGTCTGGCCTTGTACCTTTCAATGGACCCGTCCTCCCTATGCTTTACAGTGAACACCCACTTGCATCCAACAGTGCTTTTTCCTTCCGGTAGATCCACTAATTCCTAGGTCCTTGCTCTCATTAAGACTTTCATTTCTTTGTTCATAGCCTCTTTCCATCTTGGGTCAGACATTGCCTCTGAATACCTAGTAGGGACATCCACAGAAGAAAGAGCAGATACAAAGGAACAATAACGAGGAGACAAATGTGAGTAAGACACAAAATCAGCAATGGGGTGTCGGATAGTACAAGAACGGGTAGGCTTACGAAGGGCAATAAGGAGATCCAAATCAGAAGTATGTGTGATAAGATTACCTGGAGGTGCTGAGACAGGTTGATCCGAGTCCAATTGGTTGCAGTCATGAGTTAGAGGGCTCTTTTTCCTTCTGTTGTAGGTGATTCTTATATCCTTTTGTTGCCTCCTGGAGTCTTCAGTAGCATCTGCAACATCAAGAGTGGTAGCTGGTACAATGGGAGCCTCACTAGGTTCACCCGGGATACTACAACTAGGAGGATCAGGAGGAGAAGATGGAAGGTCAGAAAGAGGCACAAAAAAGGAGGGAACAGAGGAATCCTCTTCCATCCCGCTAATCTCCCCCTGAAGAGGATTCTGGGAAGAATGAAAATAGGACTGAGACTCAAAAAACACCACATCCTTTGTGACATTTTTTCTTGGTGACTAGATCATAACACTTGTAACCCTTCTGTGTAGGAGAGTACCCCAAAAAGATTCCTTTCGTAGCCCTAGGATCCAACTTGGTCTTCTTTGGATCCTTTACATGTATAAAACATATACAACCAAAGACTTTAGGTGGAAGAGAAAAATCTGGAAGATGAGGACAAAGGGCAGAGAAAGGAGTTTTCATACCCAATACCTTGGATGGCATTCGATTTATCAGATATGATGCAGTAAGGACTGCTTGAGACCAGTAGTGCTTGGGAACCTTGTGCTGAAATAGTAAGGCTCGAGCAGTCTCCAATAGGTGTCTATTCTTGCGCTCAACAACCCCATTCTGTTGGGGGGTACTAGCACAAGATGACTAATGTATCATTCCAACATCCTCCATAAACAGGTTCAAGGATCTTTCAAAATATTCAACGGCATTGTCTGACCGGAATTGCTTAATTTTCTTGAAAAATTGTGTTTCAATCATTTTGTAAAATGTCATGGTTATCCGTGGCACTTCATCGCGTCCTTTTAACAAATAGATCCATGTGCATCGTGAGTGGTGATCAATAAAACTGATAAAGTACCGAAAGCCATCAACAGAAACAAGGGGTGAAGGGCCCCAAACATCAGAGTGGACTAAATCAAAAGGAGCTTGAATTTCATTACTAGAAATTGGATAAACAGTTCTACATTGTTTTGACAGCTGACATACTTCACAAACTAAATTTTGACTTGAAACACCCTTGAATAATTCCGGAAACAACACTTCTAATGATGAAAAAGGCAAATGACCTAGCCTAGCATGCCACAGATGTAACCTAGCTATTGACTCTACATTGGACGGACTACTAGTAGCAGATGTTTGTAAGGCCGAATTGATGTCTGCATCAAGGTAGTAGAGACCTCTATACTCATGACCGCTCCCAATCATTCTCTTCGTCAATCTGTCCTGAAAGACACAATGAGTAGGAAAAAGGTTATGCTACAATTCAAATTCTTGGTAAGCTTTGAAACAGATAAGAAATTTGAAGAAAGATTGGGAACATGCAGAACATATTTGAGTGAGAGGTCCTTGCTTAGGTCAACCACCCCTTTCCCAGAGATGGTGGAGAAAGAACCATCAGCAACCCTCATCTTATCTTGGCCAGACAATAAATGATAGGAAGAAAATAGAGAGGACATATGTGCCATGTGGTCAGTTGCACCGGAATCAATAATCCAAGAAGCAGGATCAATAGAACTAGTTGCACTAAAAGCAGAGACATTATCTGATCTGGCAAGGGAGGTGGGAAGCAAGAGAATTGGCCCTTAGATGGGCTAGAGCCCGGCTAAGTACCTCTACTTCATCAGCAGTGAAACCCAAGGACCCTGGTCCGGAGGAATTAGCAATCTGTCCCATGGGAGAAGAAGTAACTGTGGATGAGTGTTTTGAGCTATCATCACTGTGACTGGCAACAAGATTCCCACTTGCAGCTTGACCCTTCTGGTGCTTCTTATCTTTCCTCAAGGCAACTGGTTTCAAATGAGGATAGAGAACCCAACAAGTCTCTTTCACATGCCTTTCACCTCCACAATGAGTGCACTTAAGATGCCTCTTGTCCGAGTATTTATTCCCCTTTTGATTTGTAGAAATTAGGGCCGAATGTTCAACAGGCTGTTCAGCTGGCTTAATTTGAGTATCAGCTTGCATCTCTTTTCTTCTAACCTCTTCATTCCTCACTAAGTAATAAACACGATGTAAATCTGGCATTTCATCCCTTCTCAGAATTTGAGACCTTATGCTCTCATATATTGGATCTAAACCAGCCAAAAATTTAAATGCTCTGCCCTCTTCAATTTGTTTATCATGCCTTTCCTTGTCTTTGGCATTCTCCCAATCAAAATATGTTGCAACAGTCATATCCCCTTGTCTCAAGGCAGCAATGTCTTGATTCAGTCTATAAATTCTGGCATTGTTTTTTCTCTGCCCATAAGTGTTAGAAACTTTCTCCCAGATCTTGGCAGCAGTGGAGAAGTGTTGAACAGTCCTAGCTACTCGTGGAGTCATTGGAGCAAGTAGCCAGGACATAACAATAGCATTCTCCTTACGCCAAACTGCATATTCTACACTACCCACTTCAAGTTCCTTCTTCAGCCCGTCCAAATACCCAGTGAGTTCCCGAGAAGTGATGAAGAGCATGGCTGAAACAGACCATTCTCTGAAGTTGTACTCATCCAACAACACATTAGTGATCTGCAGGCTGTGCAGATTTGGATTCTCCAGATTATGAGACCTCCCACCAGTCCTAACATCCCTAGAAGACTCTTCCCCGGATACTGAAGACATCTTCTCCTACTTGCAAGAATCACAACTGCAAACACAATATACAGAAAGCTGTTTCAGACTTACGGAAATTGTTACACTGCAAACTCAGTCCTGAGAACCCGTAACAGAGCTGAAACCAAGAGCAACACACGGCTGCACTGTGCTGACTTCTGCTGTGTTTTAACCTCTATTGTCGCAGACTGTAATCACCCCTACGACCAGCCCTAGGACTGCCGAAATCAGTCCTCCCACCTAGATCTGTTCCACACAGATCTCTCTTAGCTGAATGGCTACAATCTGCTGTAATAAGTCTAGTAGGGCATCAGCTTCTGGGACAAACTCCCCTTGGGCCCTACAACCAAGGGAAACCCTAGATGTAGGTCTTGCTGTGTTCTACGACCAACCCTAGGGTTTCTTTGCAGCAACCAAGATAGAAAAGAAAAAGAAAGAGAGTTAGATAAGAGTAGAAGAGGAGGCGGCGGCTGTAACCAGGTGATAGATTAGAGCTCTGATACCATGTTTGCTGGAACACAGCTGCCGAAGGAGAAGAGAAGAAGAAGAAGAGAAAGTTTTGAGAATGGTGGCACACCTCTCTCAGCCGACCCTACTCTATTATATATAAGTGTATTACATAGTATTACATGAATAGACTAGAATGCCCCTGATTAGTGATGGGACACCTAGACAAATAAGAAACACTAAATAAGATTAGGCCCAATAACTAACGACTTAAGACCCAACAAAGATAAGCATACACATTAAGACATCCGAACCAACATTACCCATGGAAGTGGAAATGGAAGTATGTCGTGGAAACTCTCTCTTGCACTCCACATAGTGTTATTGGGGAAATGTCGATTCCAATAAAATTTCGTGTCGCTACCCATGGAAATGGAAATATGTTGTGGAAATATTAGGGAAATTAGGGACACTTTAAACCATGGGGTTGACCAAATTTTAGCTTGAGGGATGGTCTCATTGGGTGGTCTCCAACTGGGGGCAATCTCATCTATCTGGGCAAGAACAAACACTGGTGCATGTGCACCACTCATGAATCAATTAATGTCTACACCTTCAAATGATTTCAGCATCATGTTTCAATAAATAACTCTAATTTGTGTCATATATGCAACTATTTTTGAGAATCATTTCATGCAAATATTTGATTGAACCATCTAATATCTCATGGGACCTGAGAGATGAAAGTGACTTCTCAACTAGGGCTTATGATGATTTAGAGACCAGAGGAGATTCTGCACATTTGGTGGAGGTAGTGCAGGTCAGAAAGTTGCAGTAACACTTAAAAAACTGTTACATGATGTCTTGTGGGTTGATTCATTGAATCAAATCAAGATGAGAAGCAGGTGGAGGAATGGGTATCTAAAGACAAAAAATTGCTAGACCAACACTGTTTAAGAATGGGTGGAGGTTTATTTCTGTAATCTTGCTAACAAAGAAGCAACAGCAGTATTAGATTGGGAGCTTTGTTAACAGTGGCAACCTGAACTAAGAATTGGCTGTTTGAGTCCTGTGGGGATTATGAGCTGACCCCATATAATTGGGATAGGGCTTGATGACTATGATTAAGATGTAAAGGGCAGCCCAGTGCACGGGGCTCCTGCCAATGTGGGGTCTGGGGAAGGACAGGTATACACAACCTTACCCCTGTACATAAGAGAGGCTGTTTCCAAGATTCGAACCCTGGTCACCCAGGTCACAAAGGGCAGCCCTAGGATTAAGATGTATGCAAAGAAATTGATTTGGCTTGTGGTGGTGGGTATTCATGCTGCACGGTCTGTGTAGAGGGAAAATCTGGAACTCCGTTGAAGACCTTGGCAATGGGGTACACCTGTGAGCATAGAGAAACGTCAGAGACCCTGAGTAGGTGTCCCGGGGTAAGAGTCTCTGACGGTCAAGTCAGATTGGACTTGCATGTGGCGTCTAGCCTCCTCTGACAACATGTATCCCCACTTGGAATTGGGATCGGCTTTTGCTTTATTGCTCATCTCACTTGGAATTTGGGATGAAAGATGTCACATTTAACTATTTGAAATAATGCAATTGAAATTTTGACATGCTTGAATATGTTTTGTATGCTATTTATTTTTGCATTTTACTTTGAATAGTGTGCTTAACAGCACTTTTTTCTCTCTTGCAGCCAACGTTTCACCTTTTTTGTAATGGGGCAAAGGCTACTGAAGTAATCGGTGCTGATGTTGCACGTCTAAAAGCTACCGTGGAAAAGCTCTACGAGTAATTACTTGGTGAGAATGAAAGCACAGCCGATAAAAAGAGGGCGTCATTGCTGAAACTATACGGGGACTAATCTGGAACATGTTATAAGCTGGTTGTATAGTACAAGTACAATTTCATTGTACGTGGAACATATGCATGGGTTAAAATATGCTGTTTTTAACTTATTCTTAGTAAGCATTTGATTTAATTTAACCTGACTAGATGTCACAAGTTATTTGATTCAAGTATTTTATTTCCTGGGACTCGTGGCTATTCCTTTTCACTCACACCCAAGATTGCAATTCTGCAACACACAATCACAGACAAATAACAAAGCAGTCAAACAAAGTAAACCTTTCATTTGGGGCCAACTTCAAAGTGATAAAATACTGAAGCTAAAATGGCATGCATCATTTCGGGAGAGCTATAGTAAGGAGTTGAATACAGGCTAATGAGCTGATCGGCAACCAGGTCTCTCTTTCTCTCTGTCTCTCTGTCTCTCTCTCTCTGTTTGGGTGGGTGAAAATGAGTTGGATCGGCTACCAACACATTGTGCCAACAACGTCCCCACCATCCATTGCAGCCGTACTTGGGGAGAATGACAAGAGAGTTGTTCCCAACGTGAGGCTGCAGTGGTTTGTATGGACAGGATTGGTAGCAGATTACTACCCAGTGAAAATGGGTTTGCTTGTTGGTACGGGGATTATAGCCCAGTCTGGCCCCAATTATTCCTGGCCCAGATCCCAAATAGTTGGATATCTGGGTAGTGTTTAGTGAGAAAGACCTAATGATCTTCCATATGGCAATTTAAGTCCTTGGAAAACTTTCTTACCTAGAAGATTTTGCCACGTGTTAAAAGTGGAACCCTATTATGTGGACAGTTTATGTATTAAAATGCCAAATTGATTGGCCAGAACTCCAGTGTAATATTTGTGACATTGTTAACATAGACTACTTAGTACTTACAGGATTAATACATGTTGACAATCCAATAGAACCCCTATTTGGACAGTTTGGATTGATCATAGTTGCCTTTGTGGCTGAAATGGGTGCAGTAGATGGTCATTGAGATATGAACCTCGGGGATGAACGTATGATCAATCCACTGTATGGGGATTGTAATTTGACAAAGACTATATGTATAGGTTAATAGACTTTGGGGTAAACAGGTAGGCAATCCAATAGGTCCTCTTCCTCTAGGCTCTATCTAATGGCTAATTTGGGTTGGTTTATTGGCCATAGTGATCTAAATGTGACTCGCTAATATTTACATTTAAACAGAATCCTATCCATCGGATTTAGATTGTGCTTAAATTGTACGTGGATATAGAATACCATTAATTAATTAAACTAAAAATAACCAGAATATTGTTATGATACTATTATTGATAAAATGAATTAAAACGATTTTTAAATTGGCTAATAAAATTGTGTGGTCACATGCATAAAAGATTACTAACATTTTTGGTTAGAAGAAGTGATTTGTTACAAGTGGAGAGAGTTAGAAGAGATAGGGGTAGACCAAAAAAGAAACGGGTAAAAGTAGTAAAAAATAATATAACTACTAATAAGTTAACAGTTGATGTAGCTTTAAATAGAATGGAATGTGGAAACAGGATTCATGTAGCTGACTGACCCAATATAGTTGGAGTAAGGCATGGATGATGATGATGATGACTATTATTGTGCATCTTGAGCTTGGGGTAGGTTAGGGGCACAAATGGATCATGATTCGATAGGATCCGATCTGAAGTCCGATTCTATTTTGTTGGATTCGGATATCCTCATTTTAGATTTTCGGATTGGATAATCGGATCGGATTCAGATCACTCCTATTTGATCCGGTATAATATATATGTTATTTATTTATCTATAAATATGTTATTTATATTGCATTTTTTCTGTAGATTTTTTATATTATTATTTTTATGAAAAACATGTATATATATGATGAAAATAGTTGAAAAAATGCTTTTATTTTTTGTTTTTCTTTATTTAAATTGTTATATATTCTTTTTCTTTTAATAATTTATTTTTTTTTAAAATTAAATCAGATCGGATCATATTCAGATATTTGACATTCTTATTAAATTCGAATCCAAATCAATATTTGTGAGATCCAATCGAATCTTCGGATCAGACCTACAGTTCATTGGATCGGATTCAGATATACCTTAATTCGAATCCAATCCATTCTGTTTGCATCCCTAGGCAAGGTGGGTTATGTTTTCCCCCTGTAATCTTTTCTTTTTACTTTGATAATGATTGATAAAATTTAAGGTGGCCACCCCTCTATCTGGAGTTAATTTTGGGGCTTAAAAAATGAGTTTGACATTGTATATCATCAATAAAATGACTTAAAAATAACTTTTATGAGACTTGAATATACACTTCTCTTTAGTAAATATGCAACATTGGACCAACTTTATTTTATGAACACATTAATTTTATGTAGATATAAGCATATATGCTTAAATTTATCGGATCAGATATTTAGATTGGAGTGGATACATATTGATCTAATTACAAACACAGATTGAATTCCGATTGCCTTAATTGAATTAAATTCCAATTTGGATTATTGGAGACCATCTGCAGCTCTAATAAGAAGGGTTGTGAACTGTAGAGTTCAATACATGGCCAATTTAGAGGATTCCTCATCTGATGAATAGTCTGGATTATTAGGAGAGAGGAATCCGTGGACAGGTTGGTCCCGGGATAAGTATTGTTTCAAAAAGCTCATTACAGACTCCTTTAGAGAATCTTTCACTGTTTCACATATCAATTTCTCTTGCACCCCTAAAGGAGTCCCACTGTCACGGAAAATATTTTAGCCAAAAGAAACTTGTCATTTATATAAAACTAGCCAAGGTTGAGCATCTTTTTTTTTTTTTTTACAGTAAAAAAAAAATGAAAGTTTGGATGAGTATGGTTGATTTGTCTCGAAGCATTATCCTTTTCAAGTGCATTAAACATGGGAAATTCAACTGTCAAAAACGTGAGGTTGATCAGGTTCATTCTCAATAAATTCATAGCTATAAGTTGGGGTGTATCTAAAGCCAAACCTAAAATAGTCACCTATTTGAGTTGGGTCAAATTCATTTTCTATGCCATATTGATGAGAATTCCACAGTAGTTCTCACCAAACTGGATGAGTGCAAATCCCAAATTTTGTAAATAACATAAAATGTTCAAGCAAGATGTGAATCTGACAAATTAACAATTCATTAGTTAGATCAATATTTAATAAGTCATATTCAACCATGCATAGATTCAAGTCAAGACTGTGGACAGGTGTGTATGTGGGCATGCTATTGATGTTTTTCTTCCTTAATTTTCAAGCTATCTAGCCTCATTTTGATTGTTAGCATGCTATCATTTCATATAATAGACAATGGTTTTCAATTTTATAAAAAAGAATCATTTTTTCATTTAATTGAAGTTGAAGTATTAAAACTATAATAATTTTAGACCTCTTGTATTAAAATATGAAATTATATTAACAAGTGGTGGGCATCCAATGTGTGGGAAAAAGAAAAAAACGGTAAGGAAGTTTTTCTTAAGTACTCTATTCCTTCTAGAAGTCATTGGTACATTATAATTTATTTTTCTTGATATAGGGAGAATTATATTTGCTATCTTAAAGAGTTAAAGTGGTAGAGATTGCCCCTTGATTGCCAATATCATAAAATTCCATCACTTTTGGTTAGAATTGTTCCCAACAACAATCACTACTGTCTTTCTTTTCTTTTATGGGTTTCCAAATCTAAAAAGAACTCCATCACTGTTTGTAGAATTTACTGTCTTAAAGGTGGGTAGTTAAAGAGGTAGATTTGCCCTTTTGATTGCCATCATCATAAAATTCCCTCACTGTTTGGTTAGAATTGTTCCCAACAACAATATCTACCATCTTTCTTTTCCTTTATGGATTTCTAAATCTAAATGAACTCAGTGCTTGTTTGAAGTTGAGACTTTTACCAATAGAAAAACATGAAAAAAGGTCTTTTCATCCACCTATTTGAGGTATGAAGAATGCCCTTCTTTTTTCTTTTGCCCATGTTAGTCCAGAAGACTTTTTGACTGAACCTTGCCACATGATTAGAGGTTGACATGATGAACATCTGAAAGATTCCCATGGCCAAAGCCTTTTAGAACACAACCAATATTAGTCCGTTGCCTAATAATCATAAGAGAAGTGCCAGCAACTTGGGGCTGTAAAGAACAAAAACAACAGAAGCAATCAATTATGGTTGTTGGGTACCTCAAAAACCAATAGCTTAAACAAAAAGCCCCATATCTACTTCTACTTCCAGCATTATGTGAGTTAATGGTTCCAAAGGCTTATGCTTTTCAATAGCTGGTTCATATGGTGGTATGGTATCCTGAATGGGCACCAAATGGCTTATTCTTTTATCTGGCACAGAATGTTAATACTAAAGGTTACATGCAGGACATAGGGACTGGGAATTTAAAGCCAATCTAAGTGGTCCACTATTTGGTAAACAATTAGGGTTTCCTTCACAACCTGCCATATAGGGGAATGTTGTAGCCAATCCAAGCAACTCACCCAAGAGACCCTCTGAATTGGCCACCTCTGGAATACTCCAGTCTTTATATCAGCCCTATGGTCCATTCCATCTTTTATTGCTGCCTTCCATAAGTGATATTGGTCATTGAATGTTTCAATATTTTAATATAAAAGATGCCTAAAAAAGAGGGGTTTATTCTGGCCATATGGCAATGATTTTTTTGTTCAAACTTTTCCATGAAGGGTAGCAAGACCAATATGATACCATTTTTGTCTGAACCAATTAGCCATGCAGAAGATTCTTCTATTAAATGATCCAATTAGTAGACCTGCTTAATAATAATAATAATAGGAGTCGAGAGAACTCTGAAAAACACCTAGAAATCTTACATTCGGCAGTCTCCAGAAGTACTCCATGTGTCTAGTTCTTCAATTTTCTGACTTTTATCCATGGTGGTGGGGGCAAGTTTCTGCACAACAGCCTCTGCCACATGGCTAAACTAAGTTCCTTTTCTAGGTACTTTTTTGAATTGGAAGCTAAAAGCTTTTTCACAACTAATGTCACTTGGGAGAAGGTCCCAAAAAAGTAGTGTTGGGATATGATGCATATTTGGATTGAAGAAGTGAAAGCTTGGGCCTGTCAATCCAGTGGGTCCCTGATGTGAAGGACAGTGTTGATTGATGAGACCTAACCTTCTTTCTTCCATGTGGCTAACAGTCAGAAGGAAAGAAAAGAAAAACAGAAGAACAGCTTAGAAGGGAACCCATTTATTTTATTATTATTGAAATAATATATTGTATTCTATTTGAAGGAAGGAGATTGAAGATAGTGATAACGGCTATTGTCCCTGTACAGTAGTAGACTAAAGAGAGTCAAGAGAGGATAAAGACAAAGACCAATGGTCAAAGCAACGGACAATGATAGGGACTGAAATACCTGATGTAGGTCCTTTCTCCTGCATAGAAGAGGACACAGAGTGTGACAAAGATGTCTATTTATCTGGATACAAATGAAAAAGCAAAGTAGGACCAAAGAGATATCTCCCCTCTTTTCTCTGAACTGAATCCCAGTCCTTATCATCATGCCCATATAAATCTCTTGCCAGTGCAATGTTTGGAAGGCTGGACACCGGACACACTGTACAAACACAAAGTTAAATCAATGCCACAATAATACATTCAGAGAAGATGAGAGAGAGAGAGGCAACGGTCCAAACAAAGAAGCCGCCAAGCCTAGAGAGAGAGAGAGGGGGGGAGAGAGAGAGACTGAGAGAGAGAGGTTTATTATCCACCACTTACCAAAGGCTGACATATGATAAGGGTAGGGTAGGGATGGATGATATTGAGATAAGATGAGAGACTAAAGCCCTCCATGCTCCATCTTAACCCCATCCCTCCAGGGTCCCAACTACTCAGATTCTGCAGTTTTAATGGTTGTGCTTTCTAGCTTTTGAGACCATATCAATCATTGGAAATTTGAAACAGTGGAGTGACTAATCTACTCTTGACATTTACATCTTTACATGAAAGAATAAATATATATAAAGATGGCTGAAATGCACCAATCCTCTTCCTTCTTCTTCTTCTGTTAGGTGATTTTTTTTTGGTTGTATTCTAATGGTGAGATGAGATGTACTCTCACCACTCCCCTATAGGGAGACAAGTTGGGGCTCCACACCAGATTGGGGTGGGGAGGTGTTTGGATTGTAGCTTTGCCTAGCTCTAATCCAAACCAAAAGCAAAATTTATCCCCATAGGGGTATTCTAGGTATTTCATTTATTGTCTAGCTGCATTGCATTCTCATTAGTCAGATTAGGTTTAAGGAAGAAAAACCCTTTCTTTGGAAAGTAGTAGGAAAAATTAATTAGGGTTGTAATTGCAGTTGAGAATATAGTGAATTGAACTTGGTCACCAGGGAATATTCAATACTCATCCTTGAGTATACGCAACCATTGTCCAATCACATTAAGGTTCAAAATATCGATATTCGGTCTCTATTGGTATTATTTTTTATATGTTTTTATTTTTTATTTTTTTTTGAAACTGATTCAAGGGATTAGTTTAAAATTGCCGACTTAAAATACCCATTGTAGGGGCATATCAAAAAGGTTTCGATACGATACATATCGGCCAATATGAGTTGATACGTGATGAAATTTTGATCTTTGCTTTTAATAATTAATAGTCATTAATGGACTTAGAGATTATTAGTGATGCAAAATTATGGTTTGGGTATATTCGATTTAGGCTGTGCTTAGTTTGATAAAAAAGCAGAAAGTTAAAAGAGAAAATTTAAAAAACAAGGTTCAAAGTATTGATACGTTCAATCTCAATGTCCATCTGTCCATAAATATTGTTCATCTGGCGCCATTAATGAATATTAACGATATGTTAAATTCTTTAATTGTATTTGGTTGACAACCTCAAAATACAATACATGAGTAATTTTACAATTTTCCTTAACATAAATTCTTATTTTTTAATTTTTGTAAAATATTCTTAAATTTACTCTGATGGAAGGATGGTCATCTTAAATTTTATTAATCATTGTCAAAATGTAAGAATTTTAATATCAGGGAGGATGCCAACTTTCCCTTTAATCTTCCTATTTCTCTCTTATTTTAATTTCTATCAAACCAAACATAAGGCACAAGAAAGGCAATATTGCCATTACATTTTCACATCTGTTTCTGCACTATAAATGAACAAGAATTAATGATTTTTATAATATTTCATATCCACATAAAAAGAGATACAAATCAAATCCATACTGTGTCATCCAAATCCAGTAATACGTTAAGGTCTTAAATTGCTCATCAAGATGATATGATCTGTGTGTGCCCAATACAAGGGACTCATAGATTGACAATCCATCTGTGTGTGCCCATTTGGGAGGGCTGAAGCCTGTGGCTTTTGGATTTTCGAGGTGGACCCCACATTAACAGTCTATAAGTTTGGTGAAAAATTCAGAGAACCCAAATCAGCTGTCAGCCAGTCATTTAAAGGGTGCTGTCCTCTTCAGTCTCTTTGAATAATTTATTTGAAATTAGTGTTTTCAAAATTGGACTAAATCGGATGGTTAGATTGAAAAAATTGGGATTTATTTTAAAATTGACCAAAACCCGTTGATTTGGTTAATAAACTGCTGACCTGAGAGATCAAGCTGTCGAACTATCAATCCAGACAACAGCTTTTGACCTTTTTTTTTATTTTTTATTTTTTTGTCAGATCTGATCATCCGTTTGGACCGAATGATCGGACTGTTCAACCTGGGAGCCGAACCCCATAATGGTTTCTTATCTGGTCTGATTTTAAAAATCTTGTTTGAAATGCTTGAAAGGAGCTGAACCAGCTTAACTGAATCTTAGCTCAACCCTCCCAAACAAATCCTATGTCAATCAATCTGGGACTGGGACACTCCCCAAGTGAAGTGATGCAAACTGAAACTTGATATATATATATATATATATATATATATATATATATATATATATATATATTTTGTAGTATTTATTAAATAGTAATTTTCAGTAGATTATGGAAAAAGCTTAAGCCTGGGGCCACAAGACCTGTAAAGCCCATTTGGTGGGGTGGCATAATTTTTCACCTGCCATTCAATGGATCCAAGCAAGGAGATAATCATTGAGCCAAGTATCAGCAGCTTTAATGCATCACAATTATGCGTTTGCTTTTAGCTTTTACAGCATAAATTTGTATGGTGGAGAGTTCTCTTAAAACTCTCTAAAAGCTCATATTATAATGCATAAATAAATCTGACGGTTAAATTTCTTTCTTCTTCTTGGCAATTTATGATGGGGGCCCATCTTACAAATATGGGCCCTATGGCCTTAGACTAAAGGGTTTTCCACTAGGGTCAAGTAGGGAACTTTATATCTATCCTTGTGAGTGAATGATGTGGCCAATCCAGACCGTCCACCAAGTAAGGGACTCTCTTGATCATCCATTTGTTCACTCCTACAGTCCACGTCAGTCTCATGCTTATCATCATATTGGAATTTTATATATCCAATTTACATTAGTTGTGAGAGTCTTTAGTTTTTGCTTCTCAAAAAAAAAAAAAAGTTTTTAAGTTTTTCATAAAAAATAACTAAGAAAATATAGCAAGATGTTGTGGGCTGAAATTAATCAAGGTGAGGAGAAGAATCCAGAGACCCAATTTGGGGGCCCAAATTAAATTGCAACACATCCTAATTTTAGCCTAGGAATTATTTTGGGCCCAAAGATTCCAGATTTCTAAGTTGCAACATCGGTAGTAGATGTAAATTCAGAGCCCATAATGAACCTCTGAAGAACCGCAATCCAGCCTGTGCTCCAATTTACACAGAAGGAAAATCACTGATGAGTTATTATTTTTGAATGTTTAATTTAGATTATGTTTTGGACAATTAATCTTTCTTTGTTTTTTTTTTCTTTCTTCAATAAAAATAAATATGGGGAAGAAATCTCTTTGAACTATTTTGTACATGTATTTAGCCGTACATTGGGAATATCTACAGTACATTCCCATCATGTGGCTGGATTCTTTTGCTTGCAGTTGCGGGGGAATCCCAACACTCTTACAATCTCATAATTTCCTTCACTTCTCCCAATTTCTCTTAAACTCTCCCCCCGACTTTTCAAAACCTCCAGAGATCCCCCCCTGTGATAAACGGTTTTTGTAAATTTACTATACTAACTCTACCTTTTGAGTTTATGATAAGATTTATTATACCATCCCTCCATTTGAGACTTGTGGGTTTGTCTCTTCATCTAAATGGGTTTGGGACCTTTGGATTAGAGGAGGATAAAAGAAGAAATATATATTTTTTTGTTCTTTTACCAATTTTCTTTTTTAAACAATTATTTAATAGAGGATCAGGGTTAGTTTGATCATTAAAAATAATTAGTGGCCTATATGGACCACTTTTGTTAATCGTCACTAATGGTGTCCTGGTCAAAGTTAAGTTTCAGTAACAAAATTTCTCTGATACTCTGATAGGGTGGGTGGTCTTTGTAGGTCTTGAAAAGTGAGGTAAGTTTAAGAGAAATGACAAAAGTGAAAGGGGAGTTTAAGATAATAACCCAAAGTATGGTTAAAATCCGAGAATTCCCCTTAACTATGGGAGGTATGCCATTTTACCACTTGGAACTATGAAATGTTTCAAATACCCCCTTCCAAACTTTCACATGTGTGTCAAATAACTCTCTGTTGGCCTTCTTCAGGAAAATAGATGGAAAATGGTCATGTGTGCATCATGTGACCTTTTAAGTTTCTAAAATACCCAAATTAACCTTTTCAACATCTTTTCGGTCAGAAGGGTTTTTTCTTGAACAAAGATATTTGCATGAGACTTTTCGTTTATCATATTAGTATGGCCTCTACACCTCTACAAGTTAACTTGAAAATCAAGAGCAAAGACTTAGTTCATTTAAAATATAAAAATAAAGAACGCCACACATGCCAAATCAGCATCACAATACGATCATTTTTCTCTTGCTGTTAACATTGCCTAACATGTAATGGACCGGTTTTGGATTGGACCCCATCCAATCCAAAATCAACTTGAACGGACTGGATGGACCAATAAAACAGTGGATTAGACCAGTTCGATCCAGAATATTTATTAGATTGGATTGGACCTGGTCCATCCGTAACAATTTTATATTGGATTGGGTTGGGTTAAACCAATATCTGATCCATTCTTATAACTTATAAGATAAAAATATAATTGTAGGATTTTTTAAAACTATAGGGGAGGTTTTTATATTTTACCCAATAATTTTATGTAAATTAAATATTTCTATGTGTTTGTACATGACTGTAATTTTGAATTTATCATATACGTATTATATATAATTAAGTATAATTTAGAGTGTGTTAGTATAAATATGCAACGTATATGTATATATGTATGTATATTATACATATATTGGGCCGCTTGAATTGCATCATGCTCTGGTTGAATTGGGCTTGGGCTATCCAAGGGGCCTTGACCCAAGCCCAAATTGAGGTTAAGTGAGACCCAAATTTTTTGGCACAGGCCCAGCCTGATGCCCGAAAACTCAATTCCAATCCATGCAAAACTCAGGTTAGGCCGGGTTGGACTCGGGTTGAGCTGAGCCCACCCAAGTTGCGCCCCTACCTAAATAGCCTTTACATTGAAAAGCGTACACTAGATAAAAAATATATCATATCCATATTTGCTACTTAAAAACTAGTTTAAGAGTAGATTTTATCCTCTAATCTAAAATATATTAAAAATTCTTAGGTAAAAGTTGGATAAAAGATAAGAATGAAAAGATAGCTCTTGATAATATCAACTCGGATTTTAAAAGGTTAGAAGGGCATTATAGTGGTTTTGTAAAGTCAATAAAAAAATAAATTCTAATAAACTTTTAAAACTTTGGTTCTAACCGGTCAGAAGACATGCGTCCAACCAATTGCTTTTTATAACTAATTTTAGGGTTAGTAGTTTAGGATGTAGGACTTAGGGGGTTTAAATTAGGGTCAAAAGTATAGGGGTTAGGGTTTATAGTTTATGACTTACTATAGGGTTTAGATAAGAGAAAATAATAATTTTTTATTTGTAAATCAAGAGGTGGTTCAACGCAATTAAAGCTCACTTTTAATTGGGTTTAAGATATTTTTTATTATTTTTAATTTTTTTTTCTTTTCTCCATGTGCTTACACAACGGGCGCCCATCACCCAAACCCAGAAACCCCAATAAACCCACTGAAACTTATCCACAAGGATAAATTAATTTATCATTAGACAATAAAATTTATTTGGGCTGGCTTTTTCCATTAATTTCTATTAAAAAGCTGTTAAGCCCAATTTAATGAAAGCTTTGCCCCTTGAAAATTTATACATGGTTTTGATTTTAATTGGTGACTCACTGGCTCATGCTTCAATAAAAGAAATGAAATAGAAAGCACACCACAATAGTCCAAAAGATAAATTATGTAAAACAGATAGCTTCTCCAATGAGGATTCTATGTACATGGACATAGCTAGTATGGGGGATAGAATTCCATAAATCATGGGGTGTAGTGGTTGAAATGTTTCCGTTTTGTTTCTGAAGGGCTGTCTGGACTAGGAGCTAGACTTAAATTTTGATAGGGTGTACTAGCACTAAGTGGCAGTGGGCTTATAGGTTTTGTTGTCTTTCAAATATCCCCCCAGAAAAAAAAAAAAAAAACGTTTATCATCCTTCTTTCTGTTAATAAGTACATGCAAGTTTGAATTGGATTTGTCCATCTGGCCAGTTTCAAATTTATTTATAATATATATATACATATGGCTCCAAGAGAATGAATTTCTGCTTAAAAAATTGGAATCAATGTCCTGGTTCCAACAAGTGTTGGGTTTTAGTGCAATTGTTTATGATTTTTTTTTTTTGAAAATTAAATAGAACAGGACATTTAAAGAGAATTTATCCAAAAGAAAATTAAGAGCTCTTCTTCACAGTTCTTGGTACTGGTACAGACACATTACAGTGCCAACTCCTTGAAAACACTGTTAGGCGCCTATCAGAAAAAGGAAAACACACTGTTGGGCTATAAATGTTGCATTCAGATACCATTGTGCATAGCGTAGGTAGGGTGTGAATTGGACTGGATTTGGTTCAATCCGATTCAGTCCAATGAGACCATTAAAAATGGACCAGGTCCAATCCAGTCTAAGGATCATTCTGGATCGGTCCAATTCAATGTTTGGACCGTCCAATCTATTCAAATTCGTTTTGATTTAGATTCGTTTCAACTTAAAATTGGTCCATTAATACCTATATTCTTATCTTATATCAGTGGATTAGATATTGGTTTAATCCAACCCAATCTAACATAAATTTATTATGGAGGGACTAGGTCCAATTCAATCTAATAAATATTTTGGATCAGATTGGTCCAATCCAATATGTTTTGTTAGTCCATCCAATCTAAAACCGGTCCATTGACACCCTTATGCATAGGTACAGTCATAGAGTTCAAATTTTTTTCTTTTCTTTTCTTTCTTTTTTTATTTTTTTTGCAATTTGTTGGTGTCAAATTTACTAGCCTGATCATACCATTAGAGAGAGAAAGAGAGGGGGGGGGGGGTGAGATTTCTCAGATATCTAGTCAAGTAGTAAAAGGCTTGTTAAACAACCCCACTCCCTTTTGTCCCATTCTTTTGGTTGGTCTGACCTGTCCCTTGAATAAGGTCTCAGGGGTTTGCCATATGTTTACTCTAGAGTTCACATTAGCCAATATATAGTACTCAACCTTGTAAATTGTAATGTATAAGGGTTATAAAAGTCAATACCACATGACAAACTTTTTTTTGACGAAATTTACCCCATAAAAATGGGGTTATGGTAGAGCAGGGTTTGCAGATAGTGTCTTAACTACAATATCAGAGCAGGGCTTGCATCACAGGTGGCTTTCCTTTTTCAATTTCTTCATCAGGCGGTGGTGTTATGTATTTTATTAGATAAAGTTGCAGATAGTGACTCATAGGCAACATAACATTATGGATAATTTGGTTGTTTTGATTAGTTGGCCGGGTAGATAAGAGTAACTCCAAAACGTCCCTAATAATCCAGTGGCTTCCTTGTTTGGATTAATCGTGTGGATGGGATATATTAATTTAATAAATAGTATTTAATTTCAAAGAAATAATATCTGTTTAATTTCAAAGAAATAACACCACATTACAGTCCATATCTGTTCTGAACTGTAGATAGGTTGTGTGGACCAGACCAATCTACACCCACAGTGACATTCTGTAGATACTACACTTTTTGATTCTATGTATTTAATATACATTTTATGGGAGATCTATACAGTCGATCATAAATGTCTAATTTTTGCATTTTATATAGTAAATAAATTAAAAAAAAGGCATCAATATGTAGGCAACAATTGCAATTTAAATAATTAAAAATATTAAAAAAAGTAATATTTTAAATGTTATTTTATTGATAAAAATATTAAAAAATTAATATTTAAATAATGAAAAAAGAATTGAGAATGAGAACTGTCATACTTGTGTTAGAATTAACATTAAAAATTATTATTTTATTAATAAAATATTAAAAATTATTAAAAGATTAAATAAAATGAGAGTAATTGGACCAATGTAACACAGGTGCATTATATTGAAACCTTCCCATAAACTGTCCATACCATTGTGTGGACCATCCAAAAGAAAATATTATGGACGCTAAATTGGGGCATGACCCATCCCTGTCCACTCTATTTTGTAGACGTAGACCATCCACACATAGCAGAAAACCATATCTTACCAAAATGGTCTTGTCCATGATATTTACACATTATCAAACGCCAACTAAGTAGTAGCTTTGTGTTTTATTATTTCACTTGTCATTAATTGTAATTAAGTTTCCGTTCAAGAAGAGTGCAGTTAACTTAGAAACATAGATATGAACCCTATTCAGAGAAGGTTTGCAGGGAGCATATTTTTCTTTATACTATTCTCAACTGGAAACTAATATGCAAGGTTTTGCACAGTACACATTTGTATTTGCACTCTTTCCAAAGTGAGCCTAACTCGTCGATCAATTCTCTCTATAGGCTATGGTGGTGGTCTGATGATTGGCTCCGATGAGGTTATTGGATGAATCGATGGGTAAGGGTAAGAGAATAACAATGGTTATGTCAATCTCAGGATAAAGAGATCATCAAACATGTATGACATCTTTGATCCTGGATTGCTGTTTTTGTGACCTGGGTTGCTTTTGAGTTTTGATTTGAATGTTTCATGGGGTTGTACCGGGTTGTATATATGTTTACCCCCTATTACACTTTTTGTGACCCATCTTTTTTTAATAAAAACTTACCCAAAAATCAAGTTTTGAAAAAAAAATTAAAAAAATATAAAACCACATGCTTTTTAGTACCGATATTCCTCTATTGATACACAGGGGCATATTGATACTTTGAACCTTGATCATATCACATAAGAATAGGATACTTCAATAGGAAAAAAAACACATGGTATTAATTATTGGCATTTATGGATGAATGCCAAATTTGATGTTAGAACTGAAGCAGGGGTGGCCACGGGTTGAGCTTCTCACAAGCTATTCGAGCCTGATATATAGGCTTGTTTGCTAATCGAGCCAAGCCCTAGTCCAGTGAAGCTCGGCTTGTGAGCCTAGTATAATAAATAAATAATTTTTGTTATATATATAATAATATTTTTATTTTTTATCTATAATAGTAAATAATTTTTATAATTATTATTTTTTGTATGTAAAATAAAAACATTTTTATATGTATATTTTTTATTTTGGATTGTAGTCGAGCTTGAAGTTACGAGCTTTGAACTGAGCCAAACTCGAGCTCAAGTCTCTACTCTCTAGCTTGAACCTAATATAATTTCAGCAAGACGAGTTCGAATAGCCAAATATTTGGCTCGACTTGGTTCAAACCCACTCCTAGTTAGAAGTAGAAAAGGCATTTTGCATAATTAATTTTGTGTTGACCAATAATCCTGATTGCTGATGGAAATAAGAATTAATGATACTAAACAGCACCTTAATCTTTTTGGGAATATGATACCAAACAACACCTTAATTTAATCTGGGTGGTGAAGAGTGAAGACTGTGGTGTATTGTGGGGGGTGGTGGTGACACATGAAGAACGTCATTCTGCATGGAATATGGATGATTTCATCCCTAACAGAACAGCATCTAAAAAAGTAAAAGTAGCTGAAAATCTGACTCGGGATCGCTGTGATATGGACTGCAACTGCATAGATATGAGGCATGTTTTGGTGGCTTCATTAGATCGATGCTAGAGACAGCGTAGCCAAGCTACAGCTAATTATATATCTATCCGATCAATCTACTCTCTCTGCTTTTCCTTGGCACCCTAGCATAGCTAAAGCTAGCTAATTGTTGATATCTATAGAGGTCTTCTGATATATAGATATGTCTCCTAGGCCAAATGCCTAGCTTGCTTCAAGCGACAATGGGAAAGCTAAAAAGCTCCAAATTATGGAAGACTGCTGCAGTCCTTCCTTGCATTGTGTTGGTGCTTTTGGTGTTTTCAAACTTTATTAATTAGATTCAACATTTTACTCTCTCTCTCTCTCCTTCCTTCTCTCTTTATATGTATGCTTTGTATGTTTGTGATGTAAATTTAAATCAAATATAAATTTGCATCTGGTTCAATTTTATATCTATTTGTTTATAATTATAATTATAAGGGTCATTTAGTTAAATATTCTTTATTTATTAAAATCTACTCTCTATTTTATATATTACTAAATTACCCCTTATAGTTTGCATTATAGCTTTTAAAACTGGACCAGACTGGAAAAATCGGGAACCAGTTAGGTGACCGATTCCGTTTTACCCTAGAACCGTTGTTTCCCCAAAAAACCATTGATTTGATCAGCAAACTGCTGACTCGGGCGGTTGAACCATTTGAACCGTTCAACAGTTTGACTGGTTTTATTTATTAAATTTATTTATTTTTTTATCATAATTGGTTGTCCGTTCGTTTCGAAAGATCAGACTGTTCAACCCAGGAACCGGATCCCTGATTGGTTCAGTTTTAAAAACCATGGTTTGCATATATATATATATATATATATATATATATATAATTGACCGTCCATTAAGAATCATTTGTGTTTCCATGTGAGAATGGTGACATGGCCTCTTAAGGCATGCTTAAGGTTTTTATTTCAAAAATAGCTCTAATAATTCTCGTATCAACCTTTTAGAATACATATAAACAATCTCCCCATATTATAGCTTTCTTTATAAAAGGGGTGGACTGTGTGTGATACGAAAACTTTTAGGGATACTTTTGGTGTGAAATAAGAACTTTAAGGGATACTTTTCAAAATAAAACCTTGAGTCCATGCCATTTCACATTTTCCACTCGCTTTTAGAGGTCAAATGGCCATTTGGAAATGGAAATACAAAAGGTTCTTCTTTCAAACTATAGGTGTGTTTTATTAATATGCAAAGTGAAAGATAGGTTTTAGTAAATATATAAAATCATGGGGATGTCTAAATAAATCACCCTAATTATAATTTTGCAGTCCTACTTGATACAAAATTTGTACCTTTTTTGTACTTATAAACTGAAAAACTGAAATTTTTGTATCTTAAAAGCTGATACAAAATTTGCACCTCCTTCCTCCTATGATCCTATCTCAATAAATTCTTGAAAGCTGAAAATTATTTTTTTATAAACTATATTTTATTCTCTATTTTACTTGTCACATACATATAAGACAAAATCAAATTTGAACAAAAATAAAACAGAATTTATACTTTGCCTATATTTGCACCCCCATACATTTATTCAATACAAATGAAATTTGCACCTTTAACAAACTAAGCCTTAATTGAAAATGTTAAAAGAGATAAAGTATTCTTATTCTTGTCTCGTTAATTGGATATTGTGTAGGTTCCACCTGTGCAGGTAGTTGTGGGACCCGACTGAGATGACATACTTGTAATGCATACAAGAAGGGAAATTTATATGCATGCCTGTAACTTCAATTCATTCTCTGGAAGGAAAAATCAATGCTTTATTATATAGTAGAGGGGATGGGGGTAGCTGCAGCTGCCAAACTCTCATTAATTAAATTGTTTCAAGAGAGTGAAGATTATATTTGTAAAATTTATATATTATATATATAGAGAGAGAGGCACTGGTCTTGGCAAAGAGCATCCAAACCCTGAAAATTGGTGCAAGGAAATGAGAAAGGAAGAGACTTTAGAAGTACTGTGGAATGTCTGAAAAGTAATTTATTTATTTATCCATGCTTCAACTATATATACTTCCAAATACTTGTTTCCTTTAACCATTAGATGGTATTAACTTTTTAATGGATTGGGTACTGCTAAAGTTGAAGCTAGTTGTCAATTAATTGTCTGATCAACTGGTAAAATCAATTGATGCAGTTCCAATTAACCGGCCCTTTTCACCTCATGAGTTTGCTCGAGATTGAGGCTTCTGTTAACAGGGTGGTCTCTACTGACAATACACTGGAGTGGGTCTAGTTAGGTGTTATTAGAGATAAAATAATAATGAATGAATTGTTCTTTAAATTAAAGCGAAAATTATATTAAAACAAAGAGAGAAACCTGCAGTAGTACAGAAGAAGAATAAATTAATTAAGCACAAAGAAAATCAACAAAAAAAAATATAATACTTTGTTTCTACCACCTACAACTCAGCCTAAATCATGGGCAAAAGGCCATTGATATGGTTGAAGGTTGATCCAACAAAAACTCTTATTCTTTCTACAAGCAGCAGTGAAGCTCAAGATGATCTCTTTGCTTCTTGCCAATATGCCAAGTGTCAGGTATCGAATAATAAGAGTTTGGTTGAAGCTAGTAGTGTTGTCACACTTGTCCAACATAAATGAATAAAAAATTAGAACACCCAACAAGCACCATTTTCAATAGCAAATTAATTAAGAGAAGCTAGCACATGGTGAGGCATGGGGTTAGACAAGTGAACTACGTAATTATTTTTTTATATCATAATAAAGACATTCATCCATTCAATCTGTATATTTGTTTACATTCTCTCTCTCTATACATATTACATAAACAAAGGAGTAAGTGAACAACGTTATTGGTTCCTCTATCAAATAGGCACTAGGGTTTCTCACGCCTTTCCTCTGCAAAATTTACTTTTTCTTGTTTCAAAGCTCCCATAATTGAATAGAACTGTTATATCTAAATCTATATCTTATTTTGGGTTTCTTACATTGGTGATGAAAGAAATCTTCATTCAAATTTCTAGTTAATTTATTACTTATATATGTTCCACTACTTTGGGCACATTCTTTGCCAAAATTCAAATAATAATATTAATACAAAGTCGATTAAGCCAATTATTGTTTAACCCTAATTATAATTAAGCTTGCAAGAGTATATGAAAAAGGTATAATGGGTTGTGCTTGAATCCCTGCATTTGTTTTTTCTTTTAGGGAAATTGTCTAAAATTCACCATGAGTTTTCAACATTTCTCTTAAACTCACTACAACTTTTCAAAATGTCTAAATTAACAATGTGAGTAAATTTTTATTTTCCAAAACTCACATTCCGTTAGTGCATCGTTAATGCTTCTTAACAGAGGTGTTCATGTCAGCATAAATAACAATTTTCATGACCAAATTACCCTTAAATAGTGAGTTAGAGGAAAAATGGTCTTTTTCACTTTTTAATTTTCTTGTTTTTTTTTTTACATTTTTAGTGTTTTGTTATAATTTCTGTTTTTTTTTTATATTTTTCTATTTTCTACAATCTATAAATTTTCCTATATTTTTGTTGTTTATTTACAAATTCTGTGTTTTTCTATAATCTTTTGTATTTTTCCTACAATTTTTATTTTCTGATTTTGTTTTTCAATTCCTATAGTTTCTATAATTTGAAATCAATTTTTTTTTTTGTTTGCAATTTCTATAATTTTTTATGTTTTCTGTAATTTCTATGTTTTTATGTATTTTATATTTGAAAATATTTTTTTGAACTTTTTCTTTTTTTCATGTCTAAATATTAAAATGGTAATATATTAACACCCGTTAGTTTGTTTAATGTCAAGTTAGTAACATGGTGAGCTTTAGACATTTTGAAAAATTGTGGTGAGTTTAAGAGATGCTAAAAACTCATGGTGAGTTTTAGATAATTTCCCTTTCTTTTAACCTCAAAATTTACAAATTCCTATATTTGTATTAAATTAATAATAATACTCAATTTGAAAAGAATATAAATACAAATATGCTCAGTACAAGAGTTTATATATATAGATAGATAGATAGTCTTTTAATTTTAAACCTTGTATTTGCACTCATTTTAAACTGAAAGCTAATTTACTAAAGTATGGAAAGTAATAGGAAAAGGGTTGAAGCAAGGGGACCATCAATTCATGAAACTATAGGATGATGCATCAAGGTTACGTTGTGGAGAATGTATAGACAGAAGGTGTAACAAAATTTGGTTTGTGAATAGGGAGAGCTCCTGGGCGATAGGTAAATTAATTTACGTCAGTTGATGGGTGTGGGATTGATCAGTGGGTGGGTTGCTAGTAACGTTGGCATTGTCCTCTTCTTCTCTCACTTGAAGAAGAGGAGAGGTGGCACTGCTGGCAGGGGGACCATCAAACAGTTGTCTCTGTATATCATGCAAGCGATAAAAACAGCCAAAGACAAGCCCTCACCGTCCAGTCGCCAGTCGCCACTCCCTAGATATATGAAACCATGAAAACTATTTGTTCCACTTGTTTGTTCTATCTCCCCACCCAGATTGCCTAAATTCTCTCTCTTTCTCTCATTTGTTTCAACTATCTTCTCCCACTTTAACTTCATCTCTGCAAAACCATCTGACCAAATTGACCTATCAGAATCAAGTTGATGAATTGGACCAAGACAGTGCTTGGGGACTGGCATAAAAAGTAGATTGATGTTCGTGATAACTAATTTGTGAAGTTATCTCAAAAAATGAAACTTCCACTACTAATGTGACAATCTCTTAAATATTCTCACATATAGCTCAATAATTAGGACATAATTAAGTTGCAATATTAGGTCACCAATTGCTGTTCTCAAATTTTAATTAGACTATAAATGGTTTTCAAAACTGAACCGGACTGGACTGGAAGGTTGGACCGAAAAAATCAGGAATCAGTCAGGTGACCGATTCCGTTTTACCCCAGAACCGTTATTTCTTCTAAAACTATTGATTTGGTCAATAAACCGTTAACCCGGACAGTCAAACCGTTCGAACCACTAAACGGTTTAGTTTATTTTTATTATTTTTATTATTTTATCATTTTTTTTATCAGTCCGTTGAGACTATCACCTAAGAAGACATCCATACTCTCAATAGTGTTTTAGGGTTGCAGCAATAGTTATCGAGAATGCAACCCATATTCCACTATATGGCCAGTATTGGAAAACAGAAGAATCTAACTAAACATGAACATGAACAAAGGAAGTAAATTTATTAATTCACTAAGGCTTTGTTTTTTGTGCCAATTTCATCTACACCGGTGTAAATGCATGGAAGTGTAAATTCTGGTTTACTTCTGTTTTATATCTGACTGTCTTATTTATTTGTGAGATATTAAAATAATAATAAGTAAAGTGGTCCCTGCTTTGTATGAAAGAGAATGGAGATAGGAGTGTAATAGAAATTTTGTATCACTTCCGTGAGTGCAAATGAGACAAAAGTATTACAAAATTTCTATTAGATAAGGAGCACTGCAAATCATAGCAACAAATAAATAGATGCAAAATTAAACTGGTGCAAAATTTGTATCCCCTTCAGATTTGCACTGCAAAGTGCAAACAAACAGACACTAAATAAATATTAAAGTTATACTTTGGAGAAGACATGTAGATCTAACTAAATATTGTGTTTAGTTTGAAAGAAAAGGTAGAGAAAGGAAGAGAAAGGTAGGGAAGTTGTAATTAAATGAGCGTAGTCATTGTTGACAGATTTAATAGACATGCCTTGGTAAATTATAACCAGTGTTTTTGAATCGTTATTGACCCGAACAGTCAGACTGTTCATCCCGAGAATTGTCTAAACAACCAATTCCGTTTTATCCTTAATCCAGTATTTAGTCAAAAACCATTGATTTGGTCAATAACCTGTTGACCCGAGTGATCAACTGACCTGAAAACCATTGATTTAAGTTGCAATGGACTGTTCGTTTGAACCACAGACCTAAAAACCGATGGCCAAAGTGGTTCCGATTCCAGATTAGTTTTTAAAACCCTGATTATAACCATAATCCCCCTTTGCAAAACAGAATTTCGGAGGTTTTTGAGTCACTAAACTGTATTCTTTGTTTGTATTATGAATTCACAGAGATAAATTGCCTCGACTAGAATTCACACTATAACACATGGATCTATCACTCCTATTTTCCAGAGCCTATTTATACAAAGGGAGATGCAAACCTAGTTGATAGTACTACAACGTACTGTTGTGGAAAATTTAGAGGTAAATTTGGTTAAAAAATTGTTCTAATATAATTCAAGGAAGAATGGGGAATTTTTTTAAATTTAATAAAAAAACTTAAGTACTGTTTGGCAAGTCTTTTTAGGAAGTACTTACCACAACCCAAATGGCCAAAAAGCATATTGATCAGCTTTTTGGGTTTTGTCTTTAAAGATCAAGACCGTTTTGGTATCTTGGCCTACCATGATATACTGGGCTGTTAAAGAAAAGATAAAGATGGGAATTTTCATTTGAAACTTCTTAGGGCCCATTTGGCAAGTCTTTTTGAGAAGATCTTGTAGCTTTGACAGTCAAATGATGCATTGAGCTTTTGACATAAGATCTGAGCAGCCCGAAGATCGTTTGACAGATGTGCATCTTTTTGTGCATGTTCTACGCCTTTTTGCACGAGATTAAAACGTGAAAGACACAAGAAGCTTCATTTGGAGCTTCCCAAAATCATTCCAAAATGGGCTTCTCACATCTTTTCGGCATCCCATCTTTTGGTGGATAGATCTTCCGCATACCAAGCAGAAATAGACTGTTTTTTCGGTCTTCCCGGCTTGTAAAAAACCAAAAGACCGTGCGAAAAAACACACCAAACGAGCCCTTAATTTTTGACTGTTTTGAGCTTCCACAAGCTTTTGGGGTGCAGGTCTTTTTGGCTTCCCGTTTTCATTAAAACAGAAAAGTAACAGTCTTTGAAAATTCCAAAAGATATTTTGAAATGCCTTGCCAAACATGACCTTAAAATTCTCAATGACAAGAGCAACTACAACTATTGTTGTTGTCATTGAAATAAATATTGTTGATACATCCCTTTAGCAACTGATATATGATAGTACAGATATATTGAAATACAACACAAATTGAATATTTGCATCAAGAAAATTATTTCTAACTCTTTATTTGCTAAGAGAAATAAAAAATTAATTATTTCTGGACTGATAATATTACAACTAAATTTTAAGATGGTGGATATCAGAAGGGATAAGTGAACTGCAATCCATCTCAGAAATTTGAATTGCAGCTCCCTCTTAGTCTATTAGTAGCTTTCCTATAAACTGCATCCTGCCTGTGAATTTAACATCAATCCACGGGCAGGATTCAGTCCATTCCTAAAAATCTTAGCTCCATCCTAGGGGTGGACTGAACTATAAAATCCCCTTCAATTTATATATCTTCCATTCTTGAGATTTATAGTAAAATTAAGGTGCTGATTTGAGGGAATATCTCGTTTTCTTGATAATCCAGGCATGTCCTAGCAAAGGACAAAATGATATTCCTGCTTATAATGATAATTTAATATGCAGGAACACTTTTTTCTTTAAAAACAAGTACATTTTGGATTATTAAGTAGAAGTCTAGAAGTGTATCTGTTGGCCAAATTTGGGTATATCTAGAAAAATTATTACATTATTTGGGGCTACAAAACCTGGTTCTGCAATATATTATACCAATCTGAATTCAATTTGATATCCAATGCATATAAAAATATTTGATATCGAATTCGGTTTTGTTTCTCATAAGTTTAAAAGAATCAACAAAACAAACAAAACTTAAAAATAAATTACTATGATGCAGAAGTTGTCAATATATACACGAAACTGCAAAGTAATAGAAAATAAAAAGTTGTATAAAAATAGAAAATAAAGATAACCACAGCATGTCTATCATTAATTTCAAGTACCATGAAATACAGCTCAAGCTAAAAATAATGAATGCTATACTGTTGCACCATATATGTTTGCAAAACCAATGTTGTAATATGTTACACCTAACAAATATGTAAAGGCTTAACTATAAATACAAATATATACAATATATGCATACAAAATACAAGGTTTTGTATTCTATAAATTTGTATTTGTACTTCTTCCAAACATAGCCTAAAGTTCAGTTTGGAAAGAGTATAAATACAAATATGTACAGTGTAAATACATATAAAATATAAAGTTTTGCATTCTACATATTTGTATTTATACTCTTTCCAAATTGAACCTAAGGTTGCATTTATTTTCAGTGTAAATGAGGATTGGGATAAACTTTATACCCCGGTTTGAATTTTCCAACATTTGTTTTCAGTGTAAGTTTTACATTGAAAATCAATGCAAATTTCACTCACGATGGAGTTTTAATTGATTATCGATGTAAAGACTACATCGATTTTAACAGTTCACCTTTTCAATCGATATACTTTTACATTATAAAAACTTTGCACAAAAAACAAATGCAACCTTAAGGATGTTCATGAGAAGTTGAACCACAACCAATAATCTAAACCAAAAAATCTGATTAACCAAACGGACATATAAAAGCTAACTTATTGGTTATTAGTTCATTTATCTCTAATTACCGAATCGTAATCACCCCTGATTACAGTATTATGTCCTTTGTTGAGGTGCAATATTTATAGTTCGAGGTGCATTTTAGGTTATTGCTATAGGGTTACAATGCAAGACTATATGCATGTAGTAAATTGACTGTTGTTCATTATACTGTACAAACAGAAGAGCTTTCATCAATCAACCCTCCCCGACCCACCACCCACCACCCACCACCACCGGTTGATTGGTTATAAGTTTTTCCAATCTTAGGGTTGATGGGTATAAGATTTGAGTATGGGCTATACCCCCGTTGTATAATTTAGTGAATAAAAAAAATTAAGATTATGTATATTTATATACATATCTGTGAGGAAATATTGGCTCCTACCCAATTAGAGGATATACGTTTGATCAAAAACATTTTCCACTTAAATTTTAAGGTTTAAAGATTTAGGGATGGTTTGGAACTTAGATTTTAGGGTTTAAAGTTTGAAGTTTAGGGTTTAGAATTTAGGATACATGATTTATATATAAAAATCAAGAAATGGTCAGCCCTTTGGTAGGAGTAAAATAAAGCACATATCTGTTATATTTACATTTAAAAGGTCAGGTCTGTATCCACCCCTCCCAAGACTCCCGATAGACGGGATCAATATCAGATAATGAATGTCCTTTTAGCCTTTGCTTATAGATATAATCAAATTGGATAATAACAAATCGAATCATGATCGATTAATCCGAATTCAATCTGATTAATAAAGAAATCGTAATTTATAAATTTGAATTCAATTTGATTGACTAGACCCGGATAAATGGGTTGGTTCCAGATGGAATTGGATCAATATACCATTCATTTCCCTAGCTACCATGCCTACGGATGTATATGTAGCTGCAAAATCTATTTAGAGAAACATAGTACTGCAAAAGTGCTATAGAGTTGTAAATGCTGCACATTGAGATAACAAAAGTTGAAGCTATATAAATACTGATTCCCCTGTACAACATTAATGACCAATGTCATGGTGAAAATATATAGCCTGATTTGCAAGATTTACAGTCCTGTTTGTGCTTTTGCAATGCCAATACTGACAAGTGACAAATACATCACTGTTCCATAGATTCACTCATATTTAATATGGGGAGAATGCAATCAGTCCCTTAAATTTCTTTCTCTAAAGAGGAATTTGCTCATATGCCGAAAGAAAGTTTCACAAGATATATATATATATATATATATATATATATATATTTGCTGCTAAAATAGGTGATGAAGGTGAAAAACAATGTTAAAGATTCTAAGCTTAAAATTGGGCTTCAATCCGATCCAGGGGTGTAATTAGTACATGATACTTTTTTGGGGATCTTTATAGATTCCTCCACCTCAAAAGTTTTTGTGGGTCTGTACAACTCGGAACCGTGAAAAGGATAGATGGGGGAATCTATTACAGTATACAAGGGGTATTGCAATTTAGGGGGTTTAGAATAATACATTCAAAAAACCAATAAAAACTTGTGAGGGGAATAAATAATAAATTTCCAATTTTTTTAGGCCTCGTTCGTTTTTTGGGAAGCTATTTACCTAGGTAAGTGTTTCCGGGGAAAACAGGGTAAGTGTATTTACCCATGTTCTTTTAGTTCCAAGGTAAATAATGTAATGACCATTTTAGCCATAAAAATTTATTATTAAAAGAGATTATTTTGCCCAATTCAAGTTTTAGCAACTTTTCTCCCATGTGGAAAGGTTATTTATCCACTCGGGAGATGGGGTAAGTGATAAATAGAGAAAATAAATTTTCCATGGATCCCACATAAATAAAAAAAAAAAAAAACGTGTATCTTGGTTAATGGGATTTTGGTTTCCATTGACCAACTTTACCCCCTCTCAAAATTCGCCCATAGAGATAAAATTATCACGTGGTGACTATACTCTTTCATTCAATTAAGGGTCATGAGTTTCATAAATGCGAATGGCACATTTTTAAAATTGAAATCATTGCTATATATATCCTGCTTTTGGCTCCAAACCAGCAGTTATCAAATGTTACTCAAGGCTCTATTTGGTTATGTATAAAGTGAAGGAAAGTTCCCAACTTTGTTAGAAATGTTATTTTATGGTGTTTCTGGCAATGGGGTCTACTGCCAGAAAAATGTAGTGTTAACATGCTGACAGCATAGCCTTCAGTTGGAATAACATCTACCCATGAATGTAACATGTAAGTAGTAGAGATGTTCCCAACATGGGGCTGAATGTCAAGCTGTTAGCATATGTTAATACACTTTTGTTGACATCAAATGTGGGCCCATTTGTTCCCACACAAAAATGGTTGTAAACAAGGAACATTTTTAAAACAAGTAGTACTTGTTGAGAAAATGGCATTCCACAAGTCCTCTCAACTCAAATTTCACAATATCATAAGTGTTATATAAAGTGAACATTTACCTTCATATATGGTTAATACTTGCATAAATACATAGCATGTGCTCTTACACTAGTCTGATTTAATATGAATTTACCAACATTTATGCGGCAGCAGAGCTCTTTAAACCTCAGACATAGAGCTTTTGCAGGAAAACTCAAAAGAAAAGAAAAAAAGTTTACCTTGGCTCCTTAAATTTAGGACACAAGTGCCCTTAAAGCTTTCAACTAACCAATATAGAAAAATTAGTGTTTGTGTTCCAAAATTTGTTTTTGTTTTAGAAATCATTATTTTTTATCGTTCCAAGAACATGGATTATCTTCTGAAACAAAAGCAGAATGCAAAAGCATGTTTCGTTTTTCTGTCGATATGATGATTCTTAAAAAAACAAATGAAAACAAAAACATTCATGTTATAGAACACCCCCATAACATTCAATAGAATTGAATGCATTGAGAATATAAAATGTGCATATATACAAAGAATATATATGTTGATGCTATTTATTTCCCACAGAACTTCCAACCAACAGCTAGGTGACATGGCACTACAAAACAAATCTCAGCAAATTATGTGCAAATTCTATGGTATAGAAACATGTTTTGTGGTACTCATAGTACCAGGAAAGCGGGAAAGCACTGTAGAGGGCCTATAGGCTATAAATGTTGTATACTGTGTTTGTAAATATGTAATATTTACAATGGTAAGGGATCAACATTTGTAACTCAAGTATACAAGATTTAATGCCCTTCAATGCTTCTGTATATCCAAACAAACATATTTCTGTACCATAGAACCCAGCATATATGACCCAACAAGATATCATCACCAAGAACCAAATCATACAATTGGGTTCCACTTTAGGTGTGCTGACACCCAACCTACCTACAACGCATGCATGTGTGTCCAATTAATTGCTTCTCCAACCCAACCTAGATTTGATTATCAATCATATAAACTCCCATGAGGTTGATTATATTCCTTTATTTTTTCTTTGTTAGAAAGGTTCATTAGAGAAAACAGAAAGCAAAAAAGAACAAAAGACAGATAATATAATGCATTTTATTTTAGAGATAATCTGAAAATTAATCATCAACTGAACTGATCATGAACTACTAGTATTCTCCCAAGTACCCAACAAACCCTGCCCCCCTTCTTGCAGCCATGCCCAGAGAAAAATTAAAATTTCATTTATATATATGATTTGGAGGTAAAATTGAAGTATGGCATGAACCCTTTACCCCCAACATGAAAAAAAGAAAGAAAGCAAAAAAAAAAAAGAATAAATAACAGAAGAAAAGGAAGAACACAAACACAAACTTAGCACCAAAGAAGCCAAGAAATAGCACAATGTTGGGGGCCCTCAAAAAATCAAAACTTTGCAATAATTAATCTCACAAGTGGGGTTAGTTGTTAGTACTGGAGAATGGAGATCAGAGATAGTCGGTAGAACTTGGGCCCCAAATGGTAACAATAAATTCCCTTTCTAGGTGGATTTGGCCTGGGTAATTTGGAGAGCGACAAAGACATACCATGTGAGTTGTGGAATTAGTTCCCAGGATTTGATTAACTAGCTGCAGTGATACTAAAACCAACCCAGTGAAGATTTGAAATGACATGCTACCTCAGTGCCTTGCATTTGGTAGTTGGTACACAGTGGCACATTTTTTACTCAAACTTTGTTTTTCTTTTCTTTTTATCTTAGAAGTCACAGACTTACAGATGGATATCAGTGTGGAATTGAGAAGAAAACAAGCCTATAACTGGTGACTTGTGTGGCCTGGTGATGAACATAATTGAGAATTAATCTAGTGCAAAAATGTATCTCTTGAGACTTGAGAGAGAGATTAAGATGGGATAAGGGGAATTAGAGAAGCAATTTTGATGAGCATTTTGTCAAATAGGGTGTAAATTAGGGTGTTAAAATGATACTCACCCTGAAAATAGAGTCCAATTCTGATTGGCAACTTTCAACCATGTCCTTGACCAAAAGAACAAAAGAACTTTTGACGATGTCAGAACTGATTCGTACTGGTTGGGCCTTGTTCAGAATACGTATTTACCTCAGATCTGGATCAGGACCCGGATCCAAACAGAAACTTACTATTTACATAAAAGAGTCTGAAGGGCAAAGAAGCAGCAGCATTAACTCCAACCCTTTACTTGATAATAATGGATAGGATCATTTGCATATTTCCTTCTTAAGCTTCTTAATTTCTTTTCCTTTTTCACTCAACCAAAAGAGATTTGATTATCTAATTCCAGAAGATTTGCAATTTGCATGCTTCGATATTGTTTTAGTGGGCAAATAAAAATTTAATGTAAAAAAAAAAAAAAAAAGCTCCTTGGTCAATCCACAAATATTGACCAAGCAATCAACCCTTGTAAAATCTAAAGCCTTTTTCTATTTATTTCTCTCTTGAGTCTTTTCTGAATGAATTTGAATTCTAGTGTTCACACTCCACACTCCTGAAAAGTTAATAACCCAGAAAAGAAAATGTTGTTGACTAGTGAGATAATAAAGACTCGAACCCAATTGAGGTTTGTTCAATAAATAAGGGGTGTGGTATCATTAATTAGCTCTTGCCTCTTGGCCACTTGGTGTAGGTTAGAGTAGCTTATGCATGGGAAGCTTTAGGGTTTGGGGTCCAATTAATGAAACACTTGGAAACAGCCCACCAATGAAATGCAATGGATTTAAAAGACTTTGAGTGGGGTGATGTAGACTGATTTGAGCTAGCTCTACACAAAAGAAATTAAAAGACTATGAGTCTGAGAGAGGAATCAGGAAACTAGGTTTTGCAAGTTACAAAGCTGTATTAGCAAAAGTAGATAACACCTTTTTCAGGTGATGACGAAAACCAATAACAACTCTTATAACAACATTATGACCCCTTTTTAGACTTCCTCGAACTTATTCCACCTTGAAGGGCGAGGTCCTCTCTCTCTCTCTCCTCTCGAGCCGACCTCTCTGAAAAAATTTCTACCTTGAAATGCTCGTTTCAACTTGATAATTTGATAATCTCGAATTACCCAAAACAAAGAATATGATAATCCAATGCAAGGGAGACAAGGGAAGCAACCATTCTCTCTCCTTCTCTCTCTCTCTCTGGCTTAACACTTATCACAGTGCATGAGTGTGATGCAGAAGAGCAGTTATCCGAAGAAGCAAAGTCATGCAATTGTCCAATGTGTTAACTTGTGTCTGGTTCTTCTCCTAATATCCATGAGATTGAGAGTCAACATAGTATGTGACATCCCATGTGAAGTATCTGACTCACCTCAAGTTCAATTGGGTGGCGATCACATGACAATAAAGAACCTGAGAAGTGTACTTGTTGTACCGTCTCTGTGTTTAGACTCATTTCTCTGAGGCTGCTTTCCAATCTTCACCAATTATCTCCCTTGGAATATCACGTGAGATTGAGATATTAGTATTACTGTTTGGGAAATCTTGGTTTTATGGGTTGTGATCAATTTTTAGGCTCTACTCCTTAATTTTGCTCCTCATTCATGCATTCCCGTGGCTCTACCAGTTTGCTATCCCATCTGTTTCTACAAAAAATACTGCGCAGGAAAACTTCTTGATTTTCCCTTCGTAGAATAGAAACAAGAGCACAAATGAGTATGATGGGAAGAAAAGATGGACTACATGTTTGACATGTTTGGTGTTTCATGACACTTGATGTTTTTTTTTTTCTTTTTCTTGCATATTTTTTGTCATTTTGTCTTTTCAATTGTATATGGCGTTTGTGTACCTTTGTTTTGCAAAATTATTATAAAGTTAACATATGATCTTGTGTATATATCTAGCTACGTTCTATTAAATGTGCTTCATCAACTAATTAATAAGTTTTGTACTTTTATTATATATATATATATATATATGCATACATACACATATATGAATATCAACTTAGTCAATGATCTAATGATCCAACCAATTGAATTGCCCAACTATTTGACCTAGTCAGCAGGTCATGCCTCAGACATTAATTCAGCCTTTTTCTGTTTATTCTATACTTTTAGCCATTTTCATCATTAATTATTCATTTGTTGCAGTTATTTTTTTAACATGATAAATACATAATATTAGAGATGTGTCTAATTTTTTTTTGCAACTTTAATTGTTATAATTTTCTGTATTTTTCTGCGTTCTTGTTTATTTTTTATATTTTTTTTACTGATTTATGATGATTCCATTTCGAGGTCAATTTTTAAAACTTTGACTAAAAGTCATAGTTGTGTAGTGACATCCAATATCTCAAAAACTCTAATTTTAGGCAACTTTGACTTTATAAAGCTACTCGCCTTTTTTGGTGGCTCTCACTCTAATGGCAGATAGCGTTTTATAAAGATGGCTTTCACTCTACTCCATGTAGCCCTTTCTTCTAATAACCCTTTATTATGGTTCAACCTAATATGTCGAGACGAGACGGGTTTTGATACAAGTGTTTAGCATCTAACATATACATACCAAAATCACCAAAACTGATATGTGGAACATATATAATTCTGCTAATTATGTACTTTCTTTGTATTATGCCTACATGAATAATCATTTGCTTTAAAAATAGCAATCTATATTTTTCTTTTTTTGGGGGGGGAATTTATTCTTCTTCTAATGGTTTTCTTTGATTTTAGATGAATTAATTGTGCCTAGTGATGACCATAATAAGAAGCTACCTTTGAGGGCCTATCTGAGCTTTCAGTTTGATTACTGATTGTGCCCCTCCCCCTCTTTAGCAATGAAGGGAATGATGTGATGAAAAGCTCATACATACAAGAATCATCTTAAATATTATTGCTTTAGGAAAATTAAAAGCTCATATATACAAGAAACACCTGAAATAGACAAAAGGGTAAGAAATATTGCATGGTACAAAGACTATTTTGAAGAAAGATGGTTCTTTAGGACTGATTATTAGAAATGGGGACAATCCCATAATGGGTTTCCCTACATGTCTAATGGTACCTCTAGCAATAATACAAACTATCTTTTCTATTAATCCCTCAACCAGCAAGCTAATATAGGAACTCAAAACATGATGAGTTTTGTAGTTTGATAGTGTCCCCATCTCATTTTATCTATTGTTTTGTTCTTTATCTATTATGTAGTATTTTTTTTTGTTACACATTAAAGGGATTAAGACATGGGAGAGAGGTTGGACGTGAGATTCATTGACTTTACGATGGAGAGCCTGCAGTTACATCGCACCATTTTCTCATAGAAACGGTATTGGGCATGTTTGAAATCGGTGCTGTCACATAGGAGTTTTCTGAAAAAACAACATTGCTTTTATTTGGTATCATTGTTGACAGGCTGGCAGCAGCGTTTTCAATATTGATCTATATTATTGAATGTCCAAGATGATGCCACATCATTGCAGCGCTGGCAGTAATGTGTTGTTTTCTCATAAAACATTGAATTTATCATTGTTCCATACCACATTTTTCCGATTTTTAAGACATGATTTGAAACATTTTTTTCTAAAAAAAGAGTACCAACAAGATGATATTATTTAAAGCACCGCTTTCTCTGATATGACATCTACTTTGCGCCGTTTTCTAATAAAATGGCATCAATGCCAAACATCACCTATATATCCTGATTTCAGACAACCTAACCAACAAAAAGAGCCGGAAAGCTTACAAGTCATCGGTCCGGCCAAGTCTCATGATACTGATACAGGCTGTCCTAGGGCTCCACATCACCGCCTTCTACTACCCCACCATCTATTGGAGCTTTCCTAATACAAATAATTCAAAGTTTCAAAATTTAAGTCAAAAACAGAAAACCCAAAAAAAAGGGAAAAAAAAAAGTTGACACGTGTCAAGCTGAACTTGTCCGTTGATCAGGGCAAGTGAAGAACATGTAGGGCCCAGCTTTTATTACCACGTGGAAGATCTCTTAGCAGGTAGTAAATACATGTCTTGTTATCTAGACGACCCGAGTAGCAAAAGTTCTTGGCAATGCATGGGGAGAGGGAGACAAAAATATTGCTGACGTAGCCACTGTGGATAACTTTAGACTTTAGAGAGAAACCCCCCAACCATGTCGTGCCATTGAGATACATCGTACGCATCACCAAAAGATTTTTTTGCGCTTTTCTCAATCCCACACCATGGTGTACAGTGTCCACTGTGTCCCGTTAAAAGTTAAAACAAAAATTTTTAATTTAAAATAAAAAGCAAAATACCACACAGAACAGAACCAGCTCAACTGCATGAATGACTTTGTTTAATTACTCTCTCTCTCTCTCTCACAGTCAGAGTTGTGTAGTTTTCATGGGTTTGGGTCGTATCTCGAGATTTCGGTCTCTATACCAAACAATTCCCTTTTTTTAGGTCCTGGGAATTCCCCCAATGTTGTGCCACGGTCAAATTTCCTAAACTAGCCATTTTGAAAATTGGATTTGCTTTTGCTTTCTAACTTTCTTACTTCTCCCAATATTTGGATTTGCTTTTGCTTCCTAATTTTCTTACTTCTCCCAATATTTGCACTCATTTAGGGTTGGTTATATTCATATTATTATCATATCCTTGGTGTAATTAAATCATCAAATTATTTACAAATCCATCATCTTAATTGGCATAATAAGATTCAGCCGACCCCATATAATTGGAATAAAAATGATCATACAAACAAATAAAAATGAAAAATATTTCCGACCAATTAGAGTTTGTAAGACAATAAATACAAGCCGAACCGAAATTTATATTATATTTACGAGCGCAAATTCCAGTACATGGATACAAAATTGGCATAACCATGAAGAGCCTGCAATTACACGGTCTCTCTACGGCCATTGCCGGAGGTCAGTAATGGAAGTAAGCGCTTTGGAAGAGGAAGGAAGAAAGGAAGAAAGGAGAAGAAAAATAAGCCCATATATGCCGCTTCTACGAGAATATACGGTGCAAACTTGCTACAGTGAATAAATATGGAGCATAAGCCAACCCTAATGACAACATCTAATATATATAGAGAGAGGGGGGTGTGGTGGGGTGGGGTGGGGGGTACTAAAGTAGTTAATTAAAAAGAGAGAGAGAGAGAGTGATTTGGAAATGGTTCAATTTTTTTGCTTCTAAGATAGGGGAGATCTGTGAGGGGCACCCTTTCTTCTGCTGCTCAAAGAGAGGACAATTCCCGGGAGAAATCCACTTCCTTTCTTCTTCTTCACCACCTCAGAATTGGAATTCCCCCTCTGAGGGTTGCTAGAGCAAGAGGAGCCCTTGAAGTCTAGTGGGTCCTCTAGGATCGAGTTGGGGGTGATCTGACCGTCATCCTCCAAGAGATCAGAGCCGTCCATTCGTAGCCCCTCGAATTGCGAGAATGCAAAGTCGGATTCATCGAACCTGTATAGGATGCTGGACAGATCTCCTCCCTGTACCGCCACGTGATCTACCTGCAATCCATTTTCATTCTCGAGGTCACCCACGATTATCCAATGCAAACCCAATTCGGTACATCGCAGATACACCATAGAGACTCTAAACCATACAAAGTTACAAACTAGTAGCATTAGTAGCAACTTAGCAATGGTGGTTGGTTCTGTTATGTTATGCTTCACTGTGGCCGGAGCCTAGCGAAGTATGGTGAAGTCAACATCACAGCCCTTGCTTTTAAATACCGTAATCAATGAGGAGTAAGAAGAAGATATTGACCTTGCATGAAAGAGAGCAGAAGTGGAATGGCTCTTGGAGAATCCTGTCACAAGTGAAGCAGATGTTGGCAGAGCCCTTACACGGCCTTGATTGAGGTCTCTGGTTCAAGAATATCACTTTGGCACTGTTTATGGTATAAGGCTGCATCACAATTCACAGAATAATTGCCCCCCCTTTTTTTATTTTTCTCTTACTTTTACCACAATTTAAAGCTTCAGAAGAAATACTATAGTGTGTTAGTATTACCTGGACGAAGGAGCAGTCGATGAGCTTCTCCAGGTCATCCAATCGGACCACGTCGTGGTAAACATATCGTCTCACCTGTCACGCAGATCAACCGTTCAATTAAATTTAACATAAATTATAGGATTAGAGTAGGGAATCGGGGGTTTTTAATGCTTTGAAGGTGGAATTACCATCATGGGCCATGTCCCATCGCAGAACAAAGGATAGGACAAGCAAATTACAGAATCGGAGAAGTGGTAATTTCGCAAAAAAAAAAAGAAGGTGAACGTTAAAATAGCAAACCGACCCTAAACATAAAGCTTTCTTCGATTTTGGCCGGGGTGGGGTGGGGGTGAGAGAGAAAAAAAAGGGAGTTGGAGGAGAGAAAAAGAGGAGGAATTTATAGAGGGGGGGAATTATGAAACTGAGCTTTTGTGAAAAGAAAATGACAAAAATGGTGAAGGAAGCATCTGAATATTTTTTCTGAAAATTGGGTCAAACTTTCACTTTCTTGAAAGCTACAGGTAAGGAAGCTGCAGGAAAAAAAATGTGTAGAAGAAATTTGCTAAAAGAGGAAACAAACCAAATCTAAAAAACACAGGGAATCATGGAAAAGGATAATAAGATGGTGATGAGATGAAGAAAAATTCATTTAAGCATGAGAATCTTAGAAGGGGATAGGCAGGAATGATTAAATTAACAGGTTAAATGGAAGGGGGGAGGAACTTGACAGTAGAGAGAAATCATGGAAGATTGTCTGAACTGAAGCCCAATAAACTAAGCATAATTGAGCAACTGGGTGTTTGATTAATTGCTGCAATAGACACCCAGTAATCTCTGGAGTCTTAACAGAGCAGAGAATATATAACACAAAATCTTCAGTCAAAAAATATGAAGACAAATATCAGAAGGGGAAAGAGAACGGGTTGTATAATATTGAATTAGTGAAAAGGACAGAAAATGGAACTTCTAAACTAAGCAGCAAGAGCAACAATTGGACAAGTGGTATTGTAAATTAAAAGTTTCATAAAGAATCATACTCTCTCACTAACAAGTAGAAGTAGGAATTTATGCAAAACCAAAACCAATTAGGCACTAAAGAGGTTTTTTACATGTAAGCAAAAGATTGAAATAAAACAAAGAGCAGAAAATTTTGGGAAATTATAAAAGAGGAAGTCCCAATTAAGATACCTTTGCAAAATTCAGAAGAAAATCGAAAGAATCAAAACCCAGTATTGGGTGCAAACTGGGAACCACAGAACATCAAAAGAATAGAAAAATTAGGAAGAAAATTGGTGAAATTCAAAACAAGATAGCAAAGACCGAGTAAAGAAGTAGTGAATTGAAAACAGAAGGAGAAACCCAAGAGAGAAACGGAGAAGAACAAACTGGCAACTGGGTGGTTTTGCTGTGTGTTATGCTTGTGTAGTTGATCAAGTTTTCTTTTTACCTGCAGGAGAGGGTGAGATCGATGGGAAGGAACACAGTGAGGGCAAATGCTTCGACAACAATCCAAGCAAAAAATGTTCTTCTCGTTCTTCCTTCGAGTCTCGTGGGCCCCACAACCAGCAAAAAATGTCTCACTCATAAGCCCATTAAGCCACGCCGGTTTCATCACCATCTCTCTTTCTCCACTTGATTCTCTTACCATATCCCACACTCTCCCTCCTCTCTGTGGAGAGAAAAGCTTAACAACACTACACTACTACTTTCAGTCTACTCCTCCCTCTCTCTCTCTCTCTCTCTCTCTCTCTCCTCTTTCTCTCAGCTATATCTGGTGGACACTGGACAGTCCAGAGCTTCTTTAAAATGCTTGAAAACCCTAACTAAAGGCACTCATCTATTTATAGCAGAGAGGTTCTAGAAAACATAGAGAGCAAGATTTTCTGGAAGGAAATAGAGAAAACCCAGAAACCCAGAAACAAAACAAAAAGCCCAAAACCAAATAATAAAAGAAAAAATAAAAACCCAAAAACTTGAACCAGGGCAGGAAAAAAAAAAGAAAAGATTTTGATGAGAGAGAGATGAGAGACTGAGGGATTTGGTGGTGTAGTGTTTATGGCGGGAAGACAGCCCACCAGTATGTACTTTTTCTCTGCAAAAACAAATACCTTTTTTGTGTATTTTTTATTCAATTTAAAATTTTTACCTGTTTTTTTATGGGTACCCCATTACTTACCTCGGGTTCAAAATCCTGGGTCTATTACGAAAATGCCCCTGACAATTTTTGTCTAATTTTTAGAAAACAATTTTAATTTATTTAAAAACTCATCGAATTACTACAAATAATAATAAATTAATAATAGTGCTCGTATTGAATGACTCAAAACACCGGATTGTAGTCTCGTTGTCTTTTTAATTTTGGGACCTGCGTCACCCCTTCTGAATTACCAAAATAGCCTCGCATCCGTACATTTTGTACCTGTATTAATAATCCTCCTCCCTTCTTCCATGGCCATTCTTGGCCCGGGTATCCCGACCCGACCCGACCACCTCCCAGTGAATGTTGTTTCTGCTTTTATTTTTATTTTCTAAATTCTCTCTCTAGAGGGTTCACTTCAGGCTGTAATTGGTACAAACCTGGCCGGGTTGGGCTGGCGGGGCTAGGTCTTGGGGAACCCGATTCAACCTAACAAGAAGAAGAACTAACCGGTGGACCCACCCAACCCGAGAATCAACCTTGGGTCAAGATGGGCCTCACAGAGGGGTGAGTAGGAATTTCAGAATTCAGATTGTTTTTAGAATTTAGGTTGGGCTCGGGCTGGTCTGCACTATTTCCTTGCCGGATATTTTCAAATTTGGGCCGAGATTCAAGGGGCACAAACAGAAAAACTGCGGCCGGAAAAAGGGTCAGGCCGCTGAACATTTAAAACTAGGCCGCTAACCAAGAAATTCTAGAAAAAGAAAAAAATATATTTAATATGTATGTAAAAGTAAAACCAGCATACATACAAGGAAAAAGATGCTTCATGTAACCAGCTATAGAATTGAAACTTCCCACGTGGCAGAATTATGTGGCCAATTGTAACCGAACAGCTGAAATAGCTGAAGTGGCTGACTTGTTGCTTGGTCTTTTAATGAATATATAATAGTCCTATAATAAAATATTCAATCCAATGTATAATTTAGCTACTAGGAGTTCAGAACCGACTTAATAACTTATTCACTAAACACAGATCAATTAAGTCACTTAGTTCAGTCACTTCACCCATTACTCCAAGGTGAAATATCTGGAAACTTGAGGTTGTTCAAGGCAACTGACATATATGTAGGGAAGTCCAGCAGTGAGCAGTTGACCGGCTCAAATTGAACGAACCAGATGGTTGGACCACTAAAAATGGGAATCAATTTGCTTTATCCTCTCATCTGAACAATTTGCTGTTTTATTAAAACCTATCCCATTTCTATGATTCATGTGTTAATTTGCTTTATCCTCTGATCAATATTCGAAATATCATACACCGTGATACGCTGAAAGGATTGTATTCATATTTTCAACCTTGCATTTTTTAATATTTTATACTTTAATTTATTAAATAAGAGTTTCCTTAAAAATGCCTCAAAATAGGTGTATCAGTTACTAAAAATGTTATATCGAAATTTTAAATCTTACCTTTAATATCTATTATTTCAAACTTTTTTTTTTATATAAAATGGTTCACCAAAACGGTTCTCTATCCGGTCCGGTCTGAATGACTGGGCCAATCCCCTCTTTTCTTGTCTAGTTGTCTTGGGGTGGCGGGGGGCTTCAACCCGGATCCAATCTAAAGAACATCCCAATCCGGAGCAGCCTGAGGCACAGTGGGTTGAGACTTGAGGTTCAGCCCAGCCCAGCCCAGCCCAAAATGGGACTGGTTTCCATGTTGAATTGGGTGAGTGAAATAGGACGAGATTGACCCGTTTCCAGATTGGTTAAACAAGACAGAATTACCAGAATACCCATCTGGCACTGAGAAGATGCAAACGTTATATATTGGTTAGTTAAGAATAAAAACAAATGTGGCAGAGGATGGTCAAAGAAAACTTTCAAAGCTGGGGGGGAGGGGGGGAGTAGACCCACTTCCCCCTTGGACACACCCATTTGTACGGTAGGCCCCACAGGCTCCTTACCTTACCTTACCGCTTTTCATGTTCTGAGCCAATGACGCTGCCTGATATCCACATGTCCCTTCACGGCCCCACGCCCCCATCAATCCGATGGTCCGTGGACGCCTTACCCGGTGGGGCTATCTCCCGAATCGACGGCCCACGGCCGGACAGCAAAGGGTAGGCCTTGTACAACTGTATGGCTCCCAGCTAGCTTGCAGAGAGAGAGAAGAGAAAGAGATTACTGATTACGAGCATATCTTTGATTCTGGAAAAAAATTCGGTAAATTACGAAAAATATCACTGTACGGACGGGTAGAGAGAACGTGACCACTAGCCACTACCGCAGTGGCACTCTCTTTTACTTTTTCACCAACGACAAACGTTTTTTTTTCTCTCTAATAATAAATAAAAAACTCCCCTCTTTTTTCTCTCTCTCAATTTTTTTAGTGAAACCTTAGGAACACTTTTACCCTTTTAATTAGAACGAAACTACGCTTGTGCCATCCTATTTTGAGTTTGGATCTCCTGTTGACAAAATACGTTCCAAACACCCTCTAACATCGTAGATGTGCAGTGTCAGATCATGTAGGGAGGGTGTTGGAACGTATATTGTTGGCAGGAGATCCGCACTCGGACTCCCGGTTCCTAACGGTGCTGCTGAGTTGCGACTTGCGAGTTAGGACATAACGATATTCATATTCTCATCTATCTCTCTCTCTCTTTCGTCTTCGTGACAGAAAATCAGAAATGCTTTTAAGGAAAACGATTTTGATTTGAGTTGTTTGACGAGGTTGCTCTCGTTCTTTTCTCTGTTTTTCTTTCCTTTTTCTACTTTTTTATTTTTGCTGTTATTTTTCAGAAGCCTCACTTGAATGACCCGGAGGAGGTCCCACCTTCAGAATTCATTTGTCGGTGGTGCTCCAAAATCCAAATCTTGTATAATAAAAACCCTAATATCATGGGTCTATATATCCTCCCTCGGAAGTGCATCTATTTGGCGTGTGGCTTTTGTTTGCCACGTGGCAAAGGAGGTAGGGTGATATGGATGACAGACAGAATTCTTGGGTTGCCACATCAGCTAAATAAGCCGACTGAAAACCCAATTACGGATGGCCCGACTCTCGACCCGGAAATGGGTCAGTGGGGTTTATCACATAACCCGACCCACTGACATCCCTTGGAGCGACAATGTGGGGGAGCTGAATCCGGACTTGTAAAATCTAATCCAGCTTGACCCATGCTCTTAGCCTGCAGGCGTGGGTTGGGTCCTGCTCAATTATTATGCCTGAAGTGGATTTCAGCCGGGGTTTTCCAGTCAATGCACTTAAACCAAGAATTCGTTTGGGAGGGTTTTAGGCTTTTAGCTTTGATTTAACTGCTTTCGTTGAGCCACTTTTGAGGTAGTTACTAACTTCAGCTTTCATTGAGCCGCTTCTGAGAAGCTACCAAAAATAGCTTTATTAGAATTTAACTTCTCAACTCATGTATGCATATTTCTGGTTTTCCGGGTTTTTCATCAAACATTAATTCATGGATGAGACCTAACTTGAAACGCTAAAAACCATTGCATGAAAATCCTCACAAATGGGCAGTTAGTCTCACGAGATAATCGATTTAATGGCTGAACGAAAAACATATTGAGGCTCTCTGAGTTTTTACCAAACATAGCTTTTAGGTGTTCGTTTGGCATCGATGTTGTTGTTCCAGAAAACAACGACACATTAGCATTATATCGGAAAACATGGTGCTCCAGGAAATGCCTAATTTGTTAGAAACAATTTTTCCAGCTCAGTTTGAAAGGAGTATCAGGAAGGCATGGTTTGGAGCAATGCCGAATTTGGTGTTTCCTAGAACTACAGCTTGTTGATGCCAACAAAGACATGAAGTAGCAATGACAAGGACATGGCGTGGCATTGAATAATAGGTACCAACGCTGGTACCAAATAGAAAACGCTGTTGTTGCTTTAGGAAATGTCATACCTAAAAGCAACTTTTCCAAACAAAAAAGACACCGTTTTCTTAAAAAACGATACCCACACATCAGCAACACCGTTTTCTGAGATCTGCAGCATTGATACCAAACATATACTAGATTTTCCAATATAGAGTCCACCTTGCAAAGGTAGAAGCGGCTATATGAAAGCCTTCCAAAAAAAGGGGCATGGGAGCCTATTTGAGAGGGCTTTTATGGTAATTGAAATGCTTGAAATGAGCCGCTTCTGAGAAGCTATATACCTATGCTAGCTTCATTAAATTGTTGATTTTACAGCTCATGGAAGCCTTTTTTTTCTCAGCTCTGCAGATGTTTGCCAAACAAGTCTTACCGAACTTTTTGAGTTTCTTAACTCTTGCAATGCCAGAAGCTACTGCATGAAATATGTCTCTCTCTCTCTCGAATCATGGAATCATGAATTTGAATAAAAAAATTATAATATCTAATTTTGGGAATGGAAATAAGAATGAAATTGGGAGGGTGAAAAGGACAGCAAGGGTTGAGGCCTTGGGGGTGAGGGGTAGCCCTTGTGAGTAGTGAACTCAACCAAGAATAAAAATGCTGGCATTGGTCCGTCTGGAAAAACAAAAGGTGTGGTTGAATCTGGCAACCTTTGTTTATATGATTCAGTCAATGAACCTTACAATGCAAACTTTTTTATACAGACAAGAAGACTGTCAACATCTCAGAAAGCCTGACCACGACCCCTTATTCATCTATTATATCCTATGGACCGGTTACTCTCCTGCTCCCTTTCATAACAAACAAAACTGTTTACAAAAAAGAATTTGTTGCCCATTGTTTTTTTTTTTCTTTTCTTTTTGTAATTTGTACCCAACCCGATACTTGAACAAAAATTCAATTGCAGAAGAGAAAAAAAAAAATGGTGTCGTTGATTTCTTTCTTGAAGATTGATGATAATGAGATTAATATTGTTTGAGGTCAATTGAGACACCAATTGTTTTTCCTTCTGTGGAAATTTTTTTGTTTAAATTAACTTACCACTTGTAAGTAGGGCTGCAACTTGGGTTATCCCGAACTCAGCCATAGAAGTTGGGTTGGCTATTTGGTTTGAAGCTTGGATTAGGATTAAGGTTGAAAAATATGAATTCGATTTAACTTTGGGTTGGATTAGTGTTGAAGTCTTGGTTAATCTGAATCTGATTGATTTAACTTTATATTTGTATGTATATTATGTATGTATGTGTATAAATCAACAATTTTAAGTTTTAAGACAAAATTTTATTAAACCATGATAACTATGTCTTTTTATATATATTATAATGCTAAAGCTGAATTTACCTCAACCCTTGATCTAAGAAATAAAAAATGTGGCAAGAGGAAGCACTAGTAGAAAGGTCAGGCCAACTTGAAGGCCCTGAACCCAACCCACAAACTTTGGGTTAGGTTTTGGGGTTGAAGAGCATGGATTGGATTAGGATTGACTTCAACTTGACTTAACCTGGCCCGACTTGCCCCCTTGTAAGTTCTAACCCATCCAAGCCCACCAATTTACTTGATGGGTCCATTTGGGTCGGGTCCATCGGGGGTCCTTCCAAATTCTATAGCATGGATTGTATTTCATATACATGCTATTCAAATGTATCATTAATGCGTATGGATAATTTGTGGGCAGATTGTTATTTAACCTCAACCCAACCCTATCCACCATAATCCACCCAATATTGCCACCCCCGGTATTGTCTGGTTACTGCTTCAGTCATTAAGACTGTGCTTGGTTTGGTAGAAAATAAGAAAAAAATAGAAAATTGATAAGAAAATTTCATGGAATTTTATAGATTTTGTTAAGAATTTTCCCTCGTATTTATGTTTCTCTCCTATTTTCTATCAAACATAGCTAACTAGGAACACTTAGACCCTACTTCTCTTTAATTAGCTAATGCTTTGGCTTATTTTCAAATGCAATACCTTTCTTGGGAAGTGGTGTTATTGTAGACCACATCCAAACCCAGCCCATCTATCTTGGGCTTGGGCATGTGCTACCACTAAGGGTAGGGCTGTCAATAGGTTGAATATTGGTTCTAATGAGGGGTAATTTAGATCCCCAGTGATATCATGCCATGTGGCACTTCTAAACCACTGCACAACACTTCGGTGCCACGTAGGCAATGATGCATCTTTACAAAATTAGTTGGATTCACCTCGGAACCATCATAGACACACCTCGGACATCCAGCATCACCTCGGCACCTCAGCTTGGGCTGAGGAAGGCATGGCTTTATGCGGCATATGTGCCTCAGCAGAGCAACCCGACAACCTCAGCAGGAGGGATGACCACCTACTGAGGATTCATCGACCTGACCAAGAACCGAGGTAGCGACCTACGTGGCGTGGCTACCAGCTTCCGCTATGTGCGACCATGGTTCAAAGTATCGATATGCCTTTGCGTATCCGTACTTAAAGACACACTGAAATACATTTTTTTTAGTTTTTTTTTTCAAATTTTAGTTTTTGGGGAATTAAAAATAATTTTATTTTTATTAAAAAAGGTTGGAATTCCAAAACACGTGAAAAGATACGATACAATATACCCAATAAGAAGCGTATCGTATCGATTTTTTGAACCTTGTGTGCAACTTATCGTTTTTTAGTTCTCTCGGATTACGTTATAACAAAAAGAGAGGAAAAAATTGCAGTATATGTTGGATAACTAGGAGAAAAATAAGGGAAATATTGGAGAAAATACTAGTACTATTAGGACTTCTTTTGGTTGTTGACAACTCAACTACATCTGACACACATATAAATAGGGATATACTAACGTTAATCCCCCTAAGATTTCTCCACTAACATTAACCAACCACCTACAAAATCTCTACCTCTAACTCCATTACTGATACTTTCCTACAAACTAGGAACCGACTTATTTGACTTGGTAAATAAAACAAATGCAAGTAAATAGAAAACAATTACCCGTAAGAAGCACTAATTTTTAATATACGTCACCTAATCAATAGAGTTGACTCCCATGCCACCCGTTTTAGAGATAATCGGATAAGCTTTGTTGTTATTCATGAAAACCATCTCCAAGGGTGGTAGGCCGAAAAGCCATGTACTTCTGGAGATTTCATACATGCTATGTGAGACCTACCACCCATGCTTATATAAAGGCACCTCCTTCAGCCACAAAAGGTACGTGCGATTGTGTACAAAAATCTCTCCTATAGTCTAGTTCCCTTGCCTTTTTTATTCTCATTGTTGACTTTAAGCATTGAAGTACCCACCCCGTGCACTCTAACTGTTCTCTTGCAGCTCGTCCAGTCGACCTCATTAACCCGACATCCAAGCTATCATCTAGTAGGAAGCTGCCAAATTGCGCATCATCAGGTCCAATAAGATCTAGTCCAGTATGAGTCTATTATAGATGGATTAGGTTCAATCAAGGATTAAAGTATTGATATCGGGTATTGTATCGGACCACTCAGATACACATATGGATACGGATACACTTTGTAAAGCGCATGGATACAAATGAAAAATATGAAAAATGCTTGGATACGCTAAGAAATGCATATAAATTCCACAAATATATTAATAACATTATACTTAAGGTCAAAATAACCATAATTAATGTATAACTACATAGGAATTGCATATTCTAATGGTATATGTGAAGAAATGTATTACAATTGATATAGCAAGATGCATAGAAATCATACAATTTTATTGATAATGTATTAGTTAAGAGTGCTAGAACATATTATATTTCTTTTTACAAATTAATGCATGCACAAAGTTATTATTATATTATTTTCTATTGAAGTTCAAGGCACAAAATATATGCAACTATTATATCTGAATTATTATATCAATTATTTCCTATTTTACTATTTTTAATTTTTAACATTAACAAAAAGTCAATTAAAATTAATTCTCAAATGTTTGGTAAACAACTTTTTTATATAATTTTAACTTAAAATATGCCAAATTTATTAAAATTTCTAAGATAAATGTCATATGAAAATTGATAATTTTTCATTACTAAAATAATTATTCCATTAATAATATTTCTATTTATATAAATTTTATGAAATAAAATAATGATTTTTTTGCTATGAAAGTAGATTAGCCGATTTGACAAATTCAATTTATATTATATTCTCAAATATTTGGTAAGCAACATTTTTATTTTTGTAAATAATAAATATATTGCTATTTAATGAAATTTAAAATATTAATTAATAATTTATAAAATTTAAAGATACACATCATGCTCAAATTTATAAATTTTAAGTATTAAGATAATTATGCTATTATTAATATTTTTATTTGTATAAATTTCTTGACATTAAAACCACTTTAGATTTATAAATTTATTACATTAGTTTACAAAATAATAATTTTGAATATTATTTTTTTCATCTTTAGTTGAAGTTGTTAAACATAAATATATATTATTTATTTGGATTATATTTACATGTTTAGATAAAATTTATTTTATTCCGTTGATTATCACAAGACAAAGGCTAGCGTAGTGGTTTAAAGATGCACTTAAAATAAGCATTTATTTAAACAGCGTAGAAGTTGAAACGCCGTCTGTATCGTATCGTATCAGCGACTATCAGCCGATACATTGTGATAAGGACTGATATAATTGTTCCAATACGCATGATTCAAGAGATACGGGTTTAGTTGTAGCGTTTTCCATATCTCCTTACCCAATACCAATACAATACGCCCGATAATGGACGTATCATATTGATATTTATATCTTTGGGTCCAATCCAACCCAATGAATACTTTGGGGTATTCTGGACTGTTGAAATTGGTTTTAATTTAGATTGGATCCATCTCAAATCTAGTCCATTGACACCTGTTCAAATTGGGCATTGATTCAATCCGACCCAGTCCAATCCAATCCAATCCCATAAATATTAGACTATTAAATTTGGACTGGTTCAATTCAATATCTCTTATTAATCCGTCCAATTTTTTCAAATTGATCTTGATTCAGATGAAGTTAAACCCAAACCTGATCCATTAACACCCCAACTAAGAGTACATTGATAAAAGCTTGGACCTTTGATAAATAAATGTGAAAACCTTTGATTGTTACTGACTCCTCAGAGCTTTTGAGGAACAAGTAATGAGCCACCCGAGTCTAATAGGTAATAGCCAAGCCCAGTGATTGATATTGGGCAGTTTTGGACTATTCCTGCGCTGGAAGTGTGAGCCCAACAAAAACCAATACTATACAAATGCAATTTCATATGGCCAAGCCCCGTCGAAATTTTTTTATGGCAAAAAGGGGTGCAACTTGGGTGGGCCCGGGTTAGGCTTCTGTCAAAATTTGTATGAACCCAGCCCAAAGGCCCAAGCCTGAACCGGTGTAAAGTGCTAACTTCGATGAACCCGAGTTGCACCATTAAGAAACACTGTTTTCTTTTTTGTAATTTAATGAAAGCTGGGCCTTAAAACATTATTCATAAAACATGTTCTTGGTTGTGCATTCCAGCAGTGAAATCAGATGTGGAGGAGTTTTCCCATGCGAATTGTTTTTCTTGTTGCAAGTTTCAAGAACAAATCAAAACTTCCTGGTTTGGAAACAAATTGGATTTTAAAACAAAAACTCAGAAAAACATGTTCTTGATTATATGTGTTTTATGATACATTCTAAAACTGAATAAAAAAATTGTGCTCTTGAATTTCTGGTTCAAAGAACATGATTTTATTCAACAGAGAGGATGGCTAACAGGGTTAATTTGGGCTCTCCATTTTGTATTCACCAAACATTGCTTATTTTGGCTTGATACCACACCGCAAATCTAAAAAGCAGCATGGTGAAAGCTTGCTTAAGTGCCTTTTGGATTTGGGAGGGCTTTCACGTAGTGATTTTTTACTTTGCAAGATGGAGCCCACTTGGAAAAAACAACACCCAAGAAGGAAGAAAGCTATTACTGGTAATAAGAGTTTGTCGGTTGGGAATTTTTATAAGTATAAAAAAAGCCAGCCCATGAGTGGGCCTTAGGTTCAGACTTCTGGGCCAAGGCATTCAAATTTTAACAAATTCTCAACTCAAGCCCACCCCAAGACTTTATTCACGTATTGAACGACCACAAATTACAAAGCTGGTTTGGATCCATGCCGACAGAAAGGTCAAAACCAACCTCACAACATGTCCTAGTCGTACATCAGGAACATCTCTTGTATTTGTATTTATTATTCATGGAGAGATATTCCCAATACATGATGGGATGTGGTTGTGAGATCGGTGTGAGGTATGCTGTGACGAATAGATCACAATTCAACTTTCTCTCATCTGCTAAGATGAAATAAACATTTCAGCTTTTCATTTTCCACTTACATAATGACTAAATTGGGTTTGGGTTGGGTATTTGGAAATTATGCACCCGTTTGGGAGGGCTGAGCGATTAAGCTAAGCTGGTTCAGCTGTCTTGAAGTGCTTCTGATAAGGAGTTCGGATTTCATCCTCACACCTACCTCATAGCATGATGCAGCCACAAATCCGAACATCTGTGCATTGGGAATATCTTCCCATGAATGACAACATCAAGTATGGGAAATGTTCTCTATGTACGGCTGCGATACACTGTGAGGTTGGTGTGATACGTGCTCTGTGAGGAGAAAATCAGCTCTCTATACTTGTATGGTTTCATTTATGGGAAGATGTTCTCAATGCATGGCTGCAAGCTTTGTGAGGAGGAAATCCAGATTCCCAGACAAATTATTATCAAAAGAGGCTGAGGTAGACAGCCCTTCAAAGTTCAAATGACTATCTGACAGGTGACAACTGATTTGGGCTCTATGGGTTTTTCACCAAACATAGCTTATAGGCTGTCCATAAAAGGCCCACCATGGGAAGCCAGAAACCAAATCACTTCCAACGTGGCTTTACCGGTTTACCCACCGAGGCGCACTTATAAATATCCTGAACCCACAGTTCTCGGGCGGGGTGCACATTGCCTAAGTGGGAGCAAGCCCAAGATAGGCCCAATACATTGGTCATGGTTCTTGGGCCAGGGAAGCATTGAATCATGATATCCTCCTTATGTGGAAGAGAAGCCTGCCCTCCATAGGCAGGCTGCATGGCTCATGCTCCACAACATTGATGGAAATGAAGATAACAGAGAGAGAGAGAGAGAGATTAACTGATGTTGGATGATTAATTGTTTGGTTAGACGGAATTGGAATCCCATTCCCATTCCTGTTGGGAATGGCATTACCCTCATTTGAGGGAATGGACATTCCCTGCCCCTCCCTTTAGAATGAAATTCCATTCACGTTGATTTCAATTTCCATTCCCATTCCTGTTCATGTTGATTTCAATTTCCATTCCCGTTCTTGTTTGAACCAAACAGACTATGGGAATAGACCATTCCAATTCCGATTCCAATTCTAACTGCAAACCAAACTGACCCTAAAGTGTTGAAACTTGGGGTGTTCATGATTCTTTTTCCTCCTAAGTAGGAATGGAAGTTGGATACCTGACTTGAAGAAGTTACACAACATTGGGCTTGGGCCCTTAGGTCAGGCCCGTTCTAATTTTGCAAATGCTAAACCCAAGCATGCCCAAGTTGCAGCCCTACTCCTAAGGTGATGGGATATATGTAGTGGAGCCATAGACACCAACATGATTGGAACCTTCCCATGTCCTCATGTAAAAGTTTCCTGACAGTGATTGCTTCTTTGTCCATCTGTTAGTGCTTCGTCCCCCATGGGCCATGGCTGCCCCTCTAGGGCCCGCCCCATGGGCCGTACTTTTCCAATAAAACTTGTTGAGATAGTTGTAGAAACTTGTGCTTTAAAACATGCTTAAAATATATAAAAAACACCAATCCCCAAGAGTTAACAAAAGTTTCCCAACATGCCTACAAATTTTGAGGTGACACTATGGATCCGTTTGGTTCACAGTTGAAATCAGAATTGGAATGATCTATTTCATAGTCTGTTTGATTTGGACACGAATGGAAATGAAAATTAAAATCAGCTGGAATGAGATTTTGAGATTTTATTTTCAAAAGAGGGATAAAGAATAGCCATTCTCTCAAATGGAGAAATGTCATTCTAGCAGGTGGTAAGCAATCGGGTGTTTTTTCTATCTCATGGGGGTTTGATTGGTTTTTGGCATCATATATATATTCCCTTTTGAAATTCTTCCATTTTAAAGTTATTTTTATCATGTAATTGATTAATTAGAGGAGTCTAAGACTGTTTTTTATTTGTTTTTCTATATTTTTATTATTAGTTTGTCATTGTGTGCACATTGGAATTCTTTCATTCAACACATTGGAATTGGTATACTTTTTTTATTAGTTTAACTCTATAAAGAACCTAAAGGTTAATGAATGAGAAAAAGGGACCAATTTTGAAATAGCCAAGCATTAGCAAAGAATGGGCCCTATATGCTCAACAAAAGTTCTAAATGGGACTTTCTTGTAGGCACATGCCATGACCTACCCAATGTACGCAAGCACTTGTACGACTGGGCTTGCACCCCTACCTAGCCCACCTGCTTAGGCTTGCCCAATGCCCAGTCCACCCACTTGCACTTGGCTACCCACTTTGTGCCCTTACCCAACTCACCACCTTCCTTGGCATAGCCACCCCCTTGTAAACAAGGCAAAGCACAAGGAAGTCCATTTAAAAAAAAAAGAAAAATATATAAAACATTAAACAGCGATTGAAAAACAATTAGAAAAACACTCAACAAATGTTATTTTCTTAATCAAGTAATCAAATTAGAACTATTGAACTAATCTAATAAGCAATAAAACCACGAAATTTAGTTAGGAGCTACAGAGATCTTGAAAGCACAAGAAAAAATCTTGTATATTAACTTTAGAATTTTGATATTTGGAACAATGTTTTAAAAATCAACTCGGAGGCTGAACAATTCTTTCCTTCAGGTCACGAGTCAATGGTTTGACTGTACAAGCTGAACAGATCAGACTGTGCCACATCAACAACTATATATAATTATATACATACATACATATATATATATATATATATATTAATATAAATGTATATAAAGACATTTTATCAATAGATAACGAATAATTATATTCTACATGTAATATATGCATTATTTTATATTTAATTTATACTTTAATTTTTTATTTACAAAAAATATTTAAAATTATGGTTTGAGGCTTTTTTTTGTGAAAATAGAGGGGCAAAGTGCCTATGGCCCCTTGGGACATATAGAACTCAAAAAGTTACCAAAAAAATGATCATCCCAATCAGACATTCGAGCACAAAGTTATGGCCTCCAAAAATTTGCATACATATTTAATGTACAACCCGTGACCCGATCACCAAGTAGAATGGGTCAAGGTTCGACCAGCCAAGTCAAAAAGTGATTGACTTGGTCAACAATTTTTGAGCAAATTCTGAGTTTTACAAGAACCGGAATTGAAATCATGGCCCGGTGACAATTACAAATGGTTCAAGTGGTTAGGCCAACAACAGGTTGAATTTAATTGTTAGGAGTAAATATTTAAGTAAGCATATTAGCTTCCCCCTCCCTCAATAAAAAATCCTAGCTCCACTTCTGTTAGGGACTTGTGGTTGATATATTGGGTGACCTAACCCAGTTAGACTTGATGTCTCACATAAATGTGCGTATGGGGGATGAGATTTATTTTTGAGCCCATAGTAAGCATTTCCATTAATTCATCTCATTATAAACAATCAACTTAGATAGATAGATGGAAGAAATTTGATGTGATATCCCAAGTTAAGACTCTTGAACAAGATAGGGCAAACTTTCTTAAGACATGAGCTGCATTATTTGCCTCTTTGTAGATACTAGCAAGTGTGCACGTGCTTTGTACATGGTATTTTTGTATGATGACGATTATAGTAAATAAAATATTTCAACATTTTTCTATAATTTTTTATATTTTTATGTCAATAGAAGTTATTATTATTTATCACACTTAATTTAATTATGACATCAAGCGTTAACACATTTTGATCCAAAAGGTAGAATTGTCCAAGCAGGAAAAGAACTCCATTTTTTGATGATTTTAAATTTGTATTTTATTTTTAGGGTCATTTACTTAGAGACCCCTTATAGCTTTACATATTTACTAAAACCTACCATCTAGCTTGCATTTTACTAAAAACGCTCCCTATAGAGTTACTTTACTTAAACCTCTGTCAGAAACCTTTTGCATTTCTATTTGGGAATGGCTACTTAACCTCTTAAAGCAAGTGGAAAAATGTGAAAGGGCATGGATCTAAGGTTTTTCTTCTTTTTTTTTTTTTGTTCCAAAAACACTGTAAAAGTTCTCATATCACATGTAGGCCACCCCTTTTCCAAACGAAGTTATAATGTGGGGAGAGGGTTTATTTGTTTTTTCTAAAAGCTGATAAGTGATTCATTAGGGCTATTTTTTAAATAAAATGCTTGCACCAATGCTCCTTTATATTTCAGAACACGTTAAGGGATCATGTGGCATACAAATAGTTTTTTAAGGAGGGTCATTTAAGTAAAACATATGCAAACTAAAGGGAAGTTTTAGTAATATATACACAAAATAAAGGGAAGGTTTAAATAAATATGTGAAACTATAGGGGTGACTAACTAAATAACCCTCAGTTTTATCATCAATAAAAAAACAATTATTCTTTGTCACACTTATTCTTTATTCATATAGTCAATTAATATAGGATTCAATGAAAGAATGAGAGTTAATACCCAAAATATAAGACTTAATCAGAGTGAATTGAATGATAAGAAATGTAGTAGTTCAAATTACATTTAGTGCTCTCACAATTAAAGAGGGATCAAATTCAAAAATAGGGGTATTTTAGTCAAGAATAAGAGTTATATAAGACCTAAAGGAGGGATTTTAATGAAGAAAAAAGTGGTTATTCAAATGACATTTCTATCCTTTCAATTAAAGAGGGACTAAATTTGAAAATTGGGATATTTTAATCAAATAAGATAGATGAATCACCAAGATATTTGAAAATTGGAATGCAACATGGTAACTTGTTGCAATTAAGACTAAAATTGAATTTGCTTAGATTTGTATTTGTTTAAACCATTTGAATCCAACTGATTAAACTACATTGTAGTCACTTGGATAAATGCCCACCTTGGATAGGATTGATTTTGAACATCTAGGATCGGATATTGGACCAAATCCAATCCATTAACAAAGCCTAATTAGTCCCTAGCTTCTTTGAGGTGTTTGTCAAGAGCATGGGCCTCATGAAAGCAAAAATCATACGCACACCCTAAGAGTATAGGCATCCAACTGCACATCAGGAATATTGCCCATACATGCATATTTCATTCATCGGGGAGATATTCCATATGTATGGTTACATGTTGTGCTTCAGGGTGTGTATATGATATTTGCCTTCAGGAGATCCAGTCTGGTTTTGTCAATGTGTACGATTTTGTTTTTCATCTACCTTGTATTCTTTTTGTTCAACTGTTCAAAGTTGTCACCCATCATGTCTACCAAATAGAAAGTTGTCACCCATCACCAATAGTAGCTTATTATGGCCTGTGCTAAGAAAATTATGTGTAATTATTTTGCTTGAGACCCACTATCAAAGAAGAAAGTTCTATTTGTCAATCTGTATGATTTTTTTTTGTTAGCCAAAAAAGGTTATTTTCTCATTTGATTTACGAAATTCAAAAATAGGTTTGATTTCTAATTTAACAATCCATTTTGTCTTGAATAATGGGACCCACATCAATAAAACACTAGGATGGGATTTTAGTTTGAGCTAGGAAATGAAAACTATATTTGATTATGAGCCAACTTTTTATTTTTAAATTAAGGAAAATTGTCAAAAACTCACCATGAGTTTTCAATATTTCTCTTAAACTCACCACAACTTTTCAAAATGTCTAAAACTCACCATGTCACTAACTTGACGTTAAGGAGACTAACAGCTCTTAATATATTACCATTTTAACCTTCATAGAAAAATATAAAATATATTACATATATTTTAATATTTAGATATGAAAAAAAAGGAAAAAGTTCAAAAAATATTTTCAAATATAAAATACATAAAACACAGAAATTGGAAAATATATAAAAAATTAGAGAAATTGCACACAAAATAAAAAAAAAATTATTTTCAAATTATAGAAACTATAGAAATTGAAAAACAAAATTAGAAAATAAAAAATGTAGAAAAAAACACCAAAAATTATAGAAAAGCACAGAAATTGCAAATAAATAAAAAAATACAAAAAAATTTATAGATTGTAGAAAATAGAAAAATGTAAAAAAGCAGAAATTATAAAAAAACATGAGAAATTATAACAAAACACTAAAATGTAAAAAAAAAAAGAAAATTGAAAAATGAAAAAGATCCTTTTCCTCTAACTCATTATTCAAGGGTGATTTGGTCATAAAAAATGTTATTTATGCTGACATGGACACCTCTGTTAAATAACATTAACGGTGTACTAACGGAAGGTGAGTTTTAGAAAATAAAAACTTACTAACATTGTGAGTTTTAGAAAATAAAAACTTACTAACATTGTGAGTTTTAGACATTTTGAAAAGTTGTGGTGTATTTAAGAGAAATGGTGAAAAGTCATGTTGAGTTTTAGACAATTTCCCTTAAATTAACGACTATTTTTCTCATTTTCTAAGTAGGACGCTATTAGCTATTGTTACAACTGTGTTGACAACTATTATATTTGAACAATAAGAGGACGTTCTACAACTACAACATGAATGTTTTTTGTTTTGATTTGTATTTAAAATGGTCACATCCAGAAAAAAAGTTCCTAAGGCTAAGTTTGGAAGGGGTACAAATATAAATATATATGTAGAGTGTAAAACCTGGTATCTTATATTATATTGTATGTATTTGCATTCTACATATTTGTATTTGTACTATTTCCAAACTGAGCCTAAACTTTAATTTTGTTTTAAAAAATAAAAAAAAACAAGTTGGTTTTACCTCAAAAAAGGTACATGTTTTTTAATTCATTAAGGCTGCATTTTGGAAATGATGCAAATGGAGTGTAAATCCCGGTTCAGGATAAATTTGTACTCTGATTTACTTTTGCCTGTGTTTGGCAACATTACATTTATGTATTGACAAATGACAGACCAATGCATATTTAAATTGATAATAAGATGTAAAAGTACATCAATAAAAAAGAAGTAAATTTGCATTCAAGTGGGCTTTTGATATTAAAAAAAAACATATGCTTTATTGGAATTCATGTTCGCATCCATTACAACTAAAAGTCTATTTGGTAAGAAGGTAAATTTGTCAGTGCAAAACTAACCCAATTTTGCAATTTATATGAACCGTTTTACACTCTACATATTTGCATCGTTTCTAAACGCAACCTAATGGGGTTTTCTGCAATATACCACATCATTAATATGAATTTGCTAATGTGGCAGTTGCTTTTATTTTGGAAAACAAAAGCATACACATTGGCAAATACCTCCTCATTAAGTTTGATTTATATTTTTAAGTAAAAGAATAAACTTTTTCAAGAAGAATGGAATTGATTTCAATGTAATGTCTAAAAGCCTTATGAGATTTTTTCTTTTATTTTCATTTGACCATAATAAATTAATTAGCTTGCATTTGGATAAGCTTAGGATTTGTATTTCTAAAAAGCCCTAATATTAGGTTTTGTTTTTATTTTTGGATTTAAGGCTGTGTTTGGAAATGATGCAAATATGTAGAGTGTAAACGGTTCATATAAATTGCAAAGTTTGGTTAGTTTTGCACTTACAAATTTACCTTCTTACCAAATAGACTTTTAGCTGTAATGGATGCAAAACACAAATTCCAATAAAGCATATGCCTTTTTTTATCAAAAGCCCACTTAAAGAAAATTTACTTCTTTTTTATTGATGTACTTTTACATCTTATTATCAATGTAAATATGCATTGAAAAATGTGTTTTCTGTCATTTGTCGGTGCATAAATGTAATGTTGCCAAACATAGGCAAAAGTGAACCAGAGTGCAAATTTACTCTAGACCGGGATTTATACTCCATTTGCATCATTTCCAAATGCAGCCTAAAGTGTTTTGACTTTAGTTTATGTTTTTCAAAGAAAAAATTACAACAGCTTTTGTCACATCTTTTGGTACAGTAGCCTTGTGTTTCTATTGCATTTTGGGTTGATCAATACAAATTTGTGAGAAATATGTGTTGTCACATTCTATGAGTCTAAAAAAATGCATGTGTAATAAACACCAAATTTGATATTTTAAGTAAATATAACAATTTGTATTTATCAACTCAAAACATTTCAGGTAGAAAAATCTTTCTCACACACAAATTTGTATTGATCAACCCAAAACACAACATGACTATACTTGGAATGGCAACGGGGCGGGTTTGGGTGGGGAACCCCCTCCCTATCCCCACCCCGAATCCAAATTCCCTTACCATGTCATGGTGGTGGGGTGGATTTGGGGCAAGGCACCTCCTCCCCATCGGGGACAGAGAATCTCCGAATTTTCCCCACCCAAAGGCAACCACCTGAAAATAATCATATTTGGGGGTATTTTAGAAATAAGACTATGAGAACTTGGGGTATTTTAGAAATTGGATTATGGGATCCTAAAAGTTTTAGGAATTTGAGGGAAATTTAGGGATGTTTTGAAAACTAATATTAAACCTAGGAATATTTTAGTAATTTCCCACCAGATTTAGGATGGATTCAGGGAATTATATGCAAACTTCATTCCCGCCCCATCCCTGGTTCAGGGCAAAAATATTTTCTCTATCACCTTGTCCCCATTCAAGATTGGGAAAACCTGCCTAATTCAGGGTAGGGCAAGGTAGGGCCCGATTTTATGGGGAAAATTGTCATCCCTAACTATACCAAATGCCCCCTTTGTTTACCATAGCCTAGAGTTCAAAAGTAGCAATTTATCCAAAAACAGCCTAAACCGGATTTGATTTGTGATTAAAGAATACGAGATTATCTTCTTTTAATTTGAATTAGCTAGAAAACAACACAATTTTGAAGATAGAGTAAGACCTGCAACACCATACATATATTTTCTTTTTCTCAGTGGAAGGCCTTCATGCATCACATCAGGAAAATGTTGACTTGGAGGATGTCACTGGTTTAATCCTCCAGATCAACTTGTGATGTCATGCAATGGAATGGGTCAAATGGATCAATGGTTTAAATATTTGAATCAGATATTGACCCAAACCACAAAAATGACCAAGTCATTAAGGACCAACTGGCCGGATCAACAACTGGTTGAAAACACTACTTCAGGATAACAGAGAGAGTTGTCAATGGGTTGATTGTTCTATTCCGATTATTAATTGGGACAATAAAAAGGACCTAAAATCCAAACCAAATATTAATCGGAACAATAAGGTTTGGTTCAATTAAACCCGATCATACTTGACACCTATAATTAACATTGATAATAACAATTTAGAACTTCATTTTGACAATATAAGGGCAATAAAACTGAAATTAAAATACCAAATTTTTTATAAATTGATAAAATGTGTTTTTAATCATAATTATTTTTAGACATAAAATATAATAAAAAAGTTATCCCAAAAACAATAAATCTTTATATGTAATTGATTTGATTAGTCCAACCCAATTATTTATAGAGAGAAAATCACATAACCAAAATTGATTCATCTGCTAATTTGGTCTATCGGATTGACTCGATCCATTGACAACCCTATGTAGAGACGGGTCAGTTATGCGTTTCAATGTATTTGTAGCATAACCGTTTTATGAACTGCATTGATAATGATACTCTTCTTCCTCACTGAAGTGGTTCAAGTGTGGAACCTACTTAGGAGAGTAATTTGGTGGAGCATTTATTAGTTTGGTGTAGATCTATACATTCTTATCCAGAATGAACGAATCTATAGACCAATAAGGCCTCTTTCATATTTGATTATTATTCTCCACCAACCTTCCCACCACCACGGTAGGTACATATTCCCAATGATAAGTCGGATCCTCCGACTGTCAATCGCTGTCCGAGGTTTCTAATCTTGATTGGACGGCGACGATGCAACGTGGGTGGGGCCCAGCGATGTGGGTCCCACTTGATTGGGGGGAGTGGGGAAATTAATTTGGCATATTGGTGAGCCCACATTTCGTAATCGCTTGTTCGGTGGGAGGCATGCATCCGGCATCTCCTCTTTTGGGGAGGTGCATGGTTCAGTCATCACATGAACTGAACTGATCTCCCAACAGAAGATGAGATGATGAGATGCGGATGTGATCGATCTGTGAATAATTAATTAAAGGTGATAATGCAAGTTGACGGGCTGCCTCACGGCCCCCTCACCATTTGATTAAATGAGAGGGTTCACACGTCTACCTTATTGGTATATAAAATAATGGACCCCACAAAACAATAAAAAACCATCCATCCACATCAGTTTGGTGCAACTGCTAGTCAGATGAAGCCACGAGATTTTTTCAAAGAAAAATGTTGGGCTGAATTTGGATTTTGGAAGGAGTATAAATATAAATATGTAGAATGTAAAATTTTGAATTTTGTATTATTTTGTATGTATTTATATTGTATATATTTATATTTGTATTTTTTAGTTTGGAAGAAGTATAAATACAAATATATACAGTGCAAATACATATAAAATAATACAAAATATAAGGTTTTGCACTCTATATATTTGTAATTGTACTCCTTTCAATCTGAGTCTTAAGTTTTTGTTTGTTTGAGTGAGTGCAAATTTTGTTCTTTCTTTTGTTTTACGTTTTAGTTTGTTTGTTAAAAAGAGAAATTGGGAGTAAAAGAAAGGCGCCCATCTCTGCTACCCCCTGTATATGCTCCTGTTAAATTGGGAATTTGATCATTTTTACCACCACTATGTATTGGGAATATCTTTTCATGAATGACAAAGAAAATATACTCAATGTGCAATTGAAATGTCTCAAGAGTAGAGATGTAGGGACAGCTCATAGGTAACAGATCCGAGTTGGGGAGATTTTCATCATATGTAACTGTAATGTCTTGTGGGTACATAGCAGATCCGAGCTCAAAAGAAGGTTGTTTGTTGAGAGGAATAACAATGGAAGTAAAATTATGTAATCCCCACTTTATATGCTTGGGTTGATGATCCTATGGGTACCTTGACCTAATCCACCCCAACCCTTTTTGTCTTGACCCAAATGGGTCACTCGATCCATAGTGACCCATTACTTAATTAAATGGGTGGGTGGGTTGGGTGTGTCAAATGTGTTTGGGTTGAAATGGCCAGATGTAATGTGTCTCATTATCATTTGTTTAAGTTGTTTTTATGAAATACCCTTTATCTGTATTCTTAACTTTTTCTTTTGATAAAGCAACCAGTATATTAACTTGGGTGGTCTATTCTAACAAGGTTCACACACTTATTCGGTTATTCCAAGGGATGAAACAGTATGTCTTAACTGCTAGGGTTAGACCCAACGTTGGTTTTTGAGATATGAAGAGAATACTTGGCAATATAATTGATTTTGTTTTTGAAACAAAAATACAAACATGTCCGAAATTTGTACCAATGAGTGTGAATGAGACATGGAAAGTATAAAATTTTGTATCAAATAGGTTTGAAAATCATGATCACAGAGGCTTGCAAATCTGATATGGGGTGTGAATCATGCATCTAGCTTGGATTTACACCATAAAGAAACACAAAGCCTTAGTAGAAACTGGGAGGATCAGATCAGGTATGTAGTCAATTTCAAGATAATGCAAATCTAGCAAAGATTAGTAGTTTATAAGTTGGTGTGCCAAATTGATACAAACCTCATTTATCTCTGCTTTAGGAAGAATAATGCAAAACAAATCTCTATATTAGAATGACCATAGAGTTCAATGTGGTTATATTTGGATTGAACATTTTGGCCATTGGTTCATGAGTTGAATGGTTGACCATCTAATTTAGATTGTACAATTACAAATAAACAAATGGTTTTATATCATCTTTTAAAGCTAATAGGCTTAAAATTGTATGATTCTAGGGTATCTTGGGCACTTGGACAAAGTCAATATTTCTAAGAATATTGATGGAGTATCCCAAGAATGGCTTTGCTAGCCATTCTCTGTCCAAATGGTTCAATTTTCAACCATCAAGTCCATCTAGGTAGAGTTGCAGGGTCTATGGGAATGGGATTCCTGATCCAAACAGTAGCCCAACCGACAACAATCAATGGTGGGGGTTGAAGGGTCTAAATTAATGGGTGGGGGGACAAGGCATGGAAGAGAATTGTGAAAAGTGATTTGAAAGCCTATTGTAAGTGGCACCGAATAGAGTGGAGTTATGGGACATTATTCACATAGCTGATCATTAGGGGTGGCCACCGAGTTCTTTATGAGCTATTCGAGGTCGGGTTAGTTCAGTTTTAATCGAGCTTCGAGCTGAGTTCAAACTTAATAAATGAGTTCGAATATATATATAATAAAAATATTATAATTCTTAATTTTTTAAATATCAAATAAAAATATTTTTTATATATAATTTTTTAATTTTTATAAAATATTTTTTTTAAATCGAGCTTGAGCCGAGCCGAGCTCGAATTTACAAGTTTTTGACTCAAGTCGAGCTCGAGCTCAGGAGTTATGGGACATTATTCACATAGCTGATCATTAGGGGTGGCCACGAGCCGAGTTCTTTATGAGCTATTCGAGCTCGGCTTAGTTCAGTTTCAATCGAGCTTCGAGCTGAGTTCAAGCCTAATAGACGAGCTCGAATATATATATATATATATATATATATATATATGTATATATATGTATAATAAAAATATTATAATTTTTAATTTTTTAAATATCAAATAAAAAATATTTTTTATATATAATTTTTTAATTTTTATAAAATATTTTTTCTCAAATTGAGCTTGAGCCGAGCCGAGCTCGAGCTTACGAGTTTTGACTCGAGCCGAGCTTGAGCTCAAGGTTCTAGCTTGAACCGAGCTCGAAACTTACGAGTTCTTGACTCAAGCCAAGCTCGAGCTCAAGGTTCTAGCTCGAATCGAGCTCGAGCTCGAACTTGAGCCTTGTACTTCCTAGGCGAGCTAAACTCGAAACTCATACTATTCGACTCGGCTCGGCTCGAATCCACCCCCACTGATCACTCTATTTTTTATTTTTAAGGAAAACCTGTAATCAATTTCATTGCACCAAATCTTCCATCAGTACATGCAAGTGAAAAAAAAAAAGAGGAAGCATCAGAGCAAGCTTGGATCTCCTACAACTACAACAAAAAACTCATGGCATCCAGCCAGGAATTAATAACCCCATACATGTATGCTAAATTCATATATAGAAATGGTCTCAATGTGTGGTTGAATGTTCGTGCTTATAAAGCAGGTATAAGGTTCAAAGATATTTTAAGCAAAGTTTGTCATGACACACAAATTGATCACCTATACTATAGGTGAAGGAGAATAAGGGGGCATTCTACAAACGTTGCTTGTAATATCTTTGAATGGTTTTTCTTATTGTCAGTTCAAAAAAATAAATCAAAATCATCTTGTTTGAAATCAGATTGTTTCTTAAAACAATAACACAAAAAACACGTTTATGGTCGTGTGTGTGTTTTTGTTTTCAAAATTGAAACAAAAAATCATAAATTTGTTTTCATGTGATTATTCAACGTCATGTTCTATAAATCATATAATTTTTAAATTAGAAAAATTGTTTTTTTTTTAAACCCAACATTTTATTGGTTCCAAAAACATATGCTGTTTTTCGAAGCAAAACCAACTTGTTTTTCCCTTTCAAAATAAAAACAGAGCATGAATATGTTTTTGTTTTTTGCTGATGTGGCAATTAATTCCAAGGGATCGACAAAGAGCAATCTAATAGGAGAGAGGCAATCTTTGGTGCAATTCCTTCTATTAGGGCTGTTCATAAGAAGGCCCAACCCGACCAAACTGACCAACCCGAGTCGGCCGGGTTTTCATCAGCATCGGTCGGTTTTGGGTTGTACAAATTCATAAACCGATGGTTCGGATCGGTTTTGGTTTTCTTGTGTGAAAACTGAAACCGACCCGAACCGAACCAACTTAGTTTCTACTTAACTAAGTTGCCTCTATCCTAATTCCTAATTACAACCTAACCTAGTCTTCTAGTTCCTACTTGGATAGGCAATGGAGTTGTCTTTCTATGGTTTTCACTTTGACTTCTTCCCACTTGGATAGGCAACCCAAACTTGCACCACAGGCACATGGGCCATGGGGGGCATGGATGAACTTAGAGTTGAAACCGACCCAAACCGATCCAACCTGATTCAAACCGACCAGGTCGGTTTTGCTTAGACTGAATCAGTTTCGGTTTCCATCTCAGGTAACCCGACCAGGTCGGGTTGGTTGAAAAATCCCAATAACCCGACCCGTGAACAGCCCTACCTTCTATATCATTAGAAGGCAATGGTTTCAACCACCTCAAAATTGACCTCCAAAATTCTCCAACAACTATGCATTCACCTCAGCAACGGTGAAGCCGAGGTGAAAAGAAAACCCTTCATGACCAAATTACACTAGTGTGCCTCATAATGAGGACACAACGGCTGAACATGGATCTGTTTGCGTTAATGTTGCCTTGGCTGATTTTCCACTATTCAACCAACTGGGGGTGTCAATGGATCAGTTTTAGATTGGATCCCATCTAAACCAAAATCAATTTAGATGAATTGGATGGGCCGGCAAGACATATTAAATTGGACAATCTAGACTTAATGGTTCAAAGTATTTATTGTATTGGATTGGACCTGGTCCATTCGTAATGAATTTATATCGAATTGGGTTGGATTGAGCCAATATCTGGTCCATTGATAAAAAATAAGAATATAGGTGTCAATGGACCAGGTTTGAGTTACAACCAATCTAAATTAAAATAAATTTGAATAAATTGGACAGTACAGACATTAAATTAAACTGATCCAAAATGGTCCAAAATATTCATTAGATTGGATTGGACCTGGTCCATTTGTAATGGACTCACATTGGACTGGATCGGATTGGACCAAATCCAGTCCAATTGACACCCCTACCACCAGTCACATCTCTAAGATCCATCATGAGTAATCCACAAGTAAAGCCATAGGCGCCCCAAACCAAACAACGCACATGTTTAATATATGCTATAAGGGTGATTATGGGCCAGGCTTTTAGATTAAAAATTAGAATTTACTCGTGTGATGTACAAATTTGTACCAAAATGCCCTGTATGTTTAGATTTGGAGGGCGTTAGCATGAATGTTTTTGTTTTCATTTGTTAAATCTGTTTGGGTTTTCAAAGGGAATTCTGTTTAAAAAAAAAAACAATACATGTTTTTGGAACCAACAAAATATTAATTTTTAAAACAAAAACAAATTTTCTAGTATAGAAATTATATAATTTATGAAACAAGATGTTGAATAATCAGATGAAAAACATGTTTTTAAAACCAGATTCAAGAACATGTTTTTGGTTTTAGTTTTGAAAACAAAAAATATACACACAACCAACAACATGATTTCTAAAGAAGATGATTTGAATTTGTTTTTGGAACCAGTAACAAGAAAAACAATTGAAGGCTCCCTTAATTTATTTTAAAAAAAAAAGGAAGCTCAATTGGGTGTAGTATGTAGATGAGTTTTATTTATTTTTGCTAACTAAACGAGTAATATCATAACGGCGCTATAGAAATAATGTTATTTACATCCAATATCCAAGGCTGATAACTATTAAAAGAGAACAAGTCCAGGTTCAGAGTTTTGGTCTTTTGTAAATGAGTTGAAATCAGCCCTCCACAAGATACTTTCCCGCAACACATCCCCGCTGTGTATTGGGAACATCTTCCAATAATGTCTCATTATTTATAGTATTATCATCGGGAGATGTTCTCAATATACGGCGGGGATGTGCTGTGGGATGTTATGGAAAACTATATTGTGGGGGGCTGATTTGAACTCTTTGTAAAAGCCATAGGCAAGACCAGTGTGCAACGAAGCCTTGTTCTCCAATGTTTTAAATAATGCTAGCATCAAGTCGGAACAGATGACGAGATCGGCTTCAGTCAGTGCAAGGCTCATTCAAATACTGTTTGAACAACTTTTATAGCTTTGCATTGAGAACATCTTTGCAACTATGTACTTCATTTTATGGGGAGATATTTCCAATGTAAGGCCTTAAAGTATGTTCAAACGGCCTTGTATTGACTGAAGCCGAGTTTGCACTGCTTCCTCCACTAACCCACAACATCTTCTTTTTCCACCAACTATCCCTAAACAAGAGAGATGAGGTGAGACAGATAACAGATTGCCCCAAAAGTACAGTAGTTTTCTTTAACAATCCACCATCTATTAAAAGCAAGGTTTTCAAAACCGACCCGGAGAATGAATCAGTCAGGGGTTCAGTTCCCGGGTCGAATGGTCTAACCGTTCGAACCAAACGATCGGTCCGTTCTAACAAAAAAATAAAAATAAATTTAAAAAAATAAGAAACGGTCAAAACCATTCGAACGGTTAATCGTCTGGGTCAGCGGTTTATTTACCAAAATCAATGGTTTTTGGGAAAAATCCAATTTTGAGAAAAAATGGAAACTATCACCTGACCGGTTCTTGTTTTTTCGGTCCGACCGTCCGGTCCGATCTAGTTTTGAAAACCATGATTAAAAGAATGATATTCATTGGAGGTTTTACTACTAAGGTGAATTTCGGTTGGACACATCTGAGGGGGGCACACTTTCAGGCGGAGATATAGAGCTTATCAAGTTTCCAATTCTCATGATAATCCAATGAACTGAAACGTTTGATTCCTTTGAAATTTTGTTCATTACGAGCATATCAAATATAATAGAGAACAATTGCATGCTAACAATTAACGAACATTCATTTTTATTAGATATGTGGTCGATAATGTAAAAAACATGTACAGTACTTGAACCACGAGTCCTGGAATAGAGATTGCAGAGAAATGTTTCAGGGAGCCGCAAAGAGAATCGCTTTGGCAAAAGGACAATGGAAGTAGAGGTGGTTCAAAGATTTTGTTTTCTGATTACACAAGCCACATTGAGCATCTTAAGGATTAGAAAATAAATTTTCTTTGATTGGAACACAAATATTTAACACTCTTCCCATGAAAAGTTGGAACGTTGCTGGGAGTGGAAGTTTCCAAATTCTTGAGTAACATTTCCTTTGAGGATCAGTGACAGCTAGGTTCATGGATCGATGAAGGTGTCCTGTCCAAACCCAGGGAGGATTCACCTCTTGGGGAAGATCGACTTCGGTCAGAGAAAACCCGTGCTCACTAGTCCGAACGGCCTTCTGCAATCTTGGATCGGGAATATCTTTCCATTAAATAAAGCACATCAGTATGAAAATATTACAAGACTGTAAAGGCTGTTGGAACGGGTATTGCCATGGGAGCCAAACTCCTCTTGGGGTTTTCTTTTGATGATTTTCATTTTTTCAAAAATTTAAAAAGCATAAAAAACAGAAGAGTCATAGATATCATATATAGCATAGAAAAGTTGTGACATCCAACAAAATCTTAGACGGCGCCTAGTGTTAACCTAACAAGTATATGATTCGACACGCAAGACCACGTAAAAGCAAGTATATGATTGGATGATCTAGAGTCCGGGTCACCTGCCAACAAAACACGTCCCAATCCTCTACCAACATGATCTTATACCACACATCTCATAAATGGTGGGTCTCACTTTTATTGTGGGTTCTAGTCTCATAGTGAGATATGCAGTGTTAGATCAAGTTGGTAGAGGGTTGGAATGTGTTTTATGGGTAGAAGATTTCAACTCGATGATCTATAACCTAACTGAGTTTCTAGGTGTATTTAGTCAATGGTAATTTGTTTATAAAAAAAAAAGCATTAATTCAACCAACGACATAAGACAACAAGGTTTTGTTTAGGGATGCAAACGGATCGGATCATATTAGAATTGGGGTATATTCGAATATGATTCGACACTATTCATACCAGATCCGATTGGATCTAATAGGCCTCAATTTGAATTTGAATCCTACTGGTAAGTTGGATCTTCGGATCTGATTCGATCCGACTTGTTTTCTTTAAAAATAAATTATTAAAAGAAAAATAAAATATATCAATTTAAATAAAGAAAAACAAAAAATACAAGTATTTTTTAATTATTTTCATCATATATATACATGTTTTTTATAAAAAATAAATAATATAACAAATTTATAAAAATACAATAAAAATAATATATTTATAAATAAATAAATTACATATATATATATATATATATATATATATATATATA
>NW_010729099.1:2200683-2221162 GCF_000365185.1 Nelumbo nucifera
AACAAATTTATAAAAATACAATAAAAATAATATATTTATAAATAAATAAATTACATATATATATATATATATATATATATATATATATATATATACAAATATATAAGGGTGATCCGAATCAGATCAGATTTCTAATAAGATAATATTATCCAATCCGACCCAATCCGAAGATCCAAATAGGGATGATCCAAATTCGACCAAATAAGATCAGATCAGATCAAATCATGATTCGATCCATTTGATTCAATTAAACTGTTTGACCTAACCAATGGGTCATAGGTTAGATATTGAATCTTTTTTTTTAATTGTTAACCATAATCATCATTTACCATACTTATTTTCATTTAATATGGTCAACATAATATCATAGATATGGCCAGTTTTTCTATAATGTTTGTATTTTACATTTATCTATTTTTATATGTTTTTGTATAATTTAGGACATCATGGACTTACATACTTAAACTACTGACCTACCATGGCCCAAGAAAATAATGACCCAATTATTTTTTATATATAATATATATTAATGTTATGCTAATATTTGAATAATTAGAATGATACGATTAGAATTTATAGGAATCAGATCCATATATAAATCAATTCGCTTTTATAACTGAAATCTTACCAAATATCAATTTTTTGAACCCAATGTTTAATCAATAGGTATGACTGGATGAGAACTGTCACCTAACCTGGTTTCTAGGTCCATTTAGTTCATGAGCCATTTACTCAAAAAAAAAATGAAAAACATTTGATTTTCTACGGCCTAGTGATCCATCTTGTTGAACCATTAAACTGTTAGACTCAGTGGATCACAGGTCAAATATTGAATGCCTTTTTCTGTATTTTTATCCATTTTCATCATTGATAACAATAATTTTTATTTACACATTTGTTTTTGTTTAATATGTCAAAAACATATAACATCAAAGACATGGTTAATTTTATTGTATGTTTTGTTTTTTCTTTTGATTTATTTTTATTATAATATAATATATGACTTCATAGGGTCATATGGTTGAACTCTCAATGTGAATCATCACTCAACCAGGCTTCTAAGGACCATTTAGTTCATGAGCCGTTTACTTATAAAACAATATTCGCTTAGCCAATGACCCAGTGATCCATTTAGGTTTTTTTTTTTTTTGAAGCCCAATGATCCATTGAACTGTTTGACATAGTGAGTTGCATGTTAGATATTGAATCCCTTTTTTTGTATTTTTATCTATTTCCATAATCAATAACCATAATTTTTATTTACACATTTATTTTTTGTTTAATATGATAAAGGCATATAATATCAAGACATGGCCAACTTTATTGTATTTTTTTCTTTTTTTTATCTATTTTTATTATATGATTTAGAGGTGCTCACAGTTTGGTTAACCGAACCGTGGGGCATTTTTTGTAACCAAACCGGTAGTACCGGTTTTTGAAAAACTGGTAACCGAAACCTACCGATTAACCAGTTGACCGGTTCGGTTTGTCGGTTTTTCAGTTTTTTAATTTTTACAATATATATTATAAAAATATATATAAATATATAAAAAATTATATTTTAAATAATAAATAATATATCATATATTATAAATATATATATATTTATATATAATGCATATTTATTAATTTATAATATATAAAAAATATATATAATATATAAAAATATATGTATATCAGTCGGTTCGGTTAACCACAGGTTTTCTATATTGGTTAGCCGAAACCGAACCGGTACCATCGGTTTTTAAAAACATCGGTTCGGTTTTTTGGTTTTTTTGCTCACCCCTAATATGATTTATGATTTGCACATATGGTTGACCTATAAATGGAACCAATCCTTTTCTATATATAATATTGATTAGTTCCATAGTAATTGTTTATTTGAATTAATTGTTTTAATGTATGTAATAGGATTTGAAAAATGGACTATTTAAATGGTTTATACTTTTCTATGGACATACCCATGAATTGTTTTTTCTTGATCATTATATTTGTTTTTGTATTAAAATAATTTTCTAATCTAATAATTAAATGTTGGATTAGTATAAAATTGAATTTGGAGAGAATTAATACTTTAAATTTATTTTTTATCTAATATATAGAATATTTTGGTTAGGAATGGACCATCCAAATTAATTGATTTATTTATTTTAATATTATTAGACATCTAATCTTATATTAATTTTTCTATTTAGTTTTCATATTAAATACTTTTTCTAATATAATAAATAAATCATTGAATTAATACTAACTCAAATTAATAGTAATTAATAGACATTTTAATTAGTGACAATTGTCCTTAATGTTTTTTGTTACTGTTATTTTTAAAACAAATGCAAAAAATTATAAAACTTTTGGGAAAATCTATGATGCGGAAAAGTTATGGTATGAAAAGAGTTTTGATCAATCAAAACTTACCCATGAATTTTAATAAATAACACCATGTTTACAATCACGTTTATGATTCTGGTTTATTAGTCAATTGTTTTTTGGATATCATATTTTTTTCCATATCAACGTCGAATCCAAAACTTTTAGAGGGTCACAAAGGACAAAGAGTGTTGATGATGTGGACCCAATCCTTTAAAATATATAATAATTATGTCATAAAATATATGCTATACTTTTTATAATACAAAATGTCATGCACCACATATTTAAGGTTCAAGATATCTGTATGACATATCATATTAGTAAGCTTGAAAATAGGTATTTATGGTGATAAACTTAGATATATTAGGAAAATTTCCATAAATCCCACAAAATATATTATTATTGAAATAATGATAAAGAAGGTATAAATACATAATACTTGTAACTTTCATAGTTTCCTAATTCTTTGGGGGAGAACCCCATAAATTTACTAGTAGAAGCTTAAAATATCACAGATCTGAACAAAAGTTCCACATAAATTGTTACTTAACTTAATATTTTTATACGAATAATAATTTTTATTTCTTAAAATAATCTACTAATAGAACCCCATAAAGTACTTTTTCCTCCTCCTCCTCCACCTCCTCCTTCTTCATGCAATTTTGAGTTGTTTTTTTTTTTTCCTTTTTTGGTGTGAAGAGTTTTTGGTTTTTTGAAGGTTGGCGTCTCAGCCTCAGCAAGCATAGGAAATGAACCTAGAAAATGGTGTGAAGGCGGATGGTTGATCTCTATCAATTTCACTATTTTTGAGGCATTGTTGACCCAGTGGTTGGACTGTTTGGCCTGGAAATTGTTCAAGTAACCGGTTTTGTTTCACCCTTAATCCGTTCTTGGGTAAAAAACTGTTGACTTAGTAAAAAACAATAAACTTGAGCGGTCAAACCATCGACCCATTCAACCCGGACAGTGGTTCGCATTTTAATAAGACACAGCAAATGGAGAGATGGGGAAAGAGTGAGACCATAATGATCTCAGATCTGAGATCTCACAGAGATCTGGTTGCCTTGTATTTTTCATTGCTGTTGCTGTCACCATCGCTGTCGTCATCGCCATCATCATTGCCGGTGAACGTCGGATGCTCCTCCTCTTCCTTCTTCTCCCCTTCCTTTTTTTTTCCCTTTTCTCATTCCTTTCTTTCTTTCTTTTTTTTTCTCAGCCGACAACCTCACAACCATCTCTTTTTTCTTATAAAAGACTAACCGCCTGAATATTATTTGCCCTAATATTCCAAACCGCTTGATCCATTCAACCCAAACGGTCAAACCACTGACCAGGAAACCAGTGGCTAGAGTGGTTCTGTTTTCAGATCGATTTTTAAAACCTTGATCAATTCATATCAATCAATCGATGCTAATGTGATAGAATACACTACGGTCAATACCTAAAGGGCATGAATAGAGTGTTTGGTGCCACGTCTATTCACCATGACACGTGTCAATTGTCTTGGATATTGATATGATATGACATGTATTAACTGTATCGTGCCAATATTTTGAACCTTGAACATACTGTGTATATATGTGTGTGCGTTGCAGGCTAAACCTGGCCTTGACTAACCCTAAGAATTGTACTTGCAATTTTGCTGTGACTAATGCAAGTACAACCTAAAAATTTTCAGGCTTGGCTTAGCCAGAATTGATCACCCTTAGGCTATTTTTGGTTTGACAAAAGCCAAGAGAGAAGAGAAAGTTGAGGGAAATTTCAAAGTTGTGAAATTACTTTAAGAATTTTCCCTCAACTTTCTGTTTCTCTTTCATTTTCTATCAAATTAAACCACATCCTTAGGCTACACTATTTACATTTGAACCATTAGAATAGTCCTTTTAGTGGATCTTCAAGGTAAGTCAAAGGTTTAAACCATGTGCCTTAACTGACCTCTTAGCATTTTTGTTTTAGTTCAAGATTCAAACTAATCATATGCTCCATCTAGGGGTGTCAATGGTCCGGTTTTGGATTGGACACTATCCAAACGGGTTAGAACCAATCTAAATTAAAATAAATTTCAATAAATTAGATGGTCCAGACATTGAATTGGACCAATCCAAAATGGTCCAAAATATTCATTGAATTGGATTGGACCTGGTCCATTTGTAATAAATTCACATTAGACTGGATCGGATTGGACTGGTAAATCCAATCCAATTGACACCCCTAGATCCTTAGATCTAAGTATACAATAACCTATTTATAACAGGTTTTGCACATTTATTTATCAGGTCAGGACCCTAAACCGGACCAGATCCAACTAATTGACAGCACCTAGATGCACCATACACCAAAATCTCGAACTGAGCTAAAGGCATCTCGGGGAACATTTCCCTTGTCATTCATGAAAAGATGTTTCTGGTTGCAGTAACCAGTTGGGACATATTGAGAGCATTTGATTGGTATCAGATCTAAACTCTCTCAATTGTAATAAGGCTTGGTTTGGGGAGGGGGGCTTCTTCAGGCACATGATTAGGTCTCCCACCCACCTAGAAAAGACTGTAGGAAGTATATTTTAATTCAAAATAAGAATATATTTGAAGTGGCATGAGTCCCACTCTATCTTTAAATTCATGTTCTTTTCTAATTCGGTTAGATTGTTCGTTTACTAAGGAAACAAACCTAATTCAATTTCTGAGTTGCTACATTGATGTGGATTCCATTCTTGTTAATCAAATTTGTTGTTCTATTATAAATCAAACCTAAGGGACTGTTTGGTAATGATTGAAGAAGTGACTGAACTAAATGATTTTATTGCCTTATCTTTTAATTAGTGGATGAAATAATTGAATGATGAAACATTGGAGGGTAGGTATAGTGCTCAACCCATGCATTTTCAACTTCAGCCGTCGAGAAGTTACCAACCTCCTTAAAAATTTATTCACAGGAAGGCAAAGCAATAAGTTATCGGAAAAATCAAGACGTTACCTAAAAGGCTTCAACCAATCAAACCCCTACCCTGGATAAATTTTGATGAAAATTCACGTGATTGATTACCACTTTTATGATGCTAATTGATTGGTTATAACTTGTAAATTTTTTCAATATCACATTTTTTCCACATTATAATAGGACCTTAAGTTATTTTATTTGGGTCGGCCATTTCACTAAATGATCCCTAAGGCCTAATTTATGGTGTATGTAAAATGCATTTTCAAGCAATAAGAGAAGACGTATATTCTAAGCAAGGAATATGGAAGACTAAATAAATGAATCTATCATAGTAGAGAAACCACTAGGCAGAGAGAAATGAAAGGGATATGGGATATTATAATAAAGAAGAGATAATGCATGCATCTTTATCTTTATTATATAATGCTGATACTTAGCTTTAGTTTTACGTCAAGACAGCCATGCAAAAAATCTAATCCATTTCTTCTCTTGCCATGCTGCAAATTGGATTGCCTGGTTGGAATATCTCTTCATTATTTTAAGAAAGTAAAGAAGATATTCTCGATGTATGGCTAAATGCTGTTTTCTCAGTTGTTTGTCACGATTCTTGCTTTCAGGAGATTCGAGCTTCCAAGTAGCACCATTATATCTCTCTCTCTTCTTTACTGCAATTTAATCATCTTGTCTTTTCTTCTTTCTTTTCTTGCACGTGTAATTTTTTAAATGGACATATTTCTTTTGTTCTTAAAAAAGAAAACAACTCACGAATGCTTAAAAACTTCTGTAACAATTAGAGAGATTGGATTTTGTCCTCACAAAGTCCTCACAACATTTGCAACCGTGCATGTGCATCGAGAACATCTCGTTTTCATTCATTAGATGTTCCCAATACACGATAAGTGTTATGAGGACAAAATCCAGATTCACAATTGGAATATGAGGTTATGTAAAACGAGATCACATCTCCGCCCCACAATGCCCCACAGCACATCTCCGCCATGTATCGGGAATATCTCCCGATGGTGATATCATCGGACTTGGTGCTATCATCAAGAGATGTTTTCAATACATGGTGGGTATGTGCTGTGGGGTGGCCCCTTGTGGGGTAGAGATGTAAAGTCATGTGAAACGGCTATAACATCACTAAGTGTGTGGACCTGACTCACCTTACAGAAAGTTCACATATGCTTCAAGGAGTTCACATCTCTGACCCACAACACATCCTCGCTGTATATTGAGAACATCTCCCGATAATAATACCAATCCCGATGATGTCATCATCGGGAGGTGTTCCCAATACACGGCAGGGATGTGCTGTGGGGCGGAGATGTGATCTCTGCTTCAAGGTTTTAGCACTTCCTTGTGATCCCCGAATAAAGCATAACACACCAATAATGGAAATTAAAAAGCGTTTTGGGTTAGGGGTGTAACTTGGGCAGGCTCAGTTTAGGCTTTTGCCAAAATTTGAATGAGCCCGGCCTAAAGGCTCGAACCAAAGCCAGTATAAAATGTTAATCCGGGCTAGATATTATGTCTGTAGTATATGTGTTCTCTCTTACCAATCCATATCTCTTACCCACAAGACAGTACAACTGTACATTGAAAACATCTCGCTTGTAAAGCAGTATTGATGTGTGTAGGTGTGGATAGGGTTGTTGTGGGTAGGACATTCCTCTTACAAGGGTCTATCTTGTACAAACATTAATGACAAAGACTTGGTACCAGCCAAAACACTTCAACTCATATATATTTGGACTCAAAAAAATTTTCCTTGGGAGTCTAGACATGTCAGTTGTTTGATTTATATGGATGTTTTCAAACTGCCATTGACCCAGATGGTTGGACCGTTTGATCTGGAAACCGTTTAGGCAATTGATTCGGTTTCACCCTCAACCGGTCATTGGTCAAAAACCGTTTATTTAATCAACCCACTAACCTGGGAATCAAATCGTTGACCATTCAATAGTTTTGACCATTTTTATTTTAATTGTTTTTTTAACTTTTTAGTTGGAATGGGTCATTCGTTTAAACTGGATATTGAACTGTCAACCCAGAAACCAATGACTAGAACGATTCTGATCCGATGCATTTGCACCCCTACTCAGGTGTCTACTATGCCGAGTAAGAGATTCTACCAATTGTTGGCTCTCTTACACTAATTAATAAAAAAGGATTTATTTTGTATGATAATTATTTTCTATATCCCAATCTATGCTGGATGCCATGCTATCATTATCAGCATATTAATATGCCTTTTTACTGGTAGTTGATCTGAACCCGAATCTCCTAAAAATAAAAATTACTCCAGCCACAGATAGGGAATATCTTGCGTGCATGTATCCTAGGTTTTGTGCGGCGGGATGCTCATGTTTTAGAATGTTAGTAGGGTTTATACTTAGTATTGAGCGCTTCACATGCACATCTCAAAGTGCATTGGAAATATCCCAACAAGTACAAGAGAGGTTCTCAATGCACATTAAGATGCGCATGTAGGGCGTTTGTGGTGAGTCCGGATCTTCTGCCCATGTTTATTGTAGCCACACATGGAGAACATTTCATTCTCTGCATAGTATTATGCAGGGGGAGATATTCCCAATTCACGGGGGGTGGTGTATTGTGAGTAGGCATGGACTGGGTTCTCGTGGGCAGGAGATCCGTAGTTGTTTGTGGTAGGGGTGTAAGTTGGGTGGGTTGGGTCAGGTTTATGGTCAACCTAGGCCCATCCCTAAAACTTGGGCTTAAGGCTTGAGCCCAGCGTGCATTGTAATTTGATATATATATATATATATATATATATATAAATGTATTTTTGCAATATATATATAGATAGATAGATAGATATATGTGTGTATGTGTATAAATATGTATACAAATGTTATTTATACAAATATACATGTATATATGTAAATATGCATGCAACATTTACATATATACATATATGTATGTATAAATGTATATAGTTGGGCCAAGTTCGAACTACCTAAAGGACAGGCCCGAGACTAGCCCAAAAAATAAAAAAACTCAACTTCTTGGGCCCGAACCCAGCCTGAGGACAAAAAATCCAAGCCTAGTCCATATAAAATTCCAGACTGGGCCGGTTCAGTCGCAGATGTGAACAGTACTCAGTAGTCAAGTTGTTGCCTTTGACGTTTGTTATTTGATGTGGACCCCAAGGCTGATACCTTCCAAGTCCAAACGCAGTGAAGCTCAAATATAATATATATATATATATATATATATATATAAGTAATGAAATCAGGCCAAAGTCTCCCGGTTAGACACCTATCTTTCCAAACCCTGAAACAAATTAGACAAGTATCTTATTCGTTGTCTTTTAATAAAGCCATTTAATATGCATAGTGGAGTTTTCACAATGTAGTGTGGTGTGAAGTGGGAACATCCCACTTTCAATCCTTTCCTAAAAAAAGGAAAATGAAAATTTAAGCAGATTAGTTCAGGAAATAGGTAACTCAAGCATGAATTAACAAACAAATTGTAAATTAATGCAATTGAAAATACCAACCTTTCTGCACAGAAATCTGCAACCGAATGATATCTGAAACTCAGAGAACTTCACTAACCCTTCATTCCGTTAGTGCAGTAAACCTTTATTAAATCTAAGAATACATGTTTCTTCACTTTTAGTAAACCTAGCATAAGTAGATTATCCAAAGTGAAGTTCGAATATTATTTAGATTACTGTTCAACTTCAGAGAAACTAAAACTGAACATTGTCTACAACCGAACAGTATCAACAAGCAAACAGAGACTGCAATGTCAAAGAAACTGATTGTATTAAGTTAGTTAAATTACCATCCTTGCTATTTTATTAATGTTAGAGCATTTAGTTGGCATTTTTTCGGTTTGCTGCGTTCTGTTCATGAATTAGGATTTAGTTGATTATTTTTCAGATTTGTAGTTCGTTATATGTTCATATTCTTTAGAAACTACTGGCGATCATCGGCCATGTACTGTCTTCTCCTCCGGCAGTTATACAAGCCTTTATGTTTAAAAAAAACAATTCTGGTGTACTGAAATCTCCCCTAGCAGTAAAACTTCTGATCAATTTCAATTTTTATTGTTCCATTTATTTTATCTTATGTTTTTTTTTTCAAATGGGTGGCAAACCACCACTTTATGGGTTTGTTGATTTACTTTCTATTCGTCCTCTGAGTTTGTCGCTCTAACGAGCGAACAAATTAATATTGGGTAAAGATGGTGATTAAAGCAGGTTTTCGGATCGGGCTATTAAATGGTCCAATTTTGTATTACTTAAACACGGCACTGTTGAGGACCGGCCCAGGATTTATAATTACTATTAATTACTGTTGTGGGTCGGGCTATTTAATTACTATTAATTACTGTTGTGGATTGGGCTATTTAATTATTGTTAATTACTATTAATTACTGTTGTGGGCCGGCTATTTAATAACTGTTAATTACTATTTAATTACTGTTAATTACTAAAGTAATAGTAATTAATAATTTATAATTAATTAATTACATCTATTAGTCACTAACAATAATTAAATACTGATAATTAAGAACACAAATAATAATAATTGTTTTAAAGTAATGATATTATTAATTACTCATAATTAATGATGTAATCTTATTATTAATTACTGATAATTACGTAAGGTTATTTGTTAATTACTAATTGTTTTACGTAATGTTATTATTAATTACGTGATATTATTATTAGTTACTGATAATTACATAATGTTATCCATTAGCATTGTAAATATTATTGTCATTAAATTTAACAATATAATAACATAATAATACAATTATCAATTAAATTGTTTCATTATCAGCTTGGTATTCATTAAATTGTTTAATTATTACTTCATTAATTAATAGTAATAATAATAATAACAGGAAATAAATTATAAACTACCATTTTTAAGACACTAATACAATCTTGGGTCCACATAAATTGACTCTTATATGTCAAACCCGTAAAATTATACGGGTCATTAAATTCAACTTGAACCGTTCATTACTTTAATTTAATAATTCATATTATTATTATTAATTTATTTGAGTAGTTAATTTAAATTTGTTGTTATTGGGTAATAATATTAACTATATTTGTAGTTATTTAAATATTTACTTAAAATTTTTTTTTCCAACCAAGTATAATTACTATATAATAGATTTGTTAATTCATATTTCGCATTTATGAATAAACATTAATGGTTTGGCTTAAAAAATTTAATTATTATTAATAAATATTGATTCTTATTTAAGGTTTAAATACTATATTTGGTAATTATTATGGGGCCCACTTTGAATAAACATTAATAATAACTGATGATTCTAATTTCGTTTTAATATATATATATATATATATATTAGTGTTAGTGTTAATTAATTACTGTTAAATGTAATTAAATGTAATTTTATGCTATTTATAGCTTAACTTATAATTACTGTTAAAAATCATTTAGTTACAGTTTTAAAAATATATTATCTTTAAAAAACAATGTATTTATTAAAAATTACTGTTAATTGTTGTATGTTGCACAGTTAAAATTAAATGCAATTTTCTGGTAATTAAAAAATAATTACAGTTAATTGTTGTATGATGCACTGTTAATTACTATTATTTAAATAAAAATATATTATATTGTATGATGCAATGTTAAATAATACTGTTTTTCTAATAAATATTATTAATTATTTATAAATACTGTAATTATTAAAAATACTGTTAATTAATAAATACATTACCGTTAATAAATGTTGTTCAATGTAATTTATTAAAGTTTAAAATAATTACTGTTAATTAATAAATACAATATTGTTAATGTATTTATAGTAATTTTTTAAAATACTATAATTATCAAAATACTGTTAATTACATTTTAAAATACTGTAATTATATTTACTGCTAATTACAATTTAAAAATAATTCATTTACAATTTAATTACAGTTAATTGTTGTTAATTAGTATCTTAAAATTTAATCTGTTAAATTTAAAAGCATATTAAAAATAATTACTGTTAAAAACATATTAAAATTTAATAACTGTTAAATTTGAATAGTCCAAATTCGTTTAACATAAAATACTGTTGTGGTCTGGCCCACGAGTTCAGTATCTGACCCGGTTTAATTAAATTCAACTCAAAACGTTTTAATTAAATATGAACTTATATGTCAAACCTGTAAATTTATACGGGTCATTAAATTCAACTTGAATCGTTTATTACTTTAATTTAACCATTCTTATTCTTATTCTTATTATTATTAATTTATTTTAGTATTTAATTTAAATTTTTTGTTATTGGGTAATAATATTAACTAAATTTGTAATTATTTAAATATTTACTTAAAATATTTTTTTCCAACCAAGTATAATTATTATATAATAGATTTGTTAATTCATATTTTGCATTTACGAATAAACATTAATGATTTGGCTTAACAATTTTAATTATTGTTAATAAATATTGATTATCATTTAACGTTTAACTACTGTATTTGGTATTTATTATGGGGCCCACTTTGAATAAACATTCATGATAACTGATGACTCTTATTTTTTTTAATATATATTATATTAGTGTTAATTAATTATTGTTAAATGTAATTTTCTGGTAATGAAATGTAATTTTATGCTATTCATAGCTTAAATTATATTTACCGTTAAAAATCATTTAGTTACAGTTTTAAAAATATATTATTTAAAAAACAATAATGTATTAATTAAAAAATAATTACTGCTAATTTTTGTATGATGCACTTTTAATTATTTTTAATTAAATGCACTTTTTGTTAATTAAAAAATAATTATTGGTAATTGTTGTATGATGCGCTATTAATTACTGTTATTTAATTAATAAATATATTATACTGTATGATGCACTGTTAAATAATACTGTTTTTTAATAAGTATTGTTAATTATTTAAAAATACTGTAATTATTAAAAATACTATTAATTAATAAATACATTACTGTTAATAAATGCCGTTCTTTATAGTAATTTATTAAAACACTGTAATTATCAATAATAATTACTGTAATTTTCAAAATACTGTTAATTACATTTTAAAATACTGTAATTAATTACTGCTTATTACAATTTAAAAATTATTTATTTACAATTTAATTACTGATAATTAAGAACAAAAATAAAAATAATTGTTTTAAAGTATTAATATTATTAATTACTCATAATTAATTCAGTAATGTTACTATTAGTTACTGATAATTACGTAATTTTATTATTAATCACGTAATGTTATTATTAATTACTGATAATTATGTAATGTTAATCATTATCATTGTATATATTATTATCATTAAATTTAACAATATAATAATATAATAATACAATTATAAACTAAATTGTTTAATTTTCAACTTGGTATTAATTAAATTGTTTATTTTTTACTTGACTAATTAAATAAAATATTTAATTACAACAAATTAATTACTTCGTATTAATTATAAAATATTTAATTACTATTACTATTATTATTGTAATCTTATAATTATTTCTGATTTTATAATTAGTATAATATTAATAGTAATTTAATAATACTAATTGTTTCTTCTTCTTATTTTTTTATGCAAAAGTCCAATAATTTTTCATTTTCAATACTAACTATTTTTTCTCTGATTTAGTTTTCCAAAATATAAAAAAAATAAATTAAGAATTCAGTTCACTAGTTAATCCTAAAAAAATAGTTACATTAACTTAGGAAAAAGAAAAAACTTTTAAGCTTGATCGCTGTTTGACTCAATGTGCACTGGTGATGAATGATGCACCAGATCGACGGTATTCAAGGCGCTGTACGGCTTAGTGCAAGATGGTTTTTTTGAATGACTTTTATACTAATGAATCCCTTTTTGTCTTCTTTCGATCCCAGTCTTTGGGTCGTAGATTTCTCATTTCTGGGCCCACAGTGACTCGGGCGATATTCAGGAGGTAGATGTAGATCCCGCCGAGTCTCAGTGTCGGACCAATGAGATCCGGATCGGGCGATCCGATATCGGCAAATGGCAAGTTCGTTTTGGTCGTTTGGTTCTTCCGTCTGTCTTCTTCGTCACTGTTTATCTCTTCCTTTAAAAGCCCGATGGCCAACATGACAGAGCTTTGAAGCAAGGTAGAGTGGGACTGTGAGAGGGGAGACTTCTAGAGAGAGAGAGAGAGAGAGAGAGAGAGAATATGAGCGAACTGGGTACTACAACGCCGGGCGGTAACGCATCGTCTCCTCCACAAGCTCTCCTTGAGAGGCTCAAGGATTATGGCCAAGAAGACGTTTTCTCCCTCTGGGACGAACTCTCTCCAGAAGAACGGGAGCTTCTCGTCAAGGATATCGAGGTATGATTCACATTATAAACGCATTTTTTTCGAATTCATGCAGATCTTTTAACTCTCGATCCCTGCAATCTGATTCCGCTACTTCATGTTCGATTTGCATTTTTAAGATCTTTCTTCTACATATGCTGCATTGCTACTTTTGATTTGATTCGAACTGAGTTATTTTTCAGTTTGTTAAGTCAGATTTGTGCTCTAATTAGTGTGTTTTCGGCTGCATATTGAGTAATTCGAAGGTTTACATAACTAAGTGGGAGAAATGTGTTTGATATTTTTCGGAATTTCAAGTTAAGAGGAACTCTGATTTGTTTCTATTGGATTTGTTTTCCTCAGAGCTTAGATCTTCCAAGAATAGATCGGATAATTCGGTGCTCACTTCGATCTCAAGGTGAATTTCTTTTTTTCTTCTTTATTTTTGAAGTATTCGAAGTTGTATTTTTTTTTTAAATTAGTTTAGATCGTTGTTTCCTGATCCTTTTTCAAATCTTTTGGGGCGCATTCAGGACTTCCCATACCGGCAATTGAGCCTGTTCCGGAGTCTTGTGTATCGACTGTCGAAGAGCGAACACTTGAGGAAAGAGAGAGATGGTGGAAGATGGGCCTGAAAGCTATCTCAGAAGGGAGGTTGGCAGTGTTGCTTCTCTCTGGAGGGCAGGTGCCATTCTTGTTTCAATTAGTTGGTTACTGCTTGATTTGAGGTTTTGCATTTTAGCACAGCTGATCCACACATGCATACGCATAATATGGCATTGATCTCGTTTTTCTTAATTAATAAGTAGATTGTAGGATATCATTGTCTTTCTTGGATCATCTTTCTGATAAATAGCCACACATAACAACTTCGCTTAGAATTATATCTTTCTGCATGTGAATAAAGGAAAAAAGAGGAAGAAAAGTATTAATTATTGTTTTCCTTTTTAGTTGGCACCAAACAAATATAGGCACACTATTGAATAATGCTCCAATAAGTTCTTCAGTTTTTTCCCAACTGGAACCTGTTCAGATTTGAGTCGGCAACTGAAGCTCATTTAAGCTTGAGAGAGATGGTACAAATGCATGCAACTTAAGGAATTCAGGAATACATGTTTAGGCCTTTGATGATCTGAAAAAATGGAAAATGCCAACTGCCTTACCTTTTAGAGATAAGAGTATAATTACATTATCTTTGTTTGTTTTATATTAGGACTTAGGTGGTCTCTGATATATAATTATCCAGTTTTTCAGTTATATCTGTTGAAGATATGAACTGCTTCAAATCATGGCCAGAGATTTAAGTAAGGAATGTTGGGCCTTAAACCCAGTTCCATAGGTATTGGAAGCCAGGCCAAGTATGTATTGTTAAATATCACTATTGTTTGAGAAACAACAAAGTAATTTCTAAATTATGATGAAATTCTGTTCTCTCTCTCTCTCTCTCTCTCTCTCCCTTCCTCCCTCCCTCCCTCCCTCCCTCTAAATTATGATGAAATTCTGATTTTTCTCTTTCTTTTTGGTTGCTTTCCTGCAACTATTTTTTTTCTCAAAGTTCTGATAAAGATATCAGATTACAGTCCTGTCCTATCTTGTGAGTGGCCCATGTATAAACTAGCAATTGCTAGCTACTTGGGAGTAGAACTAGTAGGTGGGGTGGGGTATGGTATTAGTAAAATGCAAAGTGGGTTCTTTTGATTGTGATAGGCTTTCCCCCGGTACTCTTGATGCAATGACTATTTAGTCCAAGGTTAGACTTTTCTTTATTTCTGATCAATAATGATGAATTTATAAAAATAGGAGATGTGGTTTCAAATAATACACTTCTTAATCAATTATTATAATAAAAACGAGATTAAGGAAATATGTTGGAGAATTTAAATTTATTTTTTCCTAAAAAGACTAGTAAAATTCCTAATCCAATTAACTAAGGCTAAGTTATTTTAGAAATTATAAAATTTGAGAAGAGGACTAAGGAGACATGGGTCTCTCTCTCAATTCTGCTTTACAAATTGAAGGAAAAAACCCAATAAATTACATATTCAAAAAGAAAAAAAAAGAAACATATGAGACTATTTATTCCTCTCTATCTCAATTTATATTGCCTTCGAAGAAACTGGAAGAAAAAAGATATGAGATATTTATTTAATATCCATCCTCAATTTCAGATTAAGGAAAAGGGGGACAAATGATGCAAAAAGAATTATTGCTTTTCATCCAAGAGTAAGATCCCTCAACTCTCTATATGGGAATTTGAGGATAATATTTGGTCCCCATCAAAATTGATGTTATAGGTATCTAGATATATAGATATATATCGCTTGCCTTTTGATGTAATACTTACCTTTTTCAATAAATACTGTGGGGAATATGTTATAGTGTATGATTCTAGTTTAGTAGTTCTGTTCATTTTCTTTCTATTTTTCTAATTTTATTCTTTAGCTCATTAGTTGTTGTACCTTTGTACTTAAATACCCATTATGCTTTTCTTTGTATTAGATTGAGTGATTTTGCCATTTTTACTCATAATTGAAATGTGAATGCAGGGGACACGGCTTGGTAGTTCTGACCCCAAGGGATGTTTTAGTAAGCAACTAATCTGACTACTTGATTACTTAAACAATGTCCTAGAACTAAATTCTCTTGGTTGACAGTTCTTATCTTAATATGGAACACACTTGAATCAATTTGGATATGCATCATGGAAGATGCTTGTAGAAATGGAAAATTGAAAAAAGAATACTGTGTACCATATCATGTAAGAATTCAAGGATCATCAGTTCATTAGTGTAGAGAACACTGATGTGGACCCACTGATGTGGTCCCCACTGTGTTCGTATGGCAGTAATATTTCAGTTAGTTATGACAGTGTATTAGTTGGTAGTTATTTCAGTTTTTATTATTAGTTTTCTTTTATTCTTTTTGCCATGTAAGCAATAAGGGAAATTCAGCCCTTTTACAGTTAGTCAAACATTTATATAAATCATAAGAATGGGTCGGCAGAAGTTATGACCCTCTCTCTCTTCTTCTGAATTACTCTTCGTGTACTTCTTCTCTTCTTCTCCTCTCTTCTTCTCCTCTTCAAATTAGTATTTGTTTCTTTTTAAATCCAAGACAGATTGTAGTCTTGATCGACTATTTGGTATCAGAGCCGACCTAGGAGTTCTTATGCTAGTCTAATTAAGCCGACTACATGAGAACTTCCTAGGTTTGGAAGTTTTTCAACAGAGAAGGTGGATCGGCTGATTCTTGGAGGTTATTGGCAGTAAGCGGCTGCGATTAAGGAGATTGTAGAAGCCTGGGAGAGTTCCAATGATCAAGAAGAATCAGAAGAAGCTTCAGATCCTCAAGATTAGGGTTTTGCATCAATTAGAAGGTGGCGGCCAGAAATTTTTCATAAAGTAAGCCTTTTTCCTTGAGATCGACTTTAGAAAAGATCATCTTGGTTTATTCCGAGAGGTGCGGCTGGAAAATCTTTGCCTTTTCACCTGTGTTTTTTAGGGTTTTGAGAGAAAACCCTAAAATTCAGAACTGTTGTTGGTTTCAGATCAGAATTTGGATTTGTTTCATTCAGAACTGTGTTTTTTGTTCTTTGGAAGACCTAGGCCGGCTGTTATCAATTGTTTGGGTGCTGTTTCTCTTATTACAGTAGTTAAAAAAAAGGTTTTTTATTAATTCTTGATCAAGAATGGAGTTCAAGAATCAAAGGGAAGGTGTTTTTGGGACTAGTAGTTCAGGTAACATGCCTGAGAATACCTTTCAGATTACAACTGTTAAGTTTGATGGATCAAACTATTTAGAATGGGTTCAATCGGCCGTGATGGCCATTGGGGGTAGAGGAAGCTGAACTACTTGTTGGGAGATGTGAAGGAACCACCTAAGGAGGACCAAACTTGTACCAAATGGGTTCAGGAGAACTATTTGGTTATGACAGCTGTGCAACTCTATGCAGCCACATATCAGCTGAAACTATTTGTGGGCAAAAACAACTAACGAAATCTGGGATGTCATGAAAGAGAACTACTCCCAACCCCTTAACATTGCTAGAGCCTATGAGCTGAAATGTGAGGCTAACAACCTTAAGCAAGAAGAGAAACCAGTCTCGGTTTACTTCTCTACCTTGAAATCTTTGTGGCATGAAATTGACCACCTAGAAACACTTGAGTGGGAAAGTCAAAAGGATGTACAGAATCATAGAAAGCAGGTTGAAACTAATAGGGTTTTTGAGTTCTTAGCTGGTCCGAATCCTGAATATTATATTGTGAGACAACAACTACTAACAAGAGACAGTGTGACCCTATCACAAGCCTACTCCTTAGTGCATAGTGAAGAGACTAGGAGAAAGGTTATGATGCGACATCAGCCCTTCTAACCAGCCTTGGCAGCAGTTAAACCTAAGTCTGGGGGTGATACGGAGAGGGATATAAAGAAGGAAGACAAGTGGGATTTGGTATGTGAACATTGCAAGAAACCTAAGCATATTAAAGACACCTGTTGGAAGCTACATCCTCATCTAGTTCCAACAAAACTCAGGAACAAAAGGCACACCTCTAGACACCCTAGCTGCTGTCTGGGCTGCCCTAACTCAGTTGGAAAAAGAAGTTGGCAATTCAGCTCAATCATCTTAGCTGTCATCAGCTCTTCCAACATCAACTTTTGCTCATTCGGGTACTCAGGCCTCAGCTTATCATGCTTTAGCTCCAAGTAACACTGAACATTGTTGGGTAATAGACTCAAGTGCATCTGACCATATGACTGGCTTGCCATCACTGTTTACTACCTATCACTTATCTTCTGTCTGAGATAAAGTGTCCATTGCTGATGATTCCCTTGTTACCATTTCTAGCAAGGGAGACATCAAGTTGTCTAATACCATTTCCTTATCTTCAGTTTTTCATGTTCCTAAACTTAGTACTAACTTGCTTTCAGTCAGTAGCATTACTAAACACCAGAATTGTTCAATAACTTTTTTTCCTGACCGATGTGTTTTTTAGGACTTAGAGACAAAGAAGGTGATTGAGACTGGCCATGAGACGAATGGGATCTATTTGCTTGGAGAGAGTTCTCATTGGGAAGATAGTGAAGATAGGAAGTCTTTTGTTTCTTAGTTGGTTAGTCAGGTTATGCTTTGGCATGATCGGTTGGGTCGTTTATCTTTTTGCTCTTTGAAGAGTTTGTTTCCTAATTTATTTGAGTATGTTCAAATGTCCAGTTTGAGATGTGAAAGTTGTGAGCTTGCAAAGAATTGTAAAACATCTTATTCATTGAGTAATAAAAGAAGTAGTAATCCTTTTGATATTGTGCATACCGATGTTTGGGGACTTTATCATATCACTTCTATGGGGGGATACAGATATTTCTTATTGCTTGTTGATGACTATACTCGTTTTTCTTGGGTTTACCTTATGCGTTCTTGAGATGAGGTTCCTGCTTTGACCCAGATCTTTCATCATATGATTTTAGCCCAATTTGGGGTCAAAATTAAAATCTTCAGATCCGATAATGCGAAGGAATACTTTGCCAACACATTAGTCTTTTATTTGCTTGATCATGGGATTATCCACCAAAGTACTTGTCCTCGTACACCATAGCAGAATGGGGTTGTTGAGAGAAAGAATAGGCACATATTGGARGTGGCTAGAAGCATYATGTTTAACTCCAATGTGCCTATTCGTTTCTGGGGAGATGCTATTCTTATAGCAGYGTATCTCATCAATAGAGTTCCTTCACGGGTTCTTGATATGAAACCTCCATTTACCCTTTTATATCCTGATAAGGAATTGTTTACTATTCCCCTTAAAACCTTTGGTTGTACTTGCTTTGTTCAGATTCTTGGTCCTCATCGTTCCAAATTTGATCCTAAGGCCTCCAAATGTATTTTTCTCGGTTATGCACAAACTCAAAAGGGATATTACTGCTATGAACCCATTTCTGGGAGGAGATTTGTCTCTATGGATGTTACCTTCTTTGAGGATGTACCCTATTATCCTCGGGTTTCTCCTTAGGGGGAGAGTAGTGAGTGTGGGGTTAACTCATCAAAAGTTCCTTTACCTATTCCATTGAGTGATGAGGGATGTAATGGGGAGGGTTGTCAGAGGTGTTGGGATTTGAGAGTTTATCACAGGCGGTGGAGGCAGGTTGATTTCGGTCATCAGCAGTCCAAGCCTGCCCCAGTTCCTTCTACAAATCCAGATCCAGGTACCACAATCCCTTTATCAGATTCAGGTTCCACTGAGATACCTTCCACTGTTGAGCCCTTACCTCCATTGGATGACTTTGACCTCCCCATTGTAGTCCGTAAAGGCAAACGGCATTACACCACATCCACAACCCACTACATTTCCCAGTTATTGTCTTATGATCACCTCTCCCCTTCTTACAAGTCCTTTCTTGCATTCATTGCTGATATTCCTATCCCCAGAACAGTGTAGGAAGCCTTGTCAGTTCCTGAGTGGAAAGATGCAATGAAGGTTGAAATGGATGCTCTTTTAAGGAATAATACTTGGAAGCTAGTTGACCAGCCTAAAGGGAATAAACCAGTTGGATGTAGATGGGTGTTTACTGTGAAACATAATGCTGATGGTTCCATTGAAAAGTATAAGGCCTGACTAGTTGCAAAGGGATTTACTTACACTTATGGTATAGGCTAGTTGGAGACTTTTGCTCTAGTAGCAAAGATGACCACTGTTTCTACTGTAGCTACAGTAGTCCGAACCAGTAAGGAGAAGAAGAAAGAGAAGGAGAAGAAGAAGAAGAAGATGAAAGAACTGTCGAACCTTATAGCTAAACCCTATCAATCGACCTCTTAATAGTGATTAGGCTTCTAATTAAATGTACAAGGACTAAACTACCCCTACTTAAGTATGGA
>NW_010729099.1:2239009-2308475 GCF_000365185.1 Nelumbo nucifera
TTGTTATTTATGTTTCTTTTCTGTAATGGGCCTTATTCTGGGTCCATCCAGTCAATATTAAATTTTGTGCAATTTCTTGCCCAACTAAGGGCCTCCTTGTAATTATTCAAATATTTCTAATAAAACAGTGTTAGGGGACTGAGAGAGAGTGAGTTCGAAATCCTCTTCTCAGACCCTCATTGCGAAACCCTCAACTCTCTTCTCTTCAGTTTTCTTCACTCACCAATTGAACCTAACCATCATCTGGGAGACAGTCAGGGAGAGTTCTTGAAAGATGTGAAGAAGTTTCAGAGACTTGTAGGGAGACTCTTGTATTTGTCTATGACCAGGCCTGATATTGCTTATGCAGTGGGTGTCCTTAATCAGTTCATGCCAATCCTAAGACAACTCACCTTGAAGCTGCAGAAAGGATCCTCAGATACCTCAAGAAGTTTCCTGGAGCTGGTTTTCTGTTCCAGAAACATGGACATTTAAAGGTGGAGGTATATACTGATGCTGATTGGGCAAGGGCAGTTGATGACTGAAAGTCTACCAGTGGATATTGTGCCTTTGTAGGGGGAAACCTAGTCACATGGAGAGGTAAGAAGCAAAGTGTGGTGGCTAGGTCTAGTGTTGAAGCAGAATACAGAGCTATGTCTCATGGAGTTGCTGAAATCATGTGGATAAGAAATCTATTAGGAGAATTGGGTTTTATAGTTAGCAACCCTATGTCACTCTATTGCAACAATAAGGCTGCTATCAACATTGCAGCTAATCTAGTCTTCCATGATAGGACGAAACACATTGAAGTGGACAAGCATTTTATTATAGAGAAACTTGTAAGTGGAGAAGTGTGCACCCCATATGTTAGCTCAGAAGAACAACTTGTAGACATCTTCACCAAAGGCCTTCATGATGTGCGGCATAATGATTTGTGTGACAAGTTGGGCATGATTGACATCTATGCTCCAACTTGAGGGGGAGTGTTGAAAGTGTTAAAATAATTGATTTTATGTTTGTTAGGGTCTGTTTGGCTGATTAAATCCTTTTTTATTTTAATCTATTATTGTACTATCACTTAGTAGGGGCAGAAGGGTCATTTCCCTTCTTATTTTTTCACCCTATATATTATAATGAAGCTGGCGCCACCAGCACTGTTCCATTGCCTCAACATTTCTTCCTTCCTTCTTCTCTTCTCTTCTCTCCTCTCCTCTTCTCTTCTCTTCTCTTCTCTTTGTTGTAACCTTCAATCAGATTTACTGTCAAGAGAGTCTTATGTGGTAAACAAGTACCACGTAGGCTAAAAGGAATTTTTTTATAAAATGGTTGTAAGGCCAGAAAATGAATGTAGGATAACAACATATCCAAAACACGAGTGTAGTAAAAAATGCTAATTTTGATATGGACGAAGGGGCAAACTATAAGGGACAAGGTCAGAAATTAATTTAATTGAAGGAGCCTAGGAGTAGCTCCGATAGTTGATAAAATGAGAGAAATTAGACTAAGATGGCTTGGTGGTATGCATGGAAGACTATGTACAGCACCTGTAAGAAGTGATCTATTACAAGTTGAAGGAGAAGAACAAAAAGGATATGGGTTGAAGTAATAAGAAATTATTTAAAGGCTCATAATTTAACAATGTATATGGAACTAAAAGGAATGGAATGGGATGACAAGATTTATGTCGCCAACCCCATATGATGATGAAACCTTAATTCTGGTGGAAATTCTCTGGGTACTCTAAGACAATCTCGTGTGGGGAGAGTTCAGAAATCATGCAGTAAACATATGCATATTTATCCCAGTTGGAGTAGAGAGTCCTCCAAGGGCCAAGCTTGTTGCACTACTCAAAGGATTAAAATTAGCATATGCTGCAGGTTGGAGTGTTTAATTGTTCAAGGGGACTGCCAAGTAGCTGGAACTTGGTTTCTTTTGGGGGTGGAAGGACCATGGACTCTAAGACTTATTATAAGGTCACTGGCTTCTTACTTGAATTGCTGTTTTGATAGATTTTGTTGTCATCTAGATCTAGATCTATATCTCATGCACTTGGAGAGTAGGTGGTGTATATCAAAATGGTTTCATAATCAATAATGTCTCAGTTATGTTACTGATAAAAAATAATGTTCTCATAATTTATAACAATTTACTTATTTGTTTCCATAGAAAAATACAAACAGTATATTTTTTACTAATAACTGTAAATCTTTATTAGTTGTTTCAAAAGAATAGTATGTACATAGTTTTGTGTCAGAAACACCCAATCATTTATCCTATTGGACCAAACCCCAGAATAATCTCTCCCTGTTAGCTCCTTGTTTGGATAATGCATCAGTGTAACTGTTGGCAGTTCATTGTGTCCACTTTAGCAAATTCATGCCTATACTGTCAGTTGCCTTATCTCCCTAAAAATACAAATGGTATTTTTCACAAATAAATATAATAATTTCCTTCAAATTTGATTGGATATAAGTTTTAAAAAAGATAAGTACCTTGGGAACTGAAAATAGAAATTATGATATTAAGTATTGAGTAGGAAATCCAGATACATATTTATCCTGGCTTTTATGAAATGAAGATTTACGTCTGTGTATTCCATCTGTATCTGGGATCTTAAATCAGAACATTCATTAGCTTTATAGTTACTATGAAAACATAGTATATCCAAAACTGTTGATAACATCTTGGCTCTTTTTTTTTTTCAGAAGTCTAGTGACAGTTCTGTGTTTATTGGTTTAAAAAACATTAATATACAGAGTCCTGCAGCTTTTAAATTTTAATAATGTAGTTTGCCATGTTGGATCATCTTATAGTTCAGATGGTTCCATTTGCTTATACCTTTTACTTTCTATTATATTAGACATTGGGCTTCCATCAGGAAAGTCATTATTTCAACTCCAAGCAGAAAGAATTTTATGCGTTCAAAGACTTGCAGCTCAATCTGTAAATGAGGGTAAGATTTTACTTTCTCTACTTTCAGTTTATTCCAATTTGTATCACTTGTAATCCTAACGTTTTTCTTTCATCTCTTTCCTTATATATTATTATCTGCAGGCTCAGCTGGTTTTGTGCCAATACATTGGTATATAATGACTAGCCCATTCACTGATGATGCTACACGCAAGTTTTTTGAAAGTCATAAATATTTTGGCCTTGAACCTGATCAAGTAAGATATCTACACTTCGTTATTGTTGTTATTGGCTCTCTCGCTCTCTATCTTATGGAGATCTTTTTCTTTACTGCAGGTCACATTCTTCCAACAAGGTACTATACCTTGTATTTCTAAAGATGGCAGATTTATCATGGAGAGTCCATATAAAGTATGATTTGACCTGTTTCTTTACATGCTATTTTTATTTTTATGGTTTGGAGCAATCTGAAAATATTAATTAGATGGCCCAGTGATCTTTTGGTATTTCAACCTCACTCGTTATGCTTGCTTTCAACTCAACATAGCATCCATGGATGAATTCAATTATGCATGCTAGAATTTCAGTTCCAGATGATTATTATGCTTCCTGTTGATTTTAAAGAAACAATGATTGAAATAATTTAAAGTGAACATAAGTAGGAAATAGGGAAGAAGTGATTAGGATAGTTCCTTTAAGTGTCATATTGTCAAAGAAGTGATGACTGCAACAGTTTCCATAAGAAAAATGTGGAAAAGGAGAAATGTTGACCAAGTTTGGTAAGAACCAAGGTCTTGCCTATTTTCCAAGTTACTAGTGGTATCCACTATTTTGATTTGATACCTTGGTTTCCTATTTCATTGATGTGGAATTTTGTAGATCCTATTTCCAAGTTAGTGTCTTCTAACTAGAACTGATTAATTTTTTTTGAAGAATCAAGAAGAAAGAAAATTTATTAAAAGCAAAGATTACATCCTATCACATTGGTTGTCTAGATGACACACCAACATCAAGTACATACTTCAATTACATGTCCAGGATTTTAAACTGAGAATGCATCTACATTACAAGGCTGTAACACAAGTGAATTCCAGAAATTTTCCAATAAATCAACTTTGGAGACTTCTGAACTCCAAATTATCACAACCCCTCCTGACAATCCCGAAGCTTGTAAGTCCACCCACTCTGCACCCTCCTCTCCCCAAATATCCAGTTTCATTCTCAAGTCAAAACTTTCCAATTTTGTTTCCTCCAACAATACCACAACTGTTTTGGTGTTTGTAATTAAATTTCTTACCATTTCCGTCTTTTCCATTCCTCAAACCTCCCACCTTCCAACTGAGAATCTTCATCCCTCTTCCCCTCCCCCCTCCCCCACTGTCCTATTCCTCTTTACTCGTTCTCGTCCAAATTTTCCTCTTCTTCCTCTTCCTCGTTCCACCCCTTGTTTTTCTCTAGGATTTCTCTTTTTCTCTCTTTCTCTTCTTTCTTCTTCTACTCAAATTTCTCAAATGCAATTTTGGCAAAACCTTCCCCACCCCAGAAGACTAATCCAAGTGATTTCCCAATCTGAACCTCCCTCTCTACCAACTTTTCTATATTAACCTCCCCATCTTGTATTACCTCTGAATCAGTTCGAACAATTTGAGGGGAGTGCAAGTTACCTCCTCTCCTTCCCCCTCCCTTGTTTTGTTTACTTCATTTCTTTCCTTTCCTTTCTCCTCTTCCTGACTCTGCAGTAGTTCTGATTGTCTCCTTTTCCTATTATAAACCTTGTTTTGAGATTCTCCTCCTTCCTCCCCTTCCCTCTTTCTTCTATTTGTCTTTTTTTTTCTCCCTTTCTCTTCCTTTTACACTTTCTTTACCCTCATAATCTCCTTAATTTTTCCTGTTTCATAAGGATCTGCAGACTGCATGAAGACAATTTTATAATGTTAATCTTCTATATAGATTGTAACCTTTAGTAATGCCAATCTCAGGTTTTAGGTCTCATGCAAGAGAAATAAAATTCGAGATTCATATATACTATAACTCTTTGCTATTCAATAATCATGTTATTTTGCTATCTTTTGGAGGCACAGTTTTTTCGAAGTATACTTTTTCTCTTGTAGTAGACATTTAATATGTGTTTTTTGAAGCCAGGTAGCGAAGGCTCCAGATGGAAATGGGGGAGTTTACTCAGGTATCATCTTTAGGTTATTACAGCATCTTAATCCCATGGTTTCCTCCTATTTGGTGAGTAAATACTGATTCTTTTTTTGATTGAACTTATTAATCAGCTCTGAAATATTCAAGATTGTTGGAGGATATGGCCATGAGAGGTGTGAGATATTTGGATTGCTATGGAGTTGATAATGCATTGGTGAGACTCTTTCTTCTGTTACTCATTGCTAAGGTTTCTGATAATCATCTTCTTTTTTGATTTATAGTTTTCAATATCTTAAAATCAGGTTCGTGTTGCGGATCCAACTTCCTTAGGATATTTTATTGATAAAGGAGTAGCTGCAGCAGCAAAAGTTGTCCGTAAGGTAATTGACACAAAATTATCAAATTGTTCCTAGTGAAACAGTTCTTAGTAAACTCTTGATGCAGTTCAGGCTTTGAATTTTCGTCTATTTATTTTCTTAGACTGTGTTTGGTTGCATAGAAAGTAAAAAAGAAAAGAAAGTAAGATGGAAATATATTTTCAAGAATGCAGTTGGGTAGAAAACCTAATAAGGAAAAGAAAATGGGAAGAAAATTAGGCCCATGATTTTTGTTTTATCCCCCAAAATTGTCTTACAAGATGAAGAAATAAATGAAAAGAAATAAGAATAAAATTGAAAGAAAAAACATTTGATGGTTGGGGGGGGGGGAGTCCTTCATTATGTCTCTCAAGCTTCTCTCGTTGTCTTTGTAATCCATCCAATGATAACCTAGAGGAAATAAAGTTTTGTTTATAATTTTTTGGGGACCCACTTTCACCTTTTCTCTTTACCTTGGTAGCTGATGTGTTCAGTTGAATTATAACTAGGGCTGATAGGGAAGATGTGATAAGGGGATGGAGAGTAGGCACAAACCGAATGAGAAGGTGGAAAACCTGAAAGAATTGATTAGAGCTTTTGAAGGAGTTCCCAATTTGAAAATCAATCTAGGAGAAAGCTGCATAGCCAGAGTAAATCTAGACTTTGAAGAGGTTGAGGCAGTTGCAGATTGTCTTGAGTGTTCCATTTCTTCTTGGCCTTTGTCCTACTTAGGGCTTCCGTTAGGAGCAAACCCTAGGGAGAGTAGGTTCTGGACCCTAGTCTTGGAGAAGATCGAAAAGAGATTAGCTGTGTGGAAGAAAAATTATATCTCTTTGGGTGGGAGGATCCCTTTGATAAAAGCTACCCTCATGAATCTACCTACCTATTACCTCTTTGTCTTTAGGATATCATCTAGGGAAGCAAAGAAATTGGAAAAATTGATGAGAGATTTTCTTTGGGAACCAGGAGAAGGTATAAAAGATCACTTAATTAATTGGGGGATTGTGGGTAGAAGCAAAGAGGAAGGAGGATTAGGGCTCGGGAATGTGCTTAAAAAAAAACTCAGCTTTGTGGCTGTGGAGGTGGCCTTTGGAGCGAGATAGACTCTGGCACGAAGTAGTGAAGAGTATTCATGGATGTACAGAGAGTGGTTGGGATGCTAGTGCATCAAGGAGGGCTATCCTAGCCACACCATGGAAATCAATTCAGAAAATTCTTCTGTAGTTCCTCAGTTGTGTCAGGCATGATGCTTGTTCTAGTAATTCTATTCGGTTTTGGGAGGACATTTGGGTTGGAGATCTCCCTCTAAAAGACCTTTTTCCTTCTTTGTACTTTGTTTCTTTGTATAAAAAAGAGGTGATCTCAAAATTCCTTCCGTTGATTTTAAATTTGTCAGCGTTATCTTGGGATTTTGGTTTCCGAAGAGGGTTAAGGGATGGGGAAATTGAGTGTTTGTCTACTCTTCTGTGTCTCCTTGATAAGGTTTGGCTAGATCCCTCGAAACCTAATAAAAGGATTTGGGCCATTCACCCCAATGGGTCTTTTTCTTGTGGCTCCATTTTCAATTTCCTCTGCCAAACTTCCTCTCAACAAAGTTTCCCTTCCAAAGAAGTCTGGTGTAGGCCGGTCCCCCCCAAGGTTATGGCTTGTGTTGGGAAGTGTGGCATGGTAAAGTAAACACAATGGATAACCTACAAAAGAGAAGACCCGTCCTTTGTATTTCACCAAACTCGTGCATTCTTTGCAGATCTCATGGTGAGGATTGTAATCATCTATTTTTAACTTGTAGTGTAACTACAGAGCTCTGGGTTTGGCTTCTATCTTTGTCTGGGTGTAGTTGGGATATGCCAGCAGAAGTAAGCACAATCTTTAACCCTTCTTTTTTCTCTTGGCCCCATAAAAGAGGAAGGAAAATGTGGAGGTGCACGCAAGCAGTATTGTTATGGACAGTGGGAAGAAAGGAATGCTAGGATCTTCCAAGAAAAAGGAAGGAGCAGTCAAGCCTTAAAGGACTGCATTATGTACAAGTCAATACATTGGTTAAAGACTCTACAATTATTTAACCATTTTTCTTTTATTGATTGTTGGAAGGATTGGAAGTTGGTAGCAAGCTGTTCCTCCTACAAGGTAAGGGTATTGACTAGCTGGGTCCCCCCTCCTCTTGGTTCTTTGAAGCTGAATTTTGATGGGAGTAGCCAGGGTAACCCGGGTCCCTCTGGGATGGGAGGTGTACTGAGGAATGACTCTGGAGAGGTTGTCTTACTCTACTATGGCCCTTTAGGTGTTGGGAACTCTATCCAGGCAGAACTGTTAGCTGCGATACAAGGAATACTTCTTGCAAAAGAAGTGGAAGTGGAACAGCTTCTGATTGAAGGAGATTCTAAAATAGTGGTGGACTGGTTAAATAATCCGGAGGATGTCACTTGGGGCTACAAAAATGAGTTAAAGAAATTCAAATGGCTGACAAGAAATATGTCTATAACAGTACAGTGGGTTGGTAGATCAGCTAATGCATTTGCCGATTTGTCTTGGCAAAACAAGGGATAAATAGGGAAATATTGTTCTGGGCACAACTGTAACTCTTGTTTAACATCAACATTCATGTAATCTCTGTTGTAGTTTTTGTATTTGCTGTTTGGAGAGGCGGCACCTCGCGCCTCTAAGGGTATTTTCATGTAACCAATCATTAAATTAATGGAAGATGATTTTATTTATCAAAAAAAAAGCTTCTATGGATTTTTTTTCTTTGATTGGTTATTTTTATGGAGTTAGAAAAGAGAGATCATTAAGATGCACAAAGGGATTCCAGGAAACAATTTTGAGAGGGTGGTTTGTGTTAGAATAGATAGTTTTATCTGTTCTAGGTGCCACAAGGGGTAAATATGTCTTTATGGTTGTTTTAAGTGCTGCCCTATATATATTAATAAATTCTGGCACCACCAGAACTATTTTTGGATCGCAACTCTTTCTTCTCTCTTCCTCCTCTTCTTCTTTTTTATTTTTTCTACTGTTTTTTTCTTCTAATACGGTAGCAGAGCATAACGACTGGGATTAAGAACAGATCGATCAATTTTTTTCTCTTCTTCTTGCTTCCTACTTCAGACCGAGATCAAAAGGATCAACTTTTGACTGATACAGCAGAGTTCTTTACCTCTTTCTTCTCCCCCTAGGTCGTGTACCAAGAAAAACAGATACTGAAGTTTCTAAATGCTGTGAGGAAGTGTGTATTCGGTTTCTAACCCTTTTTCTGTCAATCGTGTGATCCTTATACCTAAGAATGAGAATTCTGTAGGTCGCGAATGACCTGTTTTTGACTGGCAACATTGCTCATGGTCCCTCCTGGTGGTTGAGGTGATAACATGGTCTGGAATTGTGGTGGACTGTGACTGTGGAGTCTGTTTCAACCCTAAAAATAACCTAAAATTTGTTTTTTGGGAAAAAATAGAGCTGGTTTGTGTCCAGATTGTGTCCAGACTGCAGTATGTGAACTGTAGTTCTAGTGTGTTTCTAGGACTGATTTGTGTCAGGACAGACCCTTGGGTGTGTACTTGGAGCTGAATAGTGAACAGAATTATGTCCTCTGAAAATTCTGCAACTTCAGGTGTTAGTGTAAGTCAAAACGAAAAGAGTGGGGGGATGGATATGAGTTTCTTTGTGGTTGTGATTCCCTTTGATGGACTCAATTTCCTTGAATGGTCCAGGGGAATTAAGCTCTACATTACTGCCATGGGAAAAATAGGGTATATCAATGGTAAGGTGAAGGAACCAAAGACTAGAAGTGCTGAACATGACAGATGGGATCAAGAGAATAGTATGGTGATGTTGTGGCTCTTGGTGTCCATGCTGCCACAAGTGAGGAAAACTTTTATGTGGGCTCAAACAGCTTGTGAAATATGGGAACAAGCAAAATCTACCTATTTAGAACAAAGACACTATGCAGAGATCTACCAATTGCAAGATAAATCATCCACTTGTAAGCAAGGGGAGAGGAGTCTCTTAATATATTACTCAGATTTGACATCAATCTGGAAAGAGCTGGACCATTATCAAAGTATGAATTGGAAGTGTGATGAAGATGCAAAAGCTTACAAGTCCCTTGTCTCCTAGCAGAGGGTATTTGCTTTTCTCTTGGGGCTGAATCCTATATATGAGTCTATCAGAGTACAGGTATTGAGAAGCAAGGACCTATCTTCAGTCCAGGAGGTCTATGCCTTAGTCTAGTCTGAGGAGAGTAGAAGTGTGATGAATTGTTCAAACGGGGAACTGGTTGCCCTAGTAGTCAAGGGAGGTACAAGTGGAAATGGAGGGGGTTCTTTTAAGAAGGGTGACTTTCAAAAGAGGGTGGATGATAAAGACAAACTTTAATGTACACACTGACAAAAGTCTAGGCACACTAGAGACACATGTTGGGATCTCCATGGGAAGCCTAAGTGGGCTAAGGAATTGAGTAAAAAATCAGCATTTGATCAAGGAAAAAAGCCAAGTCAGTAGAATCAGAAGAAATACAATTCAGCAAATGTTGCCTCTCAAGAAACTATTCCCACGGTACCTCAAGGACATCCCTCTAGTTCTGATCCCAAGGAAGAGATTATCAATTCTTTTCGTGACCATTTGGAGCTATATGGTAGGACACTTCGTCAGGTGGATTCTGGCCCTACTCCTACTTTTTTTGCGTCTACATCAGGTAACTCTGCTACTACCATGTGTCATCTCATACATCTGAATCCCTTGAACAATTAACTCTGAAGCTTCAAATCACATGACTGGTATGTCAAATTTGTTTCAGACATATAACCTCCTCTCTAGAAGAGATAAGGTGAGACTAGATGATGGTTGATTCTCTATCATAGCCGATGAAGGAACCATCTCCCTTCTATTTGGCCTTACCCTCTCAAATGTGTTGTATGTTCCAAAATTGCCTACAAATTTACTTTCCATCAGTAGTATTACTCACTCTTTAAATTACTCAGTAACCTTCTTTCCTTCTTATGTGTCCCAAGATTTGACCTTAGGGAGGACGATTGGTAAAGTAAGTATGGTGGATGGTCTCTACGTGTTAGAGAATCAAGCTACTCTTATAGTTGCAAAGTCTTCGAGTCTGCCTAGTGAGAGTCAAGCCTACTTATGGCATAATCGTCTTGGTCATTTTTCTTTTGAGTCGTTAAAGGTTATATTTCCAGATTTATTTTAAGTCTTTATCATTAAATGAGTTGCAATGTCATACATGTCAATTGAGTAAACATTGTAGAAGTTATTTCCTTTAAGAAATAAAAGATATGAATTTCCTTTTCACATCGTCTATTCTGATGTTTGGGGCCTTGTTACTTTACCTTCTGAAATTGGCTTTAAGTATTTCATTACTTTAATTGATGACTACTCTAGGTATACCTGTATTTATCCTATGCGATCTAGAGATGGGGTGCTGAAGATTGTAAAAGATTTTCAACGCATGATTTTTACTCAATTCCAGACTGAGATTCTTATTTTCCAGTCGAACAACGCAAAGGAGTATTTTCATAGTAATCTCATGGAACAGTTTGGATCTTCAAGATTCGGCTTAGCTTCCTTACTGGTAATAAATTCGAGCTTACCTCTTCCACTGATTGTAAGCTTGGATGATTGAGACCATTCAAGCAAATTTGTTCCATCAAGTTTTACAGTAGTGATCTGCCCTTCGGCGTTGTCATCGCTTCCCAAGAGATACGTATGCGGATGTCTTTGTGTGAGTCCATTGATCACAACCCCTCCAAAAAAAAATATTTCTCACCAGCACCACAATATTCCAACACTAGCTGAACTCCCAAACACCTTTCCCACAAGGTTAGACACGAGTTACAACTAAAAACTAAGAAAAGTAGGTACTGGCGACAAAACATGGGAAGAAAAATAATTCCCAAAAAGGTTTTAGGGCTCCAAAAAATTCAGGATTATTTCCTATAGTTCCAAGGGTTTACCATGACTCAAATACAAGAGGTTTCAACAGCAACCAACCCACCATACTAGCATGCAAGCCCTAAACTCTAGATCTGGATTTTTCGCCAATTTTCATCCAAAAAATCCAAGAAAAATCTAAAACAGCTTCAAACCACCATGAAACTTATACCAAAATTCCCCTAAAATCAAGGTGAATCAATGATCATCAAAAACCCATGAGGATGTCGCTGATTGTACGGACTACTGACGTCAACCGGCGCCATGCTGACGCCAGTAGGCCTGTCTGTGAGTCACAATCAACAGCAGATAGTTTCCTTGATCGTGAGATGCTTTGATACCAAGTTGGAAGGTTTAGAGATGTTGAGAAGAAGAAGAAGAAGAAAGTGTCAAGAATGCTTGGTGTGTTATTGTTCACACCAAGAGACTTTTCGTTTTACTTCACAAGCAAAATTACAAATGTGCCCTTGAATAGGTATCCAAATACAAATATTCATAAAAGGACAGGAATGCCCTTACACTCTTAACACTTACCCCACACAAACTCATAATTTTCAAGGTCAAAATGAAATAAGGAACCATAATTAGCCATGTTTCATGGACAAGGCTGTAGATAATTGTCTCCTTACATGTAAAATAGTGATTTTATGGGTTAAGATGGAGTAAGGAGCCATAGTCAACCAAGTTTCATAGACAAGGCTGTAGATGGTTATCTCCTTACATGTGTTTTAATATGAGACAAGGAATAAAAGAAAGAAAAGAATAAGGGAAGAAAGAAAGGAAGGAATAAAAGAAAGAAAAAAAAATAGTCTATAATTTATACACTATTTCCATACAACATTTCCAACATATTTCCTATATTTGGATGACTTTCATTCCCACCAATACCAACATTTTAAACCTTGGGTCTGATGTGTAGAAGGTATATGACTTCCACAGTTGTAGCCTCTATCTTCTCCAGGAAGTACTTAATGACTTTGTTATCAAATGCTAGTGTAGCACTTTTGATCCTTACAAACAGAAGATGCAAATACAAGAATCTGCAGAAAACAACTATATATGATTCTTATTTTAAACTTAAAAAACTCATTTAGAAGCCATTTTTACTAAACTCTATAATGCTGTAATGTATATGGATTGCTTGCATTACTTATGTTGGTAACCTGTATCTATTTACTATTACTTCAGAATGTTACTACCATTGTATTTTATCAAAATGGTCAAATTATTTACTAATATACTTTCAAAAATTTAATTTGTAGCAGGCATACCCACAAGAAAAGGTTGGTGTTTTTGTCCGACGAGGTAAAGGTGGCCCTCTCGCTGTGGTTGAGTATAGTGAGTTAGATCCAATGCTGGCTTCTGAAATCAATCAAGAGACTGGACGGCTTCGCTTTTGTTGGAGTAATGTATAGTTTCCGTCCATCGTCTTTGATTTAGTATCAGTAGCCTTGATTGTAATTCTATGTTACTTGTGCATACATTTTCAAGCCCAAAATTTCACAGTGATGTTTAAAGAGATGAGTGTGATATCATGTATGTTAGTTGCCATCCTTGCTGGGTGAAATTGCATGGTTTTTCAATTAAGATATTGTGTTCACAATTTCCTCTTTGCATTTCATGTTACTGACAATTTGGAAGTTTGCATTATCAGTCTACCATGGATTTTACTCGGTAGTTCCTTAAGCTTGTTTCAGTAGAAAGGCAGTAGAAAGGTGAATTCATTCATTCAATTTCTTCATGGAAAACATGTAGATATTTCAGGTACTGCAAACATAGAGTGGGCAGTTAGTGATCTCAGCTGTTTTTTCTTGTCCCCCAATCCTGTGTGTGTGTGTGTGTAGGTTTGGTTCTTTCATTTCCAAGTTACAGGATTTTAGCCTTTTGAAATTTAAGTGTGAATTGTTCCTAAGAAGTTTTAAGTTAAGGATGTTTGGCAGTATTAGCCTGTCACTAACTGCATGCTAAGCTTCCTTATTAATGTTTTGTCAACTTTTTGAACTATAGAAAGTCGTGTTTGTGCTCTATGAAGTTGTGTTCTTAAGAGATCCTCCCAAGAATTTTCTAGTCTAAGATTACTTATCTTATGTTGAGTTCTCAAACTTTTTTGTTGTGTGCTTTCCAGGTGTGCTTACATATGTTTACTTTGGATTTTCTAAATCAAGTGGCAAATGGCCTTGAGAAAGACAGCATGTCAGTGTTCTCTCTCTCTCTCTCTCTCTCGTGTGTGTGTGTGTGTGTGTGTTCCAAATGCAAACTTTTATGGGAACTGAATGTTCAAAGAACCTAATATTTGTGTAGTGTCACTAGGTCCACAGTTTATTCATTCATTTTATTATTGCAAATAAAGGATTGCCATTTGTCAGGAAGAGCCTAACTAAAGCCCATCCCTTTTGCACCCACCTCTCTAGGAATCTAAAGATCCCTACCTACAGTGACCACCTCACTCTGTAACACACTCTGCTCAAGAACAACCAAAAACAATAGCAATGGTACTTATTTACAAACTGCTATTCTACACTTGCCTCTTCCCCAACCTTTAATGGCCATCTTCCTGCCCACCACCTTCCCCAGGCCAAGCAAATTGAATAGATATGACACTCCCTTGGAGGAAATTAGCTCCTATGTTAGTATCCTCAAAACCAGAGCACCCACTACATTATCTTCTTTGCACAGATCCATTCAGCTTGCTCTATAAGAGTATAAGACTATAGCCATTCACATACATCCAATTGCCTGAAGTACTTAATTGTCCTGTGACTCCCATACCTAATTCTATCTAATTTCAGAAATTGCTTAATGGATATGGAAGAATTGTTAGGACTGGTATACATCTAGATCACTCTATCCAAACTTTCTTCTGGATCACTGCCCAAGGAAGATGCTTCATCTGAAGAATCAGAAACTACACCATTTTGACAAAACCCCTCCAGCTGTCCAGCATTGTGATAGTAAAGCGTAGAAGATTTTTATTAAAATGAAAAAGAGAGGTACACCAAGAAAGGATTAAAATTTCACAACGTATTAGCCAATACATATCATATTGATAGATCACAAATACACCAAATAAGCAGCTTTTGGGGTCTTGAGACATTTCAGGGGGTAGGCAGGCCTTAGATCGACTGCACTAGCCAATTTTTGAAAAAAAAAAAAAAAACTGAAAAAATAAAGCAAGGGGTCGAAACACCTGTGACACACCAGCCGGTGTATCAGGGTATATTGAAATTTTGATCCTTGACGTCAAGTAATAGGGTGATGATAGCACCAATATAAACATCACCAAATTATAAAACAATTATAACAATGTTCCAACTTTAGAAACATATTCAATTCAGGGTGGACCGAAAGCTGGAATTAGAAGAGTCTCTAGTAAAAGGCCATTCCCTAATGTTGGTCCTAGGTATCTGGGTCTTGGGAGGGGTGGCTGGATACAGTCCTGACCTTTGGCATTTTTTTGCACAAAGTGACTGCTCTCAGATTTGAATCTGCATTCTCACGCTTGGCAGCCCATGAATTCTGGAAGCAACAAAAATCCTTTAGCTTCACCTCTCAATTTAATGTAGATGCTGATGGAGGATTGATAAAGAAGATAGAACACCATATTCCATTGGTAAGAGACTCACATGACTCATCAGCAATGAAGGTTTTAGAAACAACAAACTTGCACCCCCCCCCCCCCCAAAAAAAAAAAAAAAACACAGAAAAGATAGATGAAGAAAAAGAAAAAAGAAAGAAACTTGCATGAGTGACATGAATTAGAGGGTGGAAAACTGTGAAGGCTTTTTCCTGGGATGTTGGTTCTCTTTTATATATCATTCTACAGTAAGAATCCTTTACTTTTGGGTTGCTTGTAGGAAGGATTTCCTTAAAGAGGGACTTTTTTGAAACATTATCAAACTTTCTTGTGATGTTATCTAGACACTAGTTTTTATCTCTTATACAAAAGCTGTCAACCCAACACTTAAAACCTTGAATGTATTTCTTGTTCCCCTAATGTTAATAAACTTTTGTCCACTGTTTTGTAAAAGAAAAAAAAAATCCAATTGTTTTTCTTTAACAGAATGGATGATAACAGCACAAACCTCTGTAAAAGATTCAACAAATGAAGAAATGCTTCTCTGATATTTGGTCATTGCTTTACAGGGTCAATAGTGGATATTGCTTAAATTATCTTTCTATTCCATATGTCTATTATACTTGGATGAAAATTATGGATCTATGATCAGTTCATTGTGAATTTTAAGTTTTTTCATGCAGTTTTCTGTTGCTCTATAAATTCTTAAGTTTAAATGCATTGCATGCCCATATCATAGATGTAGTTTGTTTTCTTGTTTGTGGAATTTTTTTTTCTTCATTTCTCTTTATAGTTAAGATGGGATCGCTAAACAAGTTTCTGGTCAGAGCAAGTTTTTTGTTTCTTTTTGTAATATTTATCAGAATAAATCAGTTTCATATTTATTGACATTTTCTTGAAGACTTTTGGACTCGTTTGCTAATATTTATTTTAATGCTGGAAAACTTGGTACCATGCAATTGAATGCAGTTTCCACCTTGCTGAGAAGAAAATCCCTTCAATTCATGGATATACCGTGGGATTAAAGTTGGAACAATTCATATTTGATGCATTCACATATGCTCCTTCAACTGCTCTTTTTGAGGTGGATCCCTTTCTTCCCTTCCAACCCCTACAGTCCTCCTTCATCCTTTATTTCAGAAGTGAAATAATGCCCATTTTTGGTTTACACTAATTTTTTGGGACTTGGAATGATTTACTCCTATAATCAGGTCTTACGTGAAGAGGAATTTGCACCAGTTAAAAATGCCAATGGGTCAACTTTTGATACCCCCGATAGTGCTCGTTTGCTTGTTCTCCGTCTTCACACTCGTTGGGTGGTTGCAGCAGGTGGCTTCTTGACACATTCAGTGCCATTATATGCAACTGGTAATTTTTGCTGTTTTAATTCCTTCATGCTCATGTCATGGGTTGTGACAGATGTCACCCAACAAATCATAAAAGCGAAGTGCTAGACACCCCTGAAAGCCTGGCCCTATCTATATCATCAACATTCTCTTGAGCACTCAATCCTTTTAGGTTTTATGTGTAAATGGGGAAGCTACAAGTGCTTATTGCTAAAACTCAAACTATTGCAAACAGACTAACATAGTGTATGAGAAATAGACTCTCAAACAAGATTTGATTAAAATTTAATTATCTCTATATTAACACCTTTTTTTGCTTCTTTGGATTCTTATGTTGAACCCAGGTGTAGAGATCTCACCCCTCTGCTCTTATGCGGGAGAAAATTTAGAAGCTATATGTCGTGGAAGAACATTTCATGCACCCTGTGAGATTACTTTCTAGTTCGGAACTTTACTGATCTAAGTTCAGTTAGATTTAAATGAACTTAGAGGTTTGTCCATCCTATATGGGTAAGTACTTTATAGATGTTGTAATCTGATGTGTGAATTAGAAAGGTATAGGTATAATTTTTTTTTTTGTGAGAGAATTGGCATATTTATATATCATCCATCATCCATTCTATTCTTTATTGTTAATTTTGTATTCACTATCCTCTTGTATTTTCAGCCATTACATTTGATAGATGAACCTAAAGGTTTATTCTTGGGACCTTCTTTTGTTATATCTCATTTCATGCATGAACTGTGGACCTCAATATCCTCATCTCATGCCAGTGACAAGCATGAACTGCAGTGATAATTTAGCATGTTTCCCTTTTTCCTCCTGTTGTTGTCTGAGATACTCCATCATGCAAGTATTGTGTTTTTTCATCTTGTGCATTTTATGGAATTTACATGGAACACTTTGCTTCTAAGAGTGTCAAGTCCTTTAAGTTCAATGATGCAATTGGAATAGTGGTATATTGCTCTGTTTGAATCCAGCATAGGAGCCGTTTTCAATTTGATGGGAGGAAATGAAATGTGATTCTATTCTAGCCTCTACTTATTTCCCCATATCCTTGTGCCTACCTATTATAAAGCTTGCTGTAATCGTAGGGTGTGTTCTAAAACATGAGCGTTTCTGTATTTATTTGTTTTTAAAATTGCTCCATCTGAAAAAAAAAGAAGAAAAAAAATCTTGAACCGTTTGTTTTTTKTTTTGAGAAGCAAAAAAAAAAAAGTTCGTTTTGTTTCAGAAAACAATTTATGTTTCTGAAACCATCAAAATAATTGTTTTTAAAACAAAAACAAATTTTGGATGCCGATACTGTATGATTTATGAAACATGATATCAAGTTACCAAACGAAAACATATTCTTTAAACTGGTAATTCAAGATCACATTTTTGGAAACAAAAAACTTGTACAATCAACAACATATTTTGTTTTTTGTTTTGAGAACTAATTTATTTTCAAACGTTTTGATTTGTTTTGGAAACTTGCAACAAGAAAAACAATATACATTGGAGAACATCCCCTTTTTCAACAGATTACACTTCATATAAAAGGCTTATTTAAGGCCATGTTTGGGAGTGCTTATTGAATAAGTGCTTAAAAACAAGTGCTTATTTGAATAAGCACTTAGGCCATGTTTGGGAGTGCTTAAAAATAAGTGCTTATTTGGGCCATTAAGCACTTATTGGTATTTTGGAAATAAGCTTGAAATAAGTGCTTATTTTAAAAATAAGGGCTTATTTTTTAAGCCCAAATTTCCAGCATTTTTTAAGTGCTTATACAATAAGTATTTATTCAACTTTTTTTTCCAAAATTATCCCTAGTTGAATTTTAAACAAGTACTTTTATGAAAGCACTTTTACGAAAGCACTTTTATAAAAGCACTTTTACGAAAGAACTTTTATGAAAGCACTTTATAAAAGTACTTTCTTAAGGGTACTTTCTCAAAAGTGCATTTGTAAAAATACTTTATGAAACTGCTTTTGTAAAAGTGTTCATAAAAGTACTTTCATAGAAGTGCTTTCGTAAAAGTACTTTTATAAAAGTGTTTTTATAAAAGTGTTTTCAAAGGGTATACTTTGAAAGTTTGAATAAAAATGGAGGACAAAATAATCACAAATGCTTATTTAAGTGCTTATGAGAGGAAAAAACTACCAAACACCCAATACAAAGTAAGTGCTTATTTTTTAGCACTTGAAAAAAGTTGGCTGTCAAATGCAAATAAGTGCTTATTCGAATAAACACTTGTTTTTAAGCACTTATTTTTAACTTAAGCACGGCCGTGTTTGGTAGTGTTTAAAAATATGTGCTTATTTGGGTTGGGAGCACATCATTAAGCACTTATTGGTGTTTGAAAAATAGACCCAAAATAAGTACTTATTTTAAAAATAAGGGCTTATTTTTTGTCCAAATTTCCAGCTTTTTTAAAGTGCTTAAACAATAAGCATTTATTCGATTTTTTCCCAAAACTATCCCTAGTTGAATTTTAAAATATCACTTATAAAATTATCCTTAGTTGAATTTTACAAAAATACTTTCATAAAAGTACTTTCGTAAAAATGCTTTTGTAAAAGTGATTTCATAAAAATGTTTTTACAAAAGTTATTTAGTAAAAGTACTTTCATAAGGGTATATTTTGAAATTTTGAAAGAAAATGAAAGACAAAATAATCACAAATGCTTGTTTAAGTGATTATTGTAGAAAAAGACTATCAAACACTCAATATAAAATAAGTGCTTATTTTTACAATAAGAACATGAAAAAGTCATGCTCTTCCTGTGCTTTAATACTTGAAAATAAGCACCGACTTTCAGCCTTTCAGGAATGGCCCTACATCTGTTGGTCTCTCTGCCTTAGTATATTCACCCGATTAACAAGTTCTCTAATTTGGTTGACCAAGGTAGCTAATGAGGTTATAAGCCATCTGAAAATGTGCATATTTTGATGGTGTTTGGCATGGTTGCGTCTTGATTGTTGCACTGCATGATTTTTCCACATCAGCATGTTGGAGGAAACACAGGCAAAAAGAACATGTTTGCTAACCCTTGTTTTACTCCAAAACAGAACATCTCACCAGCTCTGGTAGTGTTGGTGGAAATACGGTTTTGGTGTTACAGGGCGTTGAAAAATGAGTAGCTTTTTTTTTTAATAACAAGAGTAAAAGCACAGTAAGCACTTAAATGCCACATGGGCATTGCCTTGCCTCAGCAAACAGGTTTCTAATAGAAATGTTGCAGACGACATTTATGGTGTCATGTTGCTGTTTGAGGAAAAATAGAACCATTAAAAACAAAACCATAGGCCATTCATTGCCATTGACCAGCATATATATCATACTCTGGTCTATACCCTTTTAAAGCAGGCACAGATCTAATCATCTAAATACAGGGGTGGTGTCCTTGTTTGTTGTTATTGGAATCAGAAAGCACCCACACCGGAGCCAAGAAGCATCACTTTGTGGATGCCATATATGCAAGCTTATTATAAGTATGGTTCAGGCAGTTCAGTATAGGCATTCGGCTGCCTTTTCCAATTCCTTTGTGTATATATATATTCAAGGCTTTACATATTGGCATCTGATTAAGAAATATGGTGGGTCTATCTCTTCATCTCTTGGCCAATGGGCTGGGTTAATGTATTTGAGTCATCAGATTAATATGCTCTCGTTTGAAGAAGCCGTGGGAATAATCCCACTGTGTTCACTCACTCCCTTAAAAACAATTAAAAAAAATCTTTTTTTTTTAATTATTAGAACTTAAAGTAAGAATATGAGGCAGCTGCCCGGCCCACTTGAAATCTACCATTGCATATTCTGTAATGCATTTAACGGGTCCAAGGGTAGCAGCAAATGCAAAATGATTCCTGTGATCTGAATGGTGCTAACTACACTTGACACTAGAATATTGTTTGCTCGGTTCATGTTATGAATGAAATAGGGTAGATTCTGATGCATACGACTAATTCAGGGATCAAGAAAGGTAGGACTACATTTTCCATTGATTTTTGTTATTTGTTAAGATTAATTTTCTGTTCCGGTCAAAGAAGATGCAACAAATTCAAGGATCAAGAGAAACTATTTACAACTAGTTACAGTGGTAATCAGGGCCATCTAATGGATGGTTGGCACCACAGTGATATAAGTGCCCCAGTGCTAATTTTTATCCAAAATTAAGCAATTAAGCAATTAACCATTAGGGGTGCTCATGATTCGATTAACCAAACCATAGGGGTTTTTTTGAAACCAAACCAGTCCTGCCAGTTTTTCTATATCTCCAAACCGAAATTGAACTGATACCACCAATAAGGTTCTAAATATAGACACAGGCTGCCCGTGTCGGTGCTTTTTTTTTTCCGTTTCACTTTTTTTTTTTGAAATTGGTTCAGAGGGGCCACTTTAAGGCCCGGCTACCCTCTGAACCAGTGGCTGACCCGATACAACCCCTGTATGGGCATATCGGGAAGCCATCGGCATGAAACACATCGGCCGATACAAACCGATACATGTCGATACTTTGAACCTTGACCACCGGTTGCCCGGTTGATCAATTTTAGTTTTTGACTGGTTTGATTCTTCGGTTTTTTGGTTTTTTATACTTATAACATATAAATAAATATATAAAATATTACTATGAATAAATATTATTTTTTAAATAGATAAATATAAATAAATAACTATAAATATAATATATGTATGTATTTATATATAATACATATATTTATTTAATATAGAGATAACATGTGAGACATTAAAAATATATATATAATATACATATAAATATATATCGGTTGATTTGGTTAACTGCCTGTTTTTTTCTAGGTTAACCAAAAACAAAACCGGTTCTTCAGTTTTCTAGAAATACCAAACCAATTGATTCAGTTGACTACATTTTTTTGTTTGATTTGCTCGGTTCAGTTTGGTTTTTCGGTTTTTTATGAGCACCCCTATTAACCATATCGTTTTGTGGCGAGGACGTAATTAATGGACGAGCCTTTTTTTTTTTTACAGTGTAATTATGGGTATAAGCTAAAGATGACTTTCAAGTTCCAAAACTGCCTCCTTGAGCGTGTACAGAAAGGCCAATTTGCTTGCCGGGTGCCAACGGACATAAAACAATTGCATTTGCCTAGGAAGTTAGACCGACAATTCAACTCGTCCTACAGAACAGATCATATATATAGTTACCCAAGAAAATCAGATATATAAAAGAGACCAACCTAACAGGAAGTGGAATGATAAAGAAGCAAGACCCAATAAGCATTTTCAACTGCAATTGCAATACAGCAAAGGTATTGGTGGGGATGTATTCAGAAATGCTTTCAAATAAAAAAACCTGGTTGATTCATGCTTGCCGCCAAGCCCAAATATGCTCCATACAACAATGACCATTTGATCTGTAACTCACCAACCTTGGTGGGTCAACATTTGGTCCTGGGATGTAGGACTCCCAGATACATCACTGTAGGTTCCAAAATCAGAGAGAATACAGAGACAAACCAGATGTAACCGAAACTAATGAAGTGCGCAAGGATCAAATCTCAGAATCTGATGTCAACAATCACTGTATGCCCTAGCGTAAACAAAGTAAGATTCTTAAGATATTTGCCGCAATGCTGCAAAGATGCATTCAAACTCTATCAAGCTCATTGGCATGCGGACTAATCACACATCATCTTTCATGCATCACATACTAAATGTTCTACAACAGAGAAGCTTCAGTCTAAAAGGTCAAGTATTTATCCAACACACTGCAGAAAATCATGTGCATTAATAATTTACAAAGTACCTGGTATTTTTAAGTTTTGTCACCAAATCACTTGTTTAAATGCTGAGGTATGTCTTCAGCATCACATGGAACGGGTATGATGCTTGGCTGCTTGTCTTTGTCACAAACACTAATTTGAATGGTTAGGTATTTCATTAATCGACTCCCTTGATTAGGATCCAATGTTTTCTTTTGTCCCCAAACCTTAAATCAAAGTGGTAACATTATCAAAGTCCTTTCGTGCATCATAAATAAAGCTATGCCAATCATTGTTACTGATCACGACCAAAAAAGGAAAAAACAAAAGAAAAGATCAATGATGGAAAATATGTGCATTCATCTTGACACTTCGTTTATTTCTATGTTCATCTTTGACACTGTTAATCTGTGAAGGCTGCTTCAAATTTCTTTCACCATGTGGAGCTTCACCCCTTGTACAGTGTTGTGAATCTCACAGACATGCTTATGGACCTGTCTAAAGAAGATAGAGTAATGTATTGGATCCTTTCGGTTCATTTTACCCCTAAACATTTATCTTTCCTTCTCTTTGCTACAGGGAAAGAATTCCATCTCATGCCCTTTTTTTTTGTGTGTGTAAAAGGTAAGGTACTTTATTAAATCAAAGAACAACACAATATAGCCTAGGCCATTAGAGGCTGCCTAGGGCCACCTCAGATTACAATCTCATCCAAGACTGAGAACTAAACAACGACCGCATATTCTGATTTTTAAAATCCTCTGTTGCCGACACCCAAGACAATAATTTGCCCACAGCTTTCTGCACCATTTCCTCTGGAGTTTTAGCTTTACCCTGGAAAATTCTGTTGTTTCTTTCAGTCCAAATAGTCCAAAGAACAGCTGCTGGAATAGTGTTCCAAACCAAGTTACCTTTCTTGCTGAGGCCCTCAATTTTCCAACAATACAGCAGTTCCTTCACTGAATTTGGCATTACCCAACTGACTTCCAAGGCCTTAAGGAAATGCCCCCAGATATAAGCCGAAACTGGGCAATGAATAGACAGGTGTTCAATAGATTCTGCTGAACCACCACACAATCCACATGAAATATCCAGAATCTGAATGCCACGTCTCATCAGATTCACTCTGGTCAGACACTAGTCTAAAACCATTGTCCAAATCAGAAAATTTACTCTAGAGGGGCTAGTTGAGTTCCAGATTTGCCTAGCCAGAATGTTCTGACCTGAACTGACAATTAAGGAACATGGACTTAACAGTGAAAAAACCATCAGCTTCCCATTTCCAACTCCAAGCATCCTCCATCTCTTGCCCAAATTTCTGGAACTGCAGAAACTTAAATTCACCATGATATTCCAATTGGATGATAACATGTCAATGTCTTGTTAGCAAGAAAAAATCAAATACTTGGGGAATATACAAGGACTCATCTAAATGGAGTACCTAGACAGGATCTATCTTGATCCCTTCTAAATCATATAGACAGATTTAGGGTCCTCTTTCGGGCTCCTTTCCTGCACTTCTTTCTTTACGACCTTAACTCAACTATCCACTAACTCTATGCAGCCTTTTCTTGTTAAGGGAGTTATAGTGCAAGCTATTCCTCCAAGGGTTGGAACTTTTTGTTGGGAAGTTGTCCATGAGAGAATTAATACTTGTGACCTACTCCAAAAGAAGAGACCTAAGTGGTATTTATCCACTCATAGTAGTGTCTTATGTAAAGCCAATGGTGAGATTTGCTATCAATTATTAATATCATATACTTTTGTTGTGTGTATTTGGGATTCGTTTTTTTCTTTGTTTAGGTACAGTTGGAATCCTCTGGATAGCATGTCTAGTTTGTTTGCTCCACCAACTTTTGCTTGGCCAAAGAAAATGAGAATAATTATGTAGAGATGCACAAGGGTGGTGGCATAAGCTGGACAATATAGGAAGAAAGGAATGCAAGAACTTTCTTGGAAAAGGAAAGAAGCAAAGAATCCATAATTGAAAGCATTACAATTAGAGTGGCATATTGGCTGAAATCTTTGGAAGCACCCTCACATATCTCAATAAATGATATCTTTAGAAGTGGAAGGAAGTGGTAAACTCATATTCAAAAAAGGTTGTTAGCAATCCTTATTATACTACACCAAAAAGAGAATTCATTAAACTCAATTTTGATGGCACCTTGGGGAAGATGGTGAGGGCCAAATAATTGCTCTATAAACAGGCCTGCTTGGAGTGGGTGATTCCCTAAGGGCAGAAGTTACGGCTAGGCTGGAAGGAGTACTAAGGGAAAGGAACTTGAATATATGAAAGTTAGTCACTGAAGAAGACTCTGAACTGGTTGTGGGCTGGCCACAAAATTAGGAGGCAAAGATGTGGAGCTACAGCAATGAGAGGAAGAAAATCAGATGGCTAACAAAAAACAAGTGAGGAGGGAAAAATCCAGGACCTTCAGGTATTCGAGGGCAAAATCATTGCTCTATATTCTGGGACAGCTGGAGGAAGAAGATTCATTGAGAGAAGAAGTGATGGCAGTAATGGAAGGCATACAAAGGGCGAGGACAATGAGCATCAGCAAGCTCTTTGTTGAGGGAGATTCAAAATTGGTGATCAACTGGTTATAAGATGAGGGGATGAAAAAATGGATGCATAATAATGAAAGGAAGAGATTCAGGTGGTTAACTAGAGACATGGAAGTAAGGCTACGGCGGGTTAAGTGGAGTGCTAATTCTGTAGCTGATGGGTGATGAGAGGTTCTTTGTTTTGGGAACAACTGCAAGGGAGATGAGACATTTTGGGGAGAGATAAGAGGTTTTATCTCTAACAGACTTTGATCTGTACTTTTATCTGTTGTGCTTACTAATATTTGCTCTTATTAATAAAATTTCAAGGTTATTAATAAAAAAAAGTCATAGAAGTGAGACTACAATGGACCAAAAGAATTGTTATTTCATTGGCAGATACTTTAGCCAAACAAGGGGTGGGGAGAGAAAATATTTTGGGCTCAGTTGTAATAATGAGAAAGAAAGAGATGTTGGGGAGAGATAAAAGAGTTTATCTCTCATTGACTGCTTTATAACTTTGCAATCAATATTATCATCTCTATTTTAATAAAATTAACAGTTATTGATCAAAAAATGTCCAGAAAATGAGTGTGGTAGAAATGTGTATAGAAGAATATCAACAGCACCCATAAGAAGTGATTTGTTACAAGTTGAAGGGGCTAGAAAAGCAAGGGGTAGAGCAAAAGGATATGGGTAGTAGTAAGAAATGATTTAAACGCCAATAATTTAATAATGGATATGGAATTAAACAGAACGTATTGGTGAAAATGACACATAATATAAATTATTTCATATTAAGTATAATGTATTTAATGGCATAGGCCCAAAACCCAGCCTGGCCCATTATCACCCCTACTCCAAATTAAGTTTTCTTGTGCACGTGGAGTTGAATGTTTTAAATGGAATATGAGGCTTTGCCTCAAGGAAAGCACCCTGAAGCTCAACCATTCCTAAGTTAAAAGACACTTCTGGTGATTATTTTGGACCAATAAGCCTTTGATATATAAACAATCCACACTACTCCTTATAAATCAAATTATTAACAATATTAGGGATCTAGCTTCAAAGGTTTTCGCAAGAATAAAAGGAGGTTTGTTTGGCCTTGGACCCAACAAGAAAGTAAGGAAAAACAAAAGTGCAGCCAGAAGAAACCAGGAAGATTGTAATAAAAAAACTAGTAAGTAGTTTGTAATCCCACTGTGGGTCTGGTTTGTAGCTATGGGTCTTGGGTGGGGGTTCTGTTTTGTTTTGGGTGCTGTATGGTTTTTTTGCTTTGAGGTTTCTTTTTCTGTTTCATGTCGGTGCTTTTTGCTTGTTTTGGAGCTTGGTTGTCAAGGTTATTGGATTTTTGGGGGTTTGGCATACAAAGGTGTTAAGCTTTAGTTGGTTGTCCTTTCGGTGTTTTCATTTCATTTGGGTGATTGCTTATTACCTTTCCTTGTATCCTGTTTTTTCCCATTTTAATAAATTTTTTTTATTTATCTTAAAAAAAAAGAGTTAGAAAGTCCATTCTTTTACGAGCATGATTTCCTAACTAGATTTGACATAATGCAAAACTGTACAATGAAAAATTGAAGCATCCTTTTATTAAGTCATGACTTAGTTAATACTTATGACTTTTTTGGACAAAGTAAATCCTTGGTACAACATAAAATAGTTGTGCCCCAGTCCTGTAGCCAATCTCATTTTTTCAGAAAATAAAATTTACTGTCTAATGCTAAATTAGATTCACTGAACCTGACTATTTTCTATGACATTTAAGATATTCTCCTTAAAGGTTACAACCAATTGATTTCTCCTCCAATAAGAGATAGGATTAGAAGCTAGGTCAATTCGATTTCACCATGGCAAATATATAAGATATAGAGGGCTTTCAACCATTAAAACTAACAGTTTATCTATAGCAGGGAAAACTTATCAATCATTTCCATTCCTTCCTTTTTTTTCTCTTTTTGCCTAATCTGCTTCAGAAGTTGTTACAGTAACTAAATGAAAAACAAACATAAAGCACAGATAATTCCTATCGATCTACCAGTTTCAATGTCACAGATTTCTTGCACATTAGGGGTCATTGCACAAATCTAAGAACACAAGTTCAAGTCTGAAAGTGACCATGTTGTTCATAAAAAAATCACCAAAGGTTAGGTCTATATCCAATCTGCCCCTTCAAAGCTCCTAGATAGCTGAGGTATCATTGGGTAATGGCCCTTACAGTTACATTGCACGTAAGTAAACATAAAGGTCAACGTTATTATTGATCATAACGTCATAACAAACGTTTGTAATGACTTGAAACAAAAATTTGCAGAAATATATTTGCATTTAAAAAATGAGATTAAACTTACAACAATGCTTGGCAACAATCATAATAGTTGAAGGTTACGGCAACAATCATAATAGTTGAAGGTTAAACACATGTTTGGTAATATGGAGATGCCCCAAGCAGGGGCTCCAGACTAGCTAATTGATGCCGCAGAAATTTGTAAACTGATTCAGTAGACAAGGCAGCTATTCGAACAACCATACCTATCCCCTGCATGAAAAAGAACCAATAACCCAGCATATAATTCAGATATCTGCTGTTTCATAATTGGACTATGATCCATATTATTGTCATGGTTAGCTGCAATTATTAAACAAATGAAAACCAAAATAGGTGGAAATCCTATGGTATTATTAAATATTAATATTACTTCAAACTTTGTAAAAGTATGGGGGATTTTGTCATACCTCTTAGCAACTCTTTTAACTAAAAATAGAACACTGGTCAGGAAATCAAATAGTCTTAATAATCTCAATGAATCACTCATGTATTGTATGAAATATATAAAAAATGAACTGACAAGAATAAGTCATTTTGATTTTTGAGTCAAATTGACAAGTTTAAGCATATTATCTTATGGAGACTAGTGTAAGGGCATGTGCTATGCACATGTAAAAGTAAAGGATAAAGATTCTTTTTTTTTTATAACACGGAGAAAATTCATTAAAAACAAGCTGCACACAAAGGTACAGCCAAAGAAGCATACAAAACTGGGCCTCCCAAGAGGCCATCCACATCTGACAACAGAGAAAAAGAAAAAACAACAAAGAAGAAACAGCACTGATTACAAATTACACATTAGTAGCCAGTCCTGGGCATCCCCAATCTAAGCAAGATTCCCCAACCCCAGCCTTAGCCAGAGAATTGGCCAAAATATTGGCATTCCTAGGTACCCACTTGAATGAAGCATTCAAGTCAGCATCTAGAGCTTGAGCCATTCTGACTAAAGATCTGAGCTTCCAAAGAGTTTGATTTTGCTTTGTCATCCAAGCTATAACCATTTGACAGTCACCTTCCAACTTCTGCATTCCTTAGATCCTGCCTAACCAACAACTTTAATCCCTGCACCAAGGCCAAAAGTTCAGCTCTAGAGGAATTTCCTTGTCCCACGGGCCTGAGAAACTTAAAATGATACTGCCCTCAGGGTTTCTAACAACTCCTCCCACCCCCAAGGGCCCTGGGTTTCCAAGGCTGCAACCGTCAAAATTGAGTCTGAGCACCTCTAGATTAGGAGGGGACCAAACAACCATCCTTTGTTGCTGAGTATTCTGAAACTCTGTCACCACCTGCCATTCCCTAAGCAGATAATTGATAGAAACCCCTTTAAAAGGCCCACACATCACATCCCAGTGGGCTACCCTTTGGTAAGTTCGAACACTTCCTCTACAGGTTTACAATTTTCTTCAAAAATCCTTGCATTTCTTCACACCATAAACCCCATAGCACCGCCCCACGAATGCATTGCCAAACAACCTTTTGTCTTTGAGTGGAGCCACCAAAAAAATTTTTACTTGAAAAGATCTACTACTGCATCTGGTGCCACCCGAGTTTTTCCAAACAGCAAAAAGAATAGCTGACATAGTCTAGAAGCATAGGGACAACGTAACAGTAGATGGTTTGTATTTTTCCCGCTCTTCCAGCAAAGAACACACACATGAGGAGAGAGAGTCCAGTGTTTCCATTTCCTTTGGAGTCCCTCATGGGTGTTGATGATTTGGTTAACAGCCTCCCAACAAAAAAATTTACTTTAGGGGAATCGGGCAGCCCTACACCTCTTTAACCGAGAAAGATTGAGCTTCTGAAATGGGAAGGAATGAAAAAAGGAGCCACACGGGAAACAACCATTTGTATTAGGGATCCAAATTCTCTCATCATTCCCTGACGAAGACAAAACACAGGTTTCAAGAAGGGTTACAAGAGAGACCAACTCATTTGTTTCAAAATCCCTTAATGGCCTTCTTAGACCCAAATCTCATGCTGAACCATTCTCTCCAAAGGGAAGCAAATCCACAATTTTTTTTTTATGAGTAAAGAGATAAGATTCATAAATAGAGAATTAATGCAATTACAAGCTTCCCATGGAGAGGCACGAGCTGCGTCCTCTCCTAATAGCAGGAAGAAAGACAAAAGAAAACAGATAACAGAAAACAGAAACCAGAAAACAGGGAACAGATTCAATCTACAATTGAGCCCAATATGAGCTTTCCCTGTTTATCCCTTGCTTTGCAAGACCATCAGCCATAGAGTTTGCAGATCTCCCCACCCATTGTATTCTCACTGTCAAGCTCCTTGTCARGCAGTTGAMTTTTTTAATTTCATTCTTAAAACACCACACTATAGAGTYCRGGTTTTGTAGCYAYCCCACTACCACCTTGGAGTCCCCTTCTATTATCAGATGTTCCACACCTATCCGCACAGCTAGCTGTACTCCTTGGATAGCAGCTGCAAGTTCCGCCCTAGTGGAGTTTCCAGCTCCTATGGGCCCCAAGTAGATAAGAACCACATTCCCAGCCTCATTCAACAGTACCCCTCCCACCCCTGACAGACCTGGATTACCAAGACTACTTCCGCCAAAGTTCAGCTTCAAAAAATTTTCAGGAGGGGGTTCCCAAGTCAAACTCACTTTAGTCTTTCTAGATGAACAATTAGCCACTGCTAACCAATTCCTCCAAATATCACTAAATGAGAAATGATGGAATAAGTCCAGTGATTTTAGCCATAAGTTCACCCTATTTAGAATGCAGTCCTTCATCTCTTCTAAGTCTCTCTCCTTCTCTTGGAATGTTCTGGTATTCCTTTCTTCCCACACGTACCAGAGCAGCGCTGCTCTTGCACACCTCCACATAATTCTTCCTCTTCTGTGCTGCCAAGGGAGGAATGCAGTCCTTCATCTCTTCTAAGTTTCTCTCCTTCTCTTGGAATGTTCTAGTATTCCTTTCTTCCCACACGGACCAAAGCAGCGCTGCTCTTGCACACCTCCACATAATTCTTCCTCTACTGTGCTACCAAGGGAGGAAAGCAGGACCAAAAATCAAACTTGCATCCGCTGGCCTAACCAACCTGCACCCAAACAATGAGAAGAGCCACTCCCATAACTCTGCAGTAAATGAACAAGAAATTAGTAGATGGTTACAGTCCTCACCATGTGACTTGCAAAGGATACACCAAGAAGGTGAAAGACAAAGATAAGGTCTTCCCTTTTGTAGAATGTCTAAGGTGTTTATTTTCCCATAATGCACTTCCCAACAAAAAGCCAAAACCTTAGGGGGAACAGGCCTACACCAGATTTCCTTAAAAGGGAAAGGCCGAGTGGGGTTAGATTGAGTAATGGATTTAAAGAAAGAAGCGCAAGAGAAGGATCCATTTGGCTTGGGTGTCCAGATCCGTTTGCCGGATTCAGAAGGGTCCAAACACACTGTATCAAGTAGGCTTAGCAGATTTGTTAGGGACACAATTTCCTCTTCCCTTAGACCTCTATGAAACCCAAAATCCCAATTCGGTGTTAATGGATTATTCATAAAGGAGCAAAACTTTGAGACAGACTCCTTTTTGTACCTTGAAACAAGGAACAAAGAAGGGAAGAGGTCCTTCAATGGAGCCTCCCCAACCCAGGTATCTTCCCAAAAAAGAACAAAGTTACCATTACAAACATCATATCTAACAAAACTAAGAAACTAAGGAAGGATGCCATGAATAACTTTCCAAGGAGTTGCCAAGGTTGCCTGCCGTGATACTCTAGCATCCCACCCATTATCAAAGCAACCATGAATACTACCCACCACCTCATGCCAGAGCCTCTCTCTCTCCACTGTCCACCTCCACAGCCACTTCCCCAGGAGTGCTTTATTTTTTTAATCAAATTCCCTAACCCCAATCCCCCCTCCTCTTTATTCTGGCATACGATCTCCCATTTTATCAAGTGATCCTTCTTACCTTCTCCCAGATCCTAGAGGAAATCTCTCATCACCTTCTCTAGCTTCTTAGCTTCCCTAGGTGGTATCCTAAACACAGATAGGAAATAGGTTGGTAGGTTAGTTAATGTGGCTCTTATCAACATGATTCTTCCCCCTAAAGAAATATAGTTTTTCCTCCAAGAAGTCAATTTCTTTTGAAACCTCTCCACCATTGGACACCAAAAACTACTTTCCCTAGGGTTTGCCCCTAACGGAAGCCCCAAGTGGGATATTAGAGTATCTACAACAGGTTGAACACACAGATCAATAGCAAAAACCGAATGGACACCCATACCTAATTGCTAAGTAGGAGAAAGAGGAGCAAATAAGGCTTGCGGCTAAGACATTACTGGTGGTGCCCCGTCCATCCCTTTAGTTGGCAGTTGCAATGAAGTGGTTAAGGTTAATATTTCACCTTTGTCTATTCTTACCACTGGAGAAGCATGTTCCTTCTCCTTCCTTCCTAGCCTATCTTCACAGATCATCGGAGAGTCCTGTGACTTTGTACCGATTCCGTTTATGGTCTGAGAGGTTGGAGTTGCTCCCTCATGGAAAGGGGGGGTGATACGCCCGGCTGCCGAAGCTGAAATTCCAATCGTCCTCACCTCCGCATCTTCCTCTTGAGAGCTTCCTTCTAGAAAAAGGATCTCTGTGTTAAAACTTCCTTCCTGGAGCATGTCTAGGTTTTCTTGCAGGTCAAGACTTCCCAAACTCTCTGTATCAGTCGCATCTTCAACACCACTACCTTCTTCATCTAAGTAATCACTGTCTTCAACAAGGTCTAGATCCCACCGTTTTATGCTTCTGGGATTCCTCCTATCCAGGGAAAGATGGTTTACCTTCTTGGTCGGAAACCATTGCAGCGATGAAGTGGCCAAACCTGCAACTGGCGTGTGGATACGAGAGGAGATTGAAGGAGAAGATAATAGATGGTTTTTACCATTTATTGGAGCCTCCCCCTTCCCATTCACATGTAACTTAAGTGAGTCAAGTGCCCTCTTTAATTGAGACTTGATTTGGGCTGACTTAAGTTGAGAACACGGCCCACCCTTGGTTTCATTAACACGCCCAACAATTTTTAGAGGCCCACGTGCTTACTTGCATTGGCACGTGAGACTTTACCACTTCACACTCAATGCCCAGGACACCCGGCTCAGGTTCACCCTTTTTTTGGTTCGAACTGGTCTAAAACCTTTAATCTTCCTTCATAACTTAAATTTAAAACATCCTTCTTGCCGCCTTTAACCATCTAAGCATAAGATTTACTACCCTCCCTTCTGATAACTTGCACTCCACGTAGTTGACCACCCATCTACCCCTTCTCTTTTAAAGTCTCCAGTTTTTGCTTACACAAATCGGTGAAGGATTCATCAACCTTTGAGATTACCAATCTCCTTGTTCCACGTAAGGCCTCTTCTTCTACTTTCTCATCCCCTTCCTTGCGAGTCTCCCTCCACAATGTAGCTTCTATGGAGGAGGCCAGCCAAACTGAGTAGAAGCAGCCTTCCACTTTTCTGGGTATGTCTTCTGGTTTCACTCCATTTAATAGAAGAGATGCTGATCGAAGGTCCCCCCAAAAGGCTCTGGCAAGATGACCACCACATAACAGTGCAATGGATGCGGCCACTTCCTGTTTCCACAAATGAAAGGGCAGACCTAGAACTCATACCACCACCTCGTCCTCAGTGAAGAACTCTTTAGAGTTAGATGAAGGGTTCCACTTAGAGATTGTAATCGCACCATATTCCGATTGAAAACTGATAGCTGAGAGCTCTAACTTATCTTCAGTCAGATCAAGCACCACTTTACTGTTCTCAAAAGGTGTTAGAATAAACAACCCTTTTAACATCATCTGTAATACTAGCAGGTCTGCAACTCTCCTCCAGTTGCTAACCGGATTCCACACATTTATCTTCCCACTCTTCTCTCCTAGAATAGCCAACCAGCCTGTTCTGTCCAAAGGCTAGTAGCTCTTGGACCTGGTCTTCATCTTCAGTTGAAACTTTGTTGGTTTTTCCATTCTCCTTCAGTAGATCCAAACGCAAGGTGTCCAGATGTTGGATAAACTCTTCCAGTATTCCATTGATTTTCTTCCATCCAAGTCCCTGTCTACCTTCAGGAAAGCAGACTAGTTGCCTCCTTCCTTTCTCGAAATATTCAGAAAAAGCTAAATAACCCCCTTTACTGTTTCTTCTGCATTCTACAACATACCTCTTCCCTTATTGAGTTCTCAATTCCTTCTCATTCACATACTCCCTGAACCATTTAATCACCTCCATACCTTGCAACAGCACTGTGGCCTTCTTCCCTTCCCTAATCTTCAAGCTCGCCCCTCCTTTGTTTTTCAGCTCTTCAAGCAGAAATTCCTTGGCTTCAACCTTCAGCATTCTCCTCCATCATCCTGCAGCCACAAACCCATCCATAGTCGAACCCCCTGCAGCCACAACCTTCGACTAGCCTGATTGAAGCATTGTCTGCATTCAGTAAGCAAATCCACAATTAAACTGCTTTTATAGTTGGACAGCCTATAAATTCTTGGAAAGGTTTGACAAAAAAGGAGAGCCCCCCCCCAAAGTATCTTCCCAGAACCTTACGCTTTTCCCTGAAACCACATCATACCTTATATTTTGCATGAAAATAGGCAATAGAGTCAGAATTGACCTCTAGGGGCATCTCAAGGTTGCTCCCCTGGCAGGCCCGGAATCCCAACCTTTTGGGTGTAACCATGGATGCTTTTGATCACCAAATGCCATAAAGCCTCTCTTTCCTTTGGGAATCTCAACCTCTAGGGGCATCTCAAGGTTGCTCCCCTGGCAGACCCGGAATCCCAACCATTTGGGTGTAACCTATGGATGCTTTTGATCACCAAATGCCATAAAGCCTTTCTTTCCTTTGGGAATCTCCACAACCACTTCCCTAACAAAGCCATGTTTTGTTCTTGAATCCTACCAATTTCCAAAACCACCCTGCTCTTTAGAACTACTCGCCTTTTCCCAATTCAACAAATGTCTACTCTTACTATCCCTATCCCCCGGATCCCACAAGAAATCTATAATGAATTTCTCCAACCTCCTCACCACCTTCCCTGGGGCCCTAAACACAGACAAAAATTAGACTGGGAGATTAGACAAAGTAGATTTGATCACAGTAATTCTCCTCCTTTTGGAAATGTAGTTCTTTTTCCAAGACACCAACCTTTTCTCAAACCTTTCAATAATGATCTCCCAAAAGGACTCGTCTCTTAGGTTACCGCCTAAGGGCAGTCCTAGAAATTTAATTGGCCACTCAACACTTCAACACACTCTTCCAGCTCCACACTCTCCAGGCTAAGACCCACTATACCACATTTCCACAAATTGGCTTTCATACCTGAGACTCTCCCAACTAGTTCTAAAATCTTTTTTAGAGTCCTACAATCTTGAACCCCCCTAAACTGACCTAAAATTAAGGTATCAACTGTAAACTGAAGGTGAGACACAACTTGGCTTTCCCTCCCAATTCTAAAACCCCTGAAGATATTCCTTTCATCCACTCTCTTTAAAAGTTTACTGAAAATCTCTACCACCAAAGTAAACGACATTAGAGAAAGTGGGCCCCCCTGTCATAAACCTCTCGAAACCTTGAAAAAATCTTTTGGGGAGCCATTAATCAGTATTGAAAAGTGAGTTGTCTCCAAACACCCCATCATCCAGCTTATCCATCTCTGACCAAAACCCATTTGGCCCATCACTCGCCGTAAGAAATTCAAGTCCACATGATCATAAGCCTTTTCCAGGTCCAATTGGAACACAAAACCTTTTTTTCCCTGATTTTCTAAAATCCTCCACTGCTTCATTAGCTATTAGGGTTTGACCCAAAATTTGCCTATGCCTAACAAAAGCTCCTTGTTCCTTGGATACCACCCAATGAAGAACCTATTTCAGTCTCACCTAAAGAACCTTAGCCACTATTTTGTAAAGACTTGAATTAAGGCTAATAGGTCTGAACACATTTGTAGAGGCAGCCCCTACACACTGGTATCAACGACACAAAGGTTGCATTCATTCCTTTTCCCACTTTTCCTCTCTCATAGAATTCATCAAACACTTTTTTTAGATCCTCCTTAATCAAATCCCAACACTCATGGTAAAAAACCATAGTGAAACCATCCGGACCTGGGGAATTATCACCACTCATACCCATAACAGCCCTCTTAATCTCCTCCAAAGAGAAAGGTTCCTCAAGCCTTGTCGCCACCTCTGAGGGCAGTTTCTCCCACTGTAACCCTTCCACCATAGGCCTTTGTGTACACCTTGGTGTACAAAGCCAATAAGAGATTAAAATGCTCTCAATCTCCCCTTTATCACTGAATTCTTCACCATCAATCGCCACCCTAGAATCAGATTTTTCTTCCTCTCGTTTGCCAATAGATGGAAAAATTTGTTATTGCCATCCCCCTCCTTTAACCACTTACACCTTGATTTTTGTCTCCAACAGATTTCCCCACTTCTTACCGTCATCTCCAAATCCCCCTTCAACTCTTTTTTAACTTTTATGACCTGCACCAAAACCAAGCCAAGCATCCGCTTTATAGCCTAGATGATCTGAGTAGCTTTTAGATCGATCCCAACAGTATTATTAAAATTAATATTACTGTTGAAGTATGGGAGATTTTGTCACATCCCCCGCCCCATTTTTTATTATTAATGAAAGTCATCTTTTAAAAAAGCAAAAAAAAAAAAAAAAAAACACTGATGTAGAAATCAATAGTCCTTAATCATCTTAATGAATTACTCAAGTATTGAATGAAATACATCAAAATTGAATTGACAAAAAATGGGTTATTTTGATTCCAATTAACATGTTTAAAAAAGGATTATTTTGTAGGGATGATCTGAGTAGTTTTCAGATTGCCATATTTGCACTAAAGATAAGATAGTAAAAATCTTATACTTGACTACTAGAGAGTGATCATGCCAACTCAGTTTGCATTTGCCACCAGTCAAAATGAGTCAGCAACTAAGTTCTAGTACAGTTAAAGTTGATCCTATAAGACATAGAAACATGCAAAATGTACCTTGGGACCAAATGTACTGCAAGAAGCAATTAAGGTTGGTTTTGCTAGCACATGATTAGAATCCACTATCGTGCGGCATCCTGAAGGAACATAGAATTGGTCAGACATCATTCTCTTCACATCTTCTTGTACTTGGTTTTGAACATTCTTCAACTTGGGTCTACATCAACGCAAAAATGAGAATCGAATGCATCATGCATGTCACCATTCAATTTTAATAAAATAAAGAAAATCATTTATAAAAATATGTAAGTTCTCTTACAAAAAAAATGGGAAACAGAAGTACAAGATACATACCCCATGAGTATAAACATTGCTATGACTTGGTACTCTTGCATGCGTTCAGCAATACTGGTAAAACCTCCTTTCTCTAGTAGCACCTGCTTCAGTAAATAAAGCTATATAGGAAAAGCCTTATGAAATGAAATACATTTCTAAACTCCAAAATACTGTGAAATAAAACAAGAACCTTGAATTTAAGATGCATTGGATGGACCATTCCCATTAATCAGGCACAGATGCCAATAGATACTTTAAATAAATCTATGCTTCTTGCAATGAGGAGATATTACATATTAGCTCATCATTGTTAGATATGTTTGTAATTTCAAGAGATGCATATTTATCCTGATGGGCAATTCCATGTCCCCACTAACTGTCAGTTTTTATAGCCCTTGAGTTGCAAGATGAAGGTTGTAGATCGTATCATCCTGTATTCCCGCCTTGTGCACCACTACATTGTGCCTGTGCTGGTAGAAGGGAAAGGAAGGTTGGATGCTTGCAAGAAAGCTTGAGAAACGCACTATAAAAACTTTTTGAAGAAATTCCTTTCCCGTTTAATTTTGTTCAGAAGTAAAAAAAAAAATAGAAAAAAAGAACTACATCATTTGCTAAGAACAAGAAACAATACAGACAACATTTCTGAAAGCAGTGCTGAAAGCTTCAAAAGTGTTCGTTCCAAGCTATGAAAGGATGTGAATCTATAAAGTTAAATCTCCAGGATGGAGTAAGGTTTTGGATCTCATACTTTTTCTTTCAGAAATGGTCACAATACCAAAACACACACCCACACAAGCATGCACACACAGACATATTTTACTACCTTTGTAAGATTAAGAATTATGTTATCACTTCATTAGGTATCAAACCAGAAGAATGGCTTTTCTTTTTCTAATTTTATTAGTAGAAGAATTGCTTAATGCTTAATATTAGAACCTGAAATGTGGATGATGATTTCTTCTTAGAAGGTCTTAACTAAGAACTGCAGAAACTTACTTATCAAAAAATAAATACATAAAAAACAGCAGAAACTTTAGACATAATAATGGCCTTATGTAGTGCACTTCAACGATCTCTTTTGTGATAGTTTATTGCTAGAATCTAATCTAAATTTGACAAAAATGATCAATTCCCAAGGAAAAGAAGACATACAAGAACTTCAAAATTGTTACTGCAAACACCACTTAAGAAGTAATAACATTCATAAGCATTATTGAAAATAAGGAAATTACGGAATCAAGAAATAGAGGCTGATCTTCTTCTAGGAAGATGTGATTGATGCTCTTATAGAACTCAAAGTTCCATTTTTCACCCCTCTCATGGCGCCCACTTGTAATCCAATCAACAATGACCAAGCTTGAGTCTAAAACCACTCTGAAGACCTGCTTCTGATGGTACCTTGCTGTAGAAAAACATGTCACTGGATCTGGAATGACAACCAGAAGAGCATTGCTTCCAATTTGCGCCTACTGCATGGCATAAATTTGCCACCATTACTGATAAACATCTCTAATAACCAGTTGGTTTACAATCAAAGATGAATTTACAAAACATTTTTTGATCGATAATGAATCTACAAAACATGAAAGGGAACAATTGTGCTTCCTTCCCTTTTCAATTAGGTTAAGGAAAATTTTACCTCCAAGAATTGCTCCGAACATTTCGACCCCACTGACTTGTATACCTGAACCAGGATTAAGTTATGATTTCAAAATAATTAAAGAAAAATAACCCAGAAAAATTCAGAAAATCCCAGCAACTAAAGATGAACTAATGGAATTAAAACAAGCCATCAAGAGATTCAGGAATAAAAAATAAGATTGATCTGAGGAAATGCAACAAGGAAACCCAACTTAGAACCGTATATCTGACATATAATCAATATAGAAAACTAAAAGTCAACTAAAGTCGTGATAAAAACACTAAACCTTAGTGGAAGCCTGCGTTGTTAAGACGGTGCTGCAGCCATCTCCGATAGTCAGCCTACATGAAATGTAGTCTCCCTATACCCAATACGAAAGAAAATTAGTTAAAATATACTATTTAGAGAGAGAAACAGAGGAGGGGGAGAGCGAGAGAGACAGAGACAGAGAGGGAGGGAAAGGGACATACAGAAACTATGCCCCCACCATAGGTGAGACTGTAAATCCACACAACATCAGCTTTGGAGGAGCCCGCCTAAGACCCATCAGCAGGGTAGAGAAAATCAGATGGTTCTGATGATTAGTGATTGACCAATAAAATCATGATCAACGCTTTCAAAAAAAGAATCGAAACGAACCTTTCTGGGTATTATGAATTTGAGGGGATATTTTGAGAAGCAACGAGTGACAGTTGATTTGCCTTGGACCTTCTCAACTACCACGAAACCCGTCTCCATCTCTCTCGCTCGCTCGTTCTAGTCTCATCTAATCTACATGCGTTAGTTACGGATGTCAACGAGTCGTTTTTGTAATGACCCGGGGTGCCGACGAGCCGAGCTTCTCACGACCTATTCGAAGTTGTCTCGTCAAAAAAGCTTTCGAAACTCGTTTGCTAGTCGAGTCTAATATAATAAATAAATAAATTTTTATTATATATAATAATAATTTATATAAAATATTTTATTTTTTATATGTATGATAATAAATAATTTTTATATAAAATAAAAAATGTTTTTATATGTATAATTTTATTTTTTAGAAAAAAATTGGTTTGTAATCAAGTTTAAACAGAATCGTGCTCGAACTTGCAAACTTTAAAACAAGCCGAGCTCAAGTTCAAGTCTCTAGTTCGAAATCGAGCTTAAGTTCAAGCCTAACACAATTTCAACAAACCGAATTCGAATAGCCAAATATTCAGTTCAACTCAACTTAAATCCACCCTTAATTGGGTTTGGATCAATCGAATTCATTCTAACCCAACGCAATTAAATTTAATAGTATTATTAGGGACAGTGTTGTAGAACACAAATCAGACAGTTGAACCGGTGAACTGATGACCTTTTGGGTGAACCAGTGAACCGATGAACACAAATCGGATAGTCAAACTGGTGAACACAAACGCGATTAAATTAGTGTTATTAAATTCAATAGTGTTATTAGTGTTATTAGGGACAATTGAACTAGTGACCCACTGGCCTTTTTGGGTGTAAGGGTGACATGGGTCAAGCCAAATCGGGCACATGATAAGCGCTAAGGGCTATAGCCTAGGCTTGGGCTCGGTCAAGTTCCAGACTTGAAACATAAGCCCAAGATTAGGCCTAATTCTGGTATATATATTGGTGTAGGTAGGGGCAAAATACCTCATTCATAATGGACTAAAAAGTAGAGAGGGAGAATCGGTTGGCCCAAATGGACCAAAAATGTTATTAGGGGTGTTTATTGTATGGTTCAAACTGTAAAACAGAATTGAACCAAACTGAATTTGCGATTTGATTTCGATCTATAATAAAAAAAAACAATTTAATTTGGTTTTAAAGTTTTGAACAAGCGTGTTATCATTTGATTTGTTTTATTAAACTTTATACACCAAACTAAACCATAAACCGCATTAATATAATATAAATGATATATATAATTATATATATAACAAAATACTGAACATTTTAAGCTTTAAATTATAAATATATATTTATTTTATAAAATGATAATAAAGATTAAATACTAAAGACTTCTAATTTTAATTTTAACTTTTAATTAATAATTGAATTGATATATCTCTCTTCTCTTCGATGCCCTCACCCCTTTCAGTTAGTTAATTTTTTTGTTCTATACCAGTCCAAGTGAATATAAACAGGTCTAAAGTCCTCAAATCATATTAGAAACCACACAAAACCGTAATAAAAAGGTTTGATTTGGTTTGAGAATTTTTCAAATCATAATTTATTGGTTTGGTATGAGATATTCTCTAAACCGGATCACCAGACCACAAATGCCTCTAAATGTTATTGTAGTGAAGTCTGATTTGGTGATAGCTTAGATCTTTTACTGTTATGTTGTGTGTGTTTAGTTCATCCAACAAGTACTGTATTTCTTTTTAACAAGGAGTAGTAGAGCAAAAAAAGGACTAGAGCTATGTCCATATCAAGTAGTTCTTTGGCTATCTTTTCTATTTCCAAGCTACTAATAGTGAGGGTACTTGTATGGTTTCCCAGTGGCATGGGAAGCTCTAGATTAGAGGGCCAGCTGGTTTCCACTGATAATAGTACACGCTAATGTGCTAGGATCTGATTATATTCAAAAAGAAGGTGCTAGGGTCTCATTATTTTCAAAAAGAAAAATTCTTTTGGCTCTAAAGATCCGGGAAAGGGCTTTTGCATAAAAATTAACAAAATTACAACTATTGACAAAATCATATACCTTTGGAAAAAAAATTGCAAAAATAGTGAGTTGTATAAAAAGCTTATTATTTTTTACCAAATTGCCCCTTATTAAAATCCCACCCATTAGCTTAGATCTTTCTTTGTATCTCCTTTTTCTTACTTTGATAGAGCATATGTTTATTTCTCTATCATTTATTTGTATTTTTCTTGTATGTTGAAATGAAGTTGGAGGCTTCTATATTTGCAAAAAGCATAGCTTGAGCCCTTTACAATGGGGAGATAGGATTCGTGTAGTCAACCACAAATATCTCCCACAAGAATACCCTCTACACTTACTAGAGAGTAAAAAGCCTAGAAGTTCATCGTTGTCTCACAACTTTGCATGTTGTTGTAGCCAGGGAGACTACTAGAACGGTAAAGGATGTTTTGCCTCATTAATTCGTGAAAGGCACATGCTGCTCATCTCAAATGATCAAGGAAGATGAAGCTTCCTCATTCACTAGACTAGTATTGTGAAACACCATCCAACTTGTGTAATGCCAGATGGTTTCTAGATATATAAAACACCATTCAATCTCCACTATACCAGATGATCTATATACCTGTGAAAACCATACAAAACTTTGTGGTTTATTGGGTTCTAGGTGCATTTGATGGTGTAAGTATAACTAAACCATCCGAGAGATAGATGTATGCAACTATAAATGTTGTTCCAAAATTACCAGTCTTTTCAATCTCGAATGGTTTTTAAGTTTATAGTACACTATCCGGTCTTCCCCATACCGGATGGTCTATGCGTCTATGGGAATCATATATAACCATGTGATTTAATTGGTTTTAAATGTGTTAAATCACCTGTGTAATTGATGATTATAACTATAATTAATGACTCAAAATTGTAAGCAATCATCTAGCATGTGTAATGACGAATGGTTTCTAAGTTTGTAAAACACCATCTAGTCTCCACTATACCAAATGGTCTGTACAGTTGTGAGAATTATATAAAACCTTGTGGTCTGTTGAATTTTAGATGAATTTGCGAGTGTAAATACTATATTGTCACCTAAGTGATAGATATTTGCAATCGCAATTGATGATTCAAAACTACAGGCAACCATCCAGTCTTTATAATACTAGATTATTGCCAAGCTTGTAAAACACCATTCGATCTGTTTATTGCTGGATGATGCCTAAATTTTTTTCCCTTTGAAGCACTGCTTGTTGTCAAGTTGTTAACCGAATGCCTAAACTTTTCCACGCAATAATGCACAAGTGAAGTGATTTCTTGTACCAAAGTTTTAACAACTTGTTTGACCTGTATTGACATCATTTTTAAGATTTCTACAAAAATTTATGCTAAAGGTAGAATCCAATAAGGGTGGTTTTTACCAATGAATTCACGTCAGATGGGACCTCTGCCAATACAAGGTGGTGTGGGATTTATATTCCATTAAGAAGTTAGAAACAATGAGCACACAGATAGAAAGATAGAACGCCCTCAACAGCATAACATGTTATTTCAAAGAAATCGATCCTTTGAGCATAAAGAGGCGAATTAATAACCAACAGAGGCATGGAAAAATGGCACGAAGAGGCATGAAGTAGGTTTGCTTATGGGAGAGATAAATTGGAGATTGGGGGAGAGAGGTATAGGAAATAATGAGAAGAAAAGGATAAGGAAAAGCAAGAAGAATCCCCTAGAGAGAGAAAGAGAGAGAGAGAGAGTGGTGAACTTTTAAACCAAGGGCAATTTGGTCCAACTAAAAACTTTTTTCTTCCTACTATCGACTTTTGCAACTTATTTTGAAACGTATCTGATTTTTCCAATACAACAAATTTTGTTAATTTTTATGCAAAAAACCCTCTAGGAAATTTGGCAATTGTTGGTAATTACTAGAAAGTCTAATTTAACTATTTAATTGAAGTTGTTCGTGATTTGCTTTCCACTTCCCTAGCTCGAGCTTTCCTTTATGTTGTCACAAATGGAAGAGGAAGAAATCTTCTTATATTGAGTTGTCATAATGGTGGGAAGAACCTCATTGATCTCCCAAAGGTATCCTGGCACCTTGTGAAATTCCACCTCTAACTTGTCAATATGATCTTCCTAGGGGTGTAAATGGAAATCAAATTAAACAATATTCAAATTCGAATTCGATTAGAAAATTCAGTATCCGATAGATATTGAAAATCAATGTTCAAATTCAAATTCGATTATATATTAGAATATTTGATAAGATTCGAATTTGACCAATTAATTATTTTAGGTAATTAATAAATATTTTATTTATATAAAATATATAAATATATATAAATTATTTATATAATTTAAATAGTTTATATATTATATAATAAGAATTAAATAATCAACCAAATTTGGATATTTATTGAATTGAATCAGATCATATCCGAATTTGATTTGATTACATAAACGATATGAATAGGATATCCAAATTCAACCAATTATGATATTTGAATTATCCAAATTTGATTAGATTATGTTGAATCTCAACTTCAAATTAGATATTGCTAGTGAAGGCTCTAATACCAATTTGATAGGAGCTACCTACCGCAGGGGTAATTTAAAAGAGAGAGAGACAGAGAAAAGAAGAGAGTGATCAAATGGTAAGTCACATGCCTTTTTCATTTGAAATTCCTCCTATTTATACAATATGAGAGAGAAAGAGAAGATGAAAGTTATTTCTGATGGCATGGCCTTCTATAATAGACAAACTTGATCGGAGGATAGGGGCATCGAGTCTACGTGTCTGGGTCTGATCTTGGGCCACCACTTGGGCCTGCATATCATCTTGGGCTTCATCAATAATCCAGGGCCATCGGGGGTGGGGGGGAGCTTTAAGAGATGGAGAATGAAGAATTTTGAATCTATACACGGGGCCTATAGGCGTGGGAGACTCAGTAGGAGATGAGATATTGGCCTTCCTTCAAGGCGTGAGATTGGCTAAACAGTTGGGCCTCCAACAGATTGCTGTGGAGGGCAACTCAAGGATGGTAATAGGATGGGTGCAGGTGGGAAATCTGGGAATCTAGACTCGTGCACAAGTTGTGAGAGAAATATCAAATATGGAGTCTAACAAGGGAAATTGGTGTAAGGTTTAGATGAGTTAGAAGGTAAGCCAATGGTTTGACTGATAGCTTAGTGAAACAATGATCAATGAGGGGAGAACCTTTTTTTTGTTTGAGCTGCATTGTAATAGTGGATTCCCTATGTGGGGTTAACACTCCTTAAATGGGGTGCTTGTCTTGTAATTATCTTATTAAACATTGACTGAAAGTAATTGTTTCCAATAAAAAAATATCTTATCAAGCCAATCTGATCCTACCAATGGTAGTCAGACCATATGGGATGCTTAAAGCAGGTATGGAATAGCTACTATATCAAATTGGAGAACAGTTATTACTCCTTTGGAACCTATGCCAATGCCACCACATGCTATTTATCTTAACAGTGCATGTTTCAATAGATGCTCTTTGTCTTGATGATGCAATCTTCAAACATGCTGATGCTATAAATAAGGTATCTAGTTCCACCATAAAGAACAATGTGGATACAAGAATGCACTCAAGCAATTTTCTGTCAACATCTTGCTTTCATGAGACATTGAATGCAGAACTAACAGAAACAGCACAGGGAGTGAAAAAAGTTGTAACCTTATGCCCCTTGGTAATGTTGGTTCTGGAGGTGGCTTATAATGGCATAATGATGTTAATATTTCCTTCTGCAACAAGGTTGAGTCCTATGCTTATTAGACAAAATTTTAAGTTCTTCCTTACTTATTGGTTCAGGTTTTAAAGTCTTTGGGGGTTCAATACAGCATTTAGCAATGTTTATATTGATTAAACCCTAACAAATAAGAAAATAATAAAAAGAAATTAGTATATAAACACACAAAATGAATATTTTAGTTTAATAGTGCCTATTTTATAATTATAATGTCAAAAAATAAAGAATAAAAAAGTACTTTATAATACATAGTACAAAACTGTTTGGCGATTAGGTGAGGCGAGCCTCAAAGGGCGCCTTGTTGCCTGCCTAGGGATCGCCTTGACAAGGGTTCTATTAGGTCTTTGAGTTTAAAATCATCCCACAGCCCCAAGTAAATACATCAAGGATAACAGATGGAGTGACCAACATGCAATATATTTTTAATTCAGATGGGAGACCAATTAGCCATTCAAAGCATTGCCATAGAAGCCCCTTATTAGTCAACATTTTAAATAAAAATTCTCTCTCTCTCTCTCTCTCTGGTGGGGTTACACTCTTTGGTGCACTGTTCCTCCTAATTCACATCAGGTATATACCATCATTATTCTTATTCCACACTATGTTCATTTGAAATAGCATCTCTCTTACATTTTACTTTTCCTATTTTCCATGTTACAGGAGGAAAAGTTTCAATGGGGACATTGATGAAACAACTGTACTTTCTGCCTGAATAGGGGAAGACACATTGTGGACAGGTAACAGAACAAAAGCAACAAAGGAGGGCTTGGCTCAATGGTGTTTATCCTGGAGAAAAACTAAGATTCTAGACAATATATATATATATTGATCGGAGTTGTAATTTATGCCATGAAACACCTTAGTTAAGTGCGCAAGCCTCAGAGAACTTGACTTCTGCTGCTTGAAGGCAAATTGATTTCTAGCTTTCCAAACGAAACATACTGATAATCTGATGTGTTTATATGGCCAGGCACTAAGCTTACAATTGTCAATTGCCAGGTTGGTATTAATAAAAATGAAGCTAATTGGTGAAGTGGGAAGTGCCATGTCTCACTCCCACCTATGGGCATCAATTCCATAAGAGTAGTGTTAGAAGAGATCAACAATCCTCCAATCCCCCCATGGATCAGATAGGCTTGTGTCAGAATCCTAGAAAGCATAAAAGGACTCTAATTTTGGGTGAGTCAGTGAGCACCTTAGGCTTCATCTTGTTAGTCAGGATGCTTAAGCTGTTTTTGTTTCTTTGTTAACTAGAAAACAATAATGAAAGGACTCAAGTGGCATTCAAAAAAGTTCAAATATCGATCAACCAACCATGCCAAATTCCAATAAACTGATATCCAATTAGCATTTTGCACTTGAGACTATAGCATGTCTACTGGCTCTAATTAAGCATGAAAGTTTATCTTCACTGGTCAAATTAGACTACTAAGAAAATACATATTGAAGTCAATTACATGGAGCTATGTTTCTCAGTATAGTCAACCCTCAAGGCCTCAAACTAAAACATCTGCCACACTGGCTTGGCGGCTAGCGTACATGCAGATTTATTCTGTCAATATGACTGCTAAGTTTAATTCAAAAAAAAAACTCTTACAAGGAGATAAACACAAGACTCAAGAGAAATCATACCACTTAGAGAAGCCTTCTAATTGGACTAAAAAGGGAAGAACATAGAGATGCTAAACATTTCCTCAGCATCAGCAGTGATTAGATGGTCAGATTTCGGTAGAATCACCATTGCTTACTAGGCCCAGATTATGGTCAAAGGCACCAAAGAAAAAATGTCACAGTTTCCCCCATCCATTTGTTATAACCAGCTGCAATAACTGATGATAACCAAGGTTGAAGTGAAAGTATTGCCAAGTTGTAAATGGTTGATTCTACATAATTCCATTCCAGCTGCAATAACTTTGGCAGGCGAGGCGCATTTCAAGAACCCCCTATTTGGTAATGTTGTTCATTCATTCATCATAATAAAATATCTTCTTAAAAAGCAATAAAAACTATAAAATCATTATTTTTTGTGTGAGGACTAAGAATTTAAGACCTAACGTGGACTTGTTTGGGATTGCCTCGAGGGGCGTGGCACAAAGGCGACTCGTACAATCAGGAATGTAATATGTTTTACATCACATTAGCTACTTGAAGTAATGCAATTGAGAAAAAAAGAGATTGGGGATTTTATATGCTTGAAAATGTTTTATATATTTGATTTTATTTTTAAATTTTCATTTGAATATGCTTTACATGTTATATTTATGTATTTTAATATTAGATAATAGTTTTTTTAAAACATTTATTTTGAAATTAAAGTTTATATTTTTTAATACTATGTTTAATATTTTTATTTATGCATTTTTTTGAATTTTTGGGCTTTTTTTTTATTTTTTGCGACTTGCTTAAAAAGGTACGTGCCTCGCCTTGTGCCTTAAGCACAAATTGACCCCTGCACCTTTTTTGAGCCTTACGCTTTTAAAACACTGTTCCAATCCCTCTACTACCTTTGCTCATTCAAATATCATTGCCACTGCTAATATAGCATTTTCTCCTCATTCTCATCCACCTAGATAATCAATTCCAGTGCTTCCAACCATTAAGTGGTGAGTCCTCCCTTTTCAATTCTTATCAATTGTGCCTTGGCAGGGACAAGGTTACCATAGCAAATGGATCTCTTGCCCCTATCTTGGCCAAGGGACATCAAATTTGGTAATTATCCATCTTTATCTCTTGGTCTTCATGTTCCTCAATTGACTACTAATCTTTTGTTCTTCTGTGGTCTTACAGAATGATCTAATTGTTGTGTAACTTTGTTTCCTAGTCATAGTGTTTAACAGGACCTAATTATGAGGAAGACAATTGGCATTGATCCTGAAGCTAGCAGGGTCTAATTATTGGATGCTCCACCTCAGCAAATTTTGGCATATCAATCTAGTAACCCCAGTTCCTTTTTTTTCTTTCAAATAATGAGTTGAGGCTTTGGATGCAAGACTTAATGCATTTTTTGGTTAGTTCTTTGAAGTCTTTGTTTCTTCCCTTTTGTGATTAATTAACAAAATGTATTTTTAATTAAAAAAAAGTTGTCCCCAAACAGTCCAGGAAAAACAATAGAGCATTGTTTTCAAGCCACTAAGACAAGGCTAGGTGACAAGGGGTGCCTTATTACCTAGTCACTTGGGTGATTAAAATTTTTTAAATAAAAGCCATGAATCCTAGGGTAATTCCCTAGGATGCAAGACTTATTCTTTTTTTTTTTGTTAGTTCTTTTAAGTCTTTGTCTCCCCCCCCCCNCCCCCCCCCCCCGATCAATAACAAAACTTTCATTAATCAAATAGAATAATTAATTACAATGAAGGGTAGATAAACTATCTTAACTCCCCCAACAAAAGCTAGAGTCCTCAAAAAGAAAAGACCCAGAATTACAACTGCGCCCAAAATATAGATTCCCTAATCACCCCTTGCTTGGCTAATCTATCAACAAACGAGTTAGCAAACCTCTTCACCCAACTGTACTTTATTTCTATGTCCTTAGCCAGCCACTTGAATTTTTTCTTTTCATTGTTGTAGCTCCATAACCCAGCCTGGTCTTCTTTCAGCCACCCTACTACCACCTCCGAATCTCCTTCAATTACAAGCCTCCTAATTTTCATTTCCTTTGCATTAATTGTGAAACATTCATGTAACTTTGGCATTAATTTTCTGATGGAGGGCGAGAGAGGATTCAGAGTAGTAGGAAGATGGAGGTATGAGGTGTCGATCGAAGCCAAGACATTCAAGTTCGAAGAGGAAAGGACCAAAAGCAAGGATGCATTGAAAATCAGAGAGAATAATAGGGCGACAATGTTGGTCTCAAAGGAGATTATAGCATGGATAAAAGGCTTCGTGGATGGGGCTATCAACTCTAGTAAGGTGAATGGCTGGAAAAACTCCATGTCAGTTCCAGGCAAGAAATATGTAACAGAATTGAAAAGAAACAAGAAAGGGTGGTTCGCCACAGTGGTGGAGTTTTTTGGAACAAATGGAAAACAAATGATCTATGTGCTAGAAGGGGGATTGCAGAAAGGGTGGATGGCTATTGTGAAGGTGCTGCAGTCTTACCTTGTAGCTTCGGAAGATAAGGGAGTGGATGGAGGGAAGGCAACTGATCAAAAGTTCGAAGACCAGGGTCAAAAAACTCAGGAGGAGGCAGCATCGATTGGTACCTCTGGGAATGTAGAAGTGCAAGGCCATCTGAGTCCTGAAATGGTGGTTGCTTGCTCTTCTATTCATCGAAGAATACTGGTAGGAGCAGGGAAGGATGATTGGAAGAAAAGAATGGTGTTAGTGGCTAATAAAGGGGTGACAGACTGGAAGAAGGTTCCGAGTACAGTTGCAGGAGAGTTAGGTACTGGGAATGAAGCAATGCTGTTCCCTTTTGCGGAGACAAAAGCCGTGCTTGATGTGGGCAACTAGGAACTAAGCTTTAAAGTAGTTGTGGTGGATGGAGGTCTGATACAGGTTCAGAACTAGAGCCCAATCTGCAATGAAGTCGAAGTTCAAGACGGGTGTGTTTGACTGAAGCTAATAGGCCTTTCATTTCACTTCTGGCGAGACCCTGTTCTTGAGCACATAGTGCAGAGCCTGGGAGGTATTTTGGTGAAGGCTGATAAACGAAACCTGAGTGCAGTGGAGTTACAGGTTGCTGGTGTTAGACACAAGAACTTGCCGAGGTTCTTTGAAATTTGTTCAGATGAAGCCTGGTACAAGGTGTGGGTGGCTTCAGAAGTCGAACGGTCGTGGTGGGAAGGAGTTTCTAAGGTTGAAGATGATGAGATGGCAGGGTGGTGGACACGTGGAGGGAAGAGGGTGGGCAATGAAAAGGTGGAGCAGATGAAGGTTAAATCTGGGGTTAATGTGTCGGCTGGGGAAAACCAAACGACATACAACCTATTTATGGAAATCAATTCAAATGGATTTGAATTAAACAAAATTAGGGTGGGCTTTTCATCTTATGCTGATGTGGCAAAGAAGCAGATGGCTTTTGGGAGCAGAATGGCTTGGTCCGAGCCGGAGAAGGTGGTGGGCGGTCGGGCGGGCTCAAGTCTAAACCAGTACAGTCTTGGAAGGAACCACGTGACAACTTAAAATGTCACGTGGGTGGGTCGGGAGGTTTGGAGAGTGAACTGGGCCATTCATTTAAGGGCCCACATGACAACTTAATTGGTCACGCGGGTGGGTCGGGCGGGCCTAATACCGAACAGAGTTGTTTTTCGAATGACCCACGTGATAACTTAAGTTGTCACGTGGGTCGGGGATAAGGGGACACACCAAAGACCATTACTAAACAGTGTAATTGGTCTATCATCGTCCCAATTGGCGAGAGTGGATGGGTGTTGTTCGCAGCAGCAGAAGTTGGAGAAGGGGAACTTTCAGTGGATCCCATGCCGAAACTTTGAGGAGTATAGCTCCCTGGGACGATCCTCAGACAAGTCGAATCCAAGATACGCAAGGGAAAGAGCAAAAGAGAGGGAAGAGGCGGATGAAGGCTGGGTGCAAAAGTGCAATGCAGTGAGGAGGATGAAGATTCAGACGATAGCGCAGATGATAGTACCAGCGTGGGCAGTGTAAACAACAAAGGTGACTATGCTGGAGGTGACATGGATGGGTGGAATATTACAAGCTTATTTCAGGGTGAAGGTTGTAACTCATCTCCAAGACTCCAGAGTGTGCAAGGTACAACAAAAGGGGCAAATCGGGTGAACCTGAAGCAAAGCAGGAACACACCTTCTAGGGGTGAATCAGGGGTAGAGTGGAAAGATCACCAGGGTGACTAAAGGACAGAAGCACTTTCCAACCAACTTAGGGAGATAGACGTTTACCAACCTCTGGAACAAGAGGGGAAGGCCGAGAACAGCCTTTTTCCAACCTTTCCATCAATCCCAAGTAACCAAGTGAATTCGATTTGTGATACTAATGTGTTTCCTATGTCTTTGGTTCCAGATCCTTGTCCTGTAACCCATGAATATGCAACCAAGCTAGATGGTGGGTTATTTGAGGTAGTGGAGAGAGGAATGAAGGACTGTAGGGAGATGCGAGAGGGGAGGTATAGGAATGAAAAAGTGTGGGAAATCATTGAAAGAGTGTTTAATGAAGTGGAAGGAATTTTGACTTGGAGGAGGGATGGGGAGGAAAGAAGAGGGGAGGGGTCAGCGGAGAGGAAGGAAAGGAAGGAGGGTAGAGTGGGAGAGGAATATGAGGAAAGAACATGGCAGGAGGGAGGTAACAGGAGATGATGAAGGGAGGGAGAGGTGAGAAGAGGGGTGGGACCAGAGGAGAGGAGGGAAGGGCAGGGGGGCAGAGATGGAGGGGAAAATGCAGGAAGGATAGGGGTGGAGGAGTCGGTGAATAAGGACACGATAGCAGAATTTGTGGGGAAGTTAGGATGTAGGTTGGAAGACCTGAATGTGCTGAAAGAAGGTTTACAGAAGAGGAAATTGAGTGAAGTAAAGAGGCTAAAAAGAGATGTAGAAGGGGACAAGAAGTTTGGGGTAACGGGAGATAGAAGAAAAGGGGGAAAGTAGTGGGTAGGCGGAGAGGGAGTTAAGAAAGAAGTGGAAATGAAGATAATTAGTTGGAACATGAGGGGAATAGGGAGTGCAAGGAAAAGAACGACAATAAAAGAGGTGATAAGGAGGTATAACCCAGATAATATTCTGTTATAGGAGTCCAAGAAAATGGAGTTTAATAACAGATAGGCAAGGAGTGTATGGAAAGCCAGGGGGATTAGCTGGGTGGCTGCTCCTTCGTGGGGTGCTTTGGGGGGGTTGTAACAATGTGGAAGAGGAATGTGGTTGAAGACCTGGAAGAGCTGATTGGAAAGTATTCGGTTTCCATGAAGTTTAAGCAGTAAGAGGGTGGTTATGTATGGGACCTTACAAATGTATACGGACCAAATGACTACAGAGAGAGAAAGGAGTTGTGGGAGGAATTGGCAGATGTTAGAGGGTTGTGGGATGGGCCATGGTGTGGGGGTGGGGACTTCAATGTGATTAGATACTCGGAGGAAACCAATAAGATTAATCAGAGGGTGACAAAAAGCATGAGGAAGTTTAATAGGTTTGTGGATGCCTTTGAGCTCAAAGAGATTCCTCTAACCCACAAAACATTTACATGGTCAAATCTCCAATCTAGACTCATTTGCTCTAAGTTGGATAGATTCCTGTTCTCTTTGGATTGGGAAGAACACTGGGGAAATTTGGCTTCTAGAGCTCTCCCAAGGGTGACATCGAATCATTGGCCCATAGTAATTTGCAAGGAGGAAAAAAGGAATGGAGGACCCACCCCCTTTAGATTTGAAAATATGTGGTTACTCCATCCTGGGTTTACCAATAAAGTAAGGGAGTGGTGGTATGATTGTAACCCAATGGTAGAATGGGAGGGGATGAGATTCCATAAGAAACTACAATTTGTGAAAGCAAAGATCAAGAAGTGGAATCTTTTGGAGTTTGGGAGGATAGAAGAAAGAAAGACGACTCTGATGGATCAACATGAAAACCTTGACTCTAAAGAAGAAAGGGGAGAGTTTGGAGAGGAAGATAAGGAACTCAGGAGAGGCTTGAGAAGACAGTTAGAGGATTAGTTGCATAAGGAGGAAATAAGGTAGAGGCAAAAATCTCGGTGTAAATGGTTGTAGGAAGGAGATAGAAACACTAGGTGTTTTCACTCTTTGGCAGATGGAAGGAGGAGGAATTTTATCTCCAAATTGGTAGTAGGTGAAGTTGAATTAACACAACAAGAGAAGATAGCAGGGGCGTATGTGGAGCACTTTAAATCCCTTCTAAGAAGGCCGGTAAGTAGAAGGGCATGGGTAGAAGGATTGGATTAGCCAGATGTAGGGGTGGAAAACAGGAGAAGGTTGGAAAGAAAGTTTGATTTGGAAGAGATCAAGGAGGCTATGTTTTTTATGGACTGTTGGGATATTTTGAAAGATGATCTTTTGTTGGTGTTTGAGGAGTTTTTCAAGAGATGAATTATCAATCCAGGTGTAAACTCTACATTTATAGCTTTGATTCCAAAAAAGAAAGATGCTTCGCACCCGAAGGATTTTAGGCTAATTAGCTTGGTGAATAGCCTGTATAAGATCATTGCTAAGGTGTTGTCTTTGAGGCTGAAGGAGGTTTTTCCGGACATCATCGCACAAAATCAGGGAGCTTTTGTGAGTGGAAGACAAATCACTAATCAAATCTTAATTACTAATGAGAGTGTGGAGAACTTTAAGAAGGATAAAAAGAAGGGAGTGGTCTGTAAGTTGGACTTGGAAAAGGCTTATGACTTGGTGGACTGGGAATTTTTTAGGAAAGTCTTGATGAAATTGGGGTTTGGGGCTAGATGGTGCAATTGGATCATGGGTTGTGTCCAGAATTGTCATTATTCAGTGTTAGTGAATCAGATAGTGGTAGATTTCTTTTCAAACAGTAGGGGTATAAGACAAGGAGGCCCCCTCTCTCCTTTCTTGTTCATACTAATTGTGGAAGTTCTGGGGAAATTGATTCACAAAACAGACTCGAGAGGTCTCATTAGAGGGTAGAGAGTTGGGAGGGCGGAAACCCCCCTCACTCATTAGAGGGTAGAGAGTTCTGTGAAGGTGGTAATGTGAGCTATATCAGGAACTTGAAGGTGGTGATACAACTGTTTGAGCAAATGTCAAACTTGAAGGTGAACTTTGGGAAAAGTTGCATAGTGGGGGTGAATATGGAGGAGGGAGAGATCAGGGAGAGTGCAGAAGTGTTGGGGTGTGAAGTTTCAGGGTGGCCATTGAATTATTTAGGGTTGCCATTAGGCAATAACCCTATGAGGGAGAGTTTTTGGAACCCAGTGGTGGAAAGGTTTGAAAAGAGATTGGTCTCTTTGAAAAAGAATTACCTCTCTCTTGGTAGAAGAATTACGTTGATTAAGGCCACACTTGCTAATTTATCCATCTATTTCCTGTCTGTGTTCAAAATCCCAGTGAAGGTGTCTAACAAATTGGAGAAGTTGATGAGAAATTTCTTGTGGAAGACGGGAGAGGAGAAGAGGGATCATAGAGTCAACTGGGAGGTAGTGTCTAGGAGTAAAACTTGTGGTGGTTTGGGGATTGGGAATATTAGAAGAAGGAATATGGCTCTTCTAGGGAAGTGGTTGTGGAGGTTCCTTTTGGAGAAGAAGAATCTATGGGCTAAAATAGTGGCAAGTATACATGGGCTGGAGCACAATGGTTGGGATGCTGGAATCAAAACTAGGACCACAAGCTTTTCTCCTTGGAAAGCCATTCACGATCTGCTTCTAGTTTTCTCCCCTAATATCAGGTATGATCTGAATTCCGGTAACTCCATAATATTTTGGGAACAAACTTGGGTGGAGAATGCCCCTTTAAAGGATCAGTTTCCTTCTTTGTATGCTCTATCTAATCTTAAAAATGAGCCAATTTCATCCTTCATCACTCCATCATCTTCCACTTCTGGGCTTGGGTGGAATTTGGGTCTAAGAAGGGCTTTGAGGGATTCAAACTTCGACAATATTTCAAGCCTTCTTGAACTCCTTGATAACGTTGTCTTAGACCCCACAAGGGCAGACTCTAGAATTTGGACCCTTACCCCCACTGGCTTCTTTTCTTGTGCTTCATTTTTCAAAGTCTTAAGCTAGTCCACCAGTCCTGGAACCCCCTCTTTTCCCGTTGATGAGGTTTGGTGCAGAGCAATCCCTCCTAGGGTTGATAGTTTTTGTTGGGAAGCCTATATGGAAAGATTCAACACTAGTGATCTACTCCAAAAGAAGAGACCCAATACTTGCTTGTCACCCCATTGGTGTGTTTTATGTAAAGCGGATGGGGAGACTGGTTTTCATCTACTGGTGTCTTGCCATTTTGCGAGGTCAATTTGCGAATGGGCTTTTCCCCTCTTTGGGTGTAGATGGAACCCTCCATCAGATCTACAGGGCCTCTTTTCCCCTTCTTTCTTCAGGTGGCGTAGGAAAAGGGGAAAGACTATGTGGAGAGGACTGAGGGTTACAGTATGTTGGACATTATGGAAAGAAAGAAATTTCAAGATATTTTTAGAAGCTAAGAGAGGGGTGGAAGAACTAAAGGCTATCATTCATATTAGAGTTGTTTAGTGGCTGAAATCTTTGAAACTATTCACAGATTACACGATGGATGACATGTTGAGGAAGTGGTGTGAAATAGCAAAATGCACACAAACCAAGTTAGTAATGAGTGTGTATTGGACCCCTCCACCTGCTGGATTCATGAAATTAAACTTTGATGGGAGTAGTAAGGGGAACCCTGGACAATAAGGGATTGGGGGTGTCTTTAGGGATGAGAATGGGGTCATTTTTGCCATGTTCTCAGGCCCAATTGGAGTGGGTGACTCCCTTAGAGTTGAGATCTTTGTAGTTATGGAAGGAGTCCAGAAAGATAAGGAGATGAACATCAGAAAACTCCTAATTGAAGGGGATTCGGAGGTGGTGATAGGGTGGCTGAATGTAGACAACAATGGTCTATGGAAGTACAGCAATCTGAGGAGGAAATTTAAGTAGCCGGTGCGAGAGATGGAAGTTAAGATGTGTTGGGTTAAAAGATCAGCCAATTCTTTAGTTGATGGTTTAGCTAAACAAGGGGCAGAAAGGGATTCAATGTTTTGGGCTAAGTTGTAACTTTATTGTATCTTCCTATTCTTTTGTTTTTCTCGAGGACCTTTATTGTTTTTAGAAGATAAGTGTGTTTGTCTTCCTTATGTAACGTTTTTGGTAAATTAATGAAATTGTTATTAATAAAAAAAAATGTTCATTTCCTTTGCCCTTTGAACACCTACCAAGACCATAAAGATCTCAGCCCTGAGTGAGTCACCTACCCCAATTGGGCCTGAGAACATGGCTGCGACAGTCCCATTCTCATCCCTGAACACTCCCCCAATGCCAGATTGCCCAGAATTCCCTCTACTACTGCCATCAAAGTTCAGCTTTATAAAACCAGTGGGGGGAGGGATCCAAGACAAATTTAGACCCGCTTTGACCTGGGCAAAGCTAACAATCTCTTTCCACTTTCTCAGCAGATCATCCACAGTAAAGTCTGTGAATAAATCCAAAGATTTTAACCACTGTACCACCCATATTTGTTTTTCCCCCATTTGCTGATGAATTTACAAAATGTATTCATAATCAAAAAAAAAATGTCCCTAAACAATCCAGGAAAAAACAATAGAGCATTGTTTTCAAACCGCCAAGACAAGGCTAGGTGACGGGGGTGCCTTGTTGCCTAGTCACCTAAGTGATGGAATTTTTTTAAATAAAATTCATGAATCCTAGGGTAATTCCCTAGGTTCCATAGAAACCAGCAATCATCTTTCATTAATAATTATCCTATAGCTTCATATTAAAGCATAGAAATTCAAATATTCATGAGAAGAAAAAGAAGAAAGAAAAGAAAGAAAATATAGGGGCTGAGCCCCTCTTTTTGTCCCAGGGAAAGAAGATGATAGTGAAATAGTGATAAAGATAAAGAATGTGTTGATTTGACAAAATTTTACATTCTTCCTTGCTTATTGGTTCAGGATTTGAAGTCTGTGAGGGTTCAAGACAGCATACACCAACATGTGTGTTGATAGAACCCTAACCAATAAGAAAATAATTACAAACAACTAGCATATAGACCCACAAAATGAATATTTTAGTTCAAAAATAGTCAATGTTATAATTATAATCTCAAAAAATAAAGAATATAAGTGTTTCATTCATAGCATAGCAGTATACACAAAATAGGTATGCAATTAAGAAAGGCGACCCTCCATGAGTGCCTTGTCACCTAGGCATTGCCTTGACAACTACACAGTAGAGACAAATACATCCAAGAAGAGCAACCAGCTGACAATACAAACAAAAATTATAAATTGGTTTTACATTTCAGAGCCCGGTCTAGTTAGACCCCATGCAAATATTTTATGTCTGTGTTTCTTGGTTTATTTAAGTTCATTTTCCTTTAGATCATCAATGTGAAGCCTCCCAACTAACCAACCATAGTATCCAAGCAATAAACTTACTACCAAGGAAACCTTTGAGAAACAACTTCATATCCAGTGAACTAAAAAGTTATTTATCTATGTTCCTACCCTCAGAAAAATGAAGTAGCATAAAGGAAAAAAAAAATCCAGGTTCTAGAAGTAGCTAGAAGTGATGTTGAAACTCACATTCCTTCTCGTTTTTGGAATGTTGTTTAGAATGCTATTGACCTGATAAATTGCATGCCATCCAGGATCCCTCAATTAAAATCCATACTTCAACACTTCTTTCCTGATAGTTCTGCTTTCTCCATTCTTTCATGTATAATTAGTTATCTGATGCAATTGATGGTGCTTTATTGGATATCCCTCCATTCAGAAAGGGTCTAGATGTTTTGATCCTACATCTAGGAAATCCTATGTTACTATGACTATCACTTGTATTAGTATTTTCCTTGTTTTTCTGTCTTTAGGGGGAGACTTGTAAGATTGGGGAAGAGAGGTCATCACCTTTGCCTATTTCAGAAAATATTTCTCAACATCCTCATTTTTGTTCTTACTACAATCATGCCATGCAATGAATTGCAAGTGAACCTAAGAAGGTCAAAGTGTCTCATGTTGCTGATCTGTGACAACCATCATATTCCTTTTTTATCAATACACAACCATGTGATTTGGATGTTCCTAACTTCCTATTGCTTTGCATAAAGGTATATCAGTATTGCCTACTCCATACTAAGTTCCTTTTAATTAATCTTTTATTTCATTTATATTGCACTTGCACCTACTTTTATCTCCTTTCCTGAAAGTGTTGTAAAAGCTACATCTCATCCTAAGTGAAAGGAAGCTATGTATTTATTTCTTGGGGAGAGTTAAGAGAGTTTACCCCACCCTAGTCCTTTGTATTTCCTTTTTTCTAATGAAAGTTTTGTTATTGATCTAAAAACAAGTGAAAGGAAGCAATGAAACAAGATATGAATGCTCTAACTAAAAATTAGAAGTGGGAGTTGTTTGAACTTTCTAAGGACAAGGACCATTTTGGTTACAAGTGGGATTTTATGGTAAAATACAAGGCAAATGGGTTTATTGAAAGGTATAAATAAAGATAGGTAGACGAGGGGTATACCAGTCTTGCATGGAATCTCCAAAAAAAGAAAAGATGTTTGTGTGGAGCACACGTCAGAATCCAACACTCAATGGACTCTTGAGGATGCATTTACATAACATTTCCCTTTTATCTCTTTGCTTACTTGACATAAATGAATATCTAATGTACAAGATGAATGCATTTTTTGTATCAAATATTATAGCAACAAAAGCAACATTTTAGACCCCTTTTTGCAAGTATATAATGTTAGAATTCAAAAAATGGGACATTGTGTCATTCCTTCAACTTTACTTAAAGTAGATATACATCTTATTTCTTTTTGTTCTTCCTATCTTCAGCAAACGAAATTTTAACTTCAAAGTTCCAACAATCCAGAATAATGAAGCAAGCCACAGAACTTGAAAAGCTTCAATATCATTGGAACCAGACAGATCATGTAACTATTGCAGCCTTAACAAAAGGTACAAGGTAATTACCTGCAATTTTTTTGGTTCCAAAATATACAACCAGAACAAATTTGAGCATCTATTAAACAAAACGAAAGGAAAATTTTCATGACATCAACAAACAAATACCATGCCCTGTTGTATAATCCCAATCACATACCTCATCAATCCTAGATTGAAGGGCTGAAAGATGATTTCTTTTGCCCTCGATCTTAGTAGCATTTTCCACAGACTGTTGTTGAAGAGAAATCAATTCCTCCAACTTTTCCTTGGAGCTTTTCTTTATGTTATCCATAAATTCATTAAGGGCAGGTTTTAGTCTTCCTTTGTAGTCAATTCCCAACACCTCAACAGGGGTTGATCCTTTGGCATTCCGCATATTGATAATTGCCTCCGATCTTTAGCCTGGAAAATGACAAAAAGGAAACAATGTTGTAGCTATGAAGGAAGTGTTCTTCAATGTGGATTGTTTTTCATGTTGTGAGTTTCAAAAACAAATCAAAACTATCCGATTTGAAAATAAATTGATTCTCAAAACCAAGAAAAAGGCAAAAATACAGAAAACAGATTCATGGTTATATGTGTTCTTTGTTTCCAAAACTGAAACCAAAATATGCTCTTTTTTTATTTCTTGATGGGGCTACATAACAGGGATAGCCTGTCCCCCTACCGCCTACCAATAACCCCCCAACCCTAGTGTCGGCGGGATTTGTTCCCAAAGTCTCAAGACTCTCAACCACAACCAAAACATGTTGTTAAATTTCTGATTTAAAGATTATGTTTTCATCTGGTTATTTAATATCATGTTACATGAATTATATAATATCTATCTTTGATTTCAGACTAGTCTTTCTGTATCCTGGAATCTATTGTACCTTGTGTTTTCTCTATGGAATAAAAATTTTACCTTACCTTTCAAAAAGAAATGAATTATATAATATCTTTACTACAAAATCCATTTCTGTTTTAAAAACTATCATTTTGATTATTTTAAAAATATGAAAATTTTTTTGAAATAAAACCAACTTGTTTTTGATATTCAAAACAAAAACACAGTTCAAGAACGTGTATTTTTTTATGCATGCTGATGCAGAAAATTCAAAAATAAATGAAAACAAAAACATTCATGTTAACTTCTACACAAGGAATAAACCAGCCCTAAAAGCTATAATGGAATGGAATTTCAAATAATACTCAGGAAACCCACAAACCAAAATGTTTCGATTATAAAATTAAAACTAAAATGGTTTCTGACTTATTTACCTTCAAAATCAAATAATTGACGCAGCTCCAGCACACTAGTTAGAGATGAATTGGCAAAAACAATTCAAAATGCAAATCATCAAGCAAATCTCAGCAATTCACCTCCTAAGAGCATGATTGCATTCAATTGAGAGGTTCTCAAGTTCCTTAAGCTTATGTGCTAGAGTGGCATCAAGGTCCCAGGACTTCTCCCAATCGTTCCTCGCAAGCTCTGTCTCCGCAATATCTCTTTCCACAGCCTAGAGCTTCCTCTTCATGCTCTCCGCATCCCTAGCATTCACAGTCTGCGCATCAACCCTCTTCTTCGTCTCCTCATTCTCCTCAGAAATCCTCTTATTCTCCTGGAGTTTGGCATCCAATTCCTTCTCCTAATCCTTCAAAGTCTTCTCCACCATCACAATTGCGTTAGTGAGCTCCTCAACAATTGTGTGAAACTTCTGCACATCCTTCTCCAGCATAGATTTATCTCTCCGAGCACCTCCCTCTCGGACGGCCCCGACCTCAATGCTTCAAGATGGGCTTCAAGATCAGCCACTTCTTTCCCCAACGACTTAACTTTCTCAGCCGCGGCATCCCTCTCTTGTTCTATTTGCCTATTGAATTCATTATCGAGAGCTTCGACACCATCATCGTCGCCGCGGATGTAGAGCGAGTAACTATTTACGATGTGAGTAAGAACCCTATTATCTCGAAGAGTGAATTTGTCGTCGTTGTCGAAGAAGACGCGATGTGATCGTTGTAGAGCGCAAGCTCGACGAGCCAGTGAATGATGGTAAGAAGGGAAGGCCAGGAGTGAAGAGTGCCGGGAGCTTTGAGGGCGGATTTGTTGAGTTTGAAGGGGCAATTGAGGTGTTTGAGGAGAAGAGGAAGATCTTCTTCGAGTTTGAAATAGGGCCAATCGAGGCGAGTGAAGAGAAAGCGAATGGTGTCAGTGATGTCTTTGGCATAGGGGAGAGGGGGTTTGAGGACAGTGGAGGAGGAGTGGAAAGCGAGATAGGCGTTGATGACGCGGATGGCGGAGGCCTGATGGGCGCGATCGGTAATGGGGCCGGGGGTGGCGCGGCCTATCCCGATGGAAGATTTGGAGGGGCGGCTGCTGCAGAAACTGGCGTCGGAGTCTCGGTTTCGAATGGTGCTTAAATGGAAAGTGTCGATCGGAATTCGATCAGAAGTCGATCTTGCAAAGAGTCCTTTGGGCGTCTCCGCCCACCGATGTCTCCTCCTCTCATTTCTCTCCGTCTCTCGCTTCTGGTTCTGTGACTTCTGTCTGTTCGTATTCGTCTCTCTTTCAGCCTTTCCCGCCTGTTTGTTTCACTCCCCTCTTTTAGGTAAATTATAAAATACTCCCCCCAAAATATGCGTTAATAGCAATTACCCCCTGAGCACAAAGATTCCTGACGGCTCGGCTCGGCCTGGCCCGTTATAAGTCGGGCTTGGCCATAATTTTAGGCCTGTGGGTTCGAGCTCGGGCCTAAAGCATTGGACCCGACTTTTTTTCGAGTTGGGTTTGGGCTTTCTCGAAAAAGCTCGGCCTAAAGCCGAGTCCAACATGATACTATATATTAAATAATAAAATATATATTTTATTTAATAAAAAATATATATACAATATTTTTTCTTTGCTCTTCTTCTCTTTGTTTTTTCAAGTAATAGTGAGATGTTTATAATTTTTGAGTTTTGAAGGTTTTTAATATAAATAAAACATTTTTTATTGAATAAAAAAAGAAAAAAATTATTTTCAAATTTCTATTCGAGCTTTATATGAGGGTCAGGCTCGGGCTCAAGACCTAGGCCCGATGGTCCGGTCAGGCTCGGGCTCGGGCTTGGGCCAAAATGTATTATGTTTGATTGACAAAGCTTGGCCCATGAATAAGTCTACCCTTTTATTATTTATTTGAACGATTTATGATTCGATTAATTTTCTAAATATAATATTGAAGTTCTATTAGTTTATATTTTTGATTGGATCCAATATCTATATCTATATCTATCTATACTACTTATAAAAGTGTGAATGAGGCGGTATTGGCTTATGGAATTTTTCTTTACTAAAATACCCCTCATTTAGAATTTAGTTCATCTCCATTAAAATGACAGACAATGTAATTAAAATAATACCATTAAGTACATTCAATTACCTCTCATTAAGTCTCACATTTAAGTCATTAAATAAATCACATTCTCTCTCATTGAATCCAACATTTATACTTTTGTTTATCATTATTAAATTCCACTAATAAATCCATACACAATAAGTATTAATATAATGAAATTTTATATTTTTAAAATAAACATAGAAATGAGATCATATTTTCCATGTAGGTGGTGGGTAAGTAGTTCAACCATTTGGGTCAAATGGATAATTTCATGATGTTATAAATAAATAATACAAATTTAGAAATATAAAAAATACTTTTGTTTATCATGATTAAATTCTACTAATAAATCCATATGCAATAATTATTAATAGAATGAAATTTTATACTTTTAAAATAAACCTAGAAATGAAATCATATTTTCTATCTAGGTCGTGGGTAAGTACTTCAACCATTTGGGTCAAATGGATAATTGCATGATGTCATAAATAAATAATACAATTTTATAAATATAAAAATACAAAAAATAGAACAAATTTAAAAAAAATGGACACGTTTCTATTATTATATATTTGTCACATTAAAAAATAAATATGATAAAATAAACATAATTTTATTAATGATGGACATCAAATATACAACTTAAAACCGATGGGAAATTAAACCATCTTCTTATCTAGGGAATGTGTTAGTGATTCAACCTTTCAGGTCAAATAAGTTATCCTATGATATATAATTAAAAATAAATTTTTTAAAATAGAAAGGTAGAAAAAATATGAAACAATTTTGGGCACATCTATAATAATATAAACAAAATTAAGTATGATAAACATTAATTATTTTATCATTGATATAAATGAAATGCAAAATTTAAAACCAATTTGAAAATGAAACCATTTTCCATATCTAGATGGTAGGTAGGTCAATGATCTAATATTTCGAGTCAAATGGGTCAATCTATGATGTCATAACTAAGTAACGAATATTAAATATACACATACATATGTACATACATACATACATACATACATACATACATACATACATACATACATACATAAATTCAAAGAAAAATATAAGCTTTGTATAAAGCATTTTGATACAATTTTATTGTTATATATTCACCATATTAAACAACAATAAATGTGAAAATAAGAATTATTTTTATCGATGATGAAAATGGAATACATGATTTAAAATCAATCGAAAAAGCAAAATGGTTTTTTCCATCCAAATGGTGGGTTAGTGGTTAAACTATCCATGTCAAATGAATCAACACATGATGTTATTATTAAATAATAAAATTCTAAAAATATATAAATTTTTCGATAACTTTTGGTATATTGTATAATATATATTCATCATATAAAAAAGTGTGGTTAAAGAGAATTATTTTCATTAACGATAGAAGTGGGATGAAAATTAGGACAAAAAATAAAGAGCATTAATGTCTAACACATGACCAGACTAACCATGTCAAATGGTTCAATAATTTAATTAGTTAGGTCATCGTAGGCAAGTGGCTTGGTAGGGATGCAAAGAGATCAAATCAGATTAGATTTGAATTAGTGTATATTCAAATCTGAACTAATCCAAAGACTCGACCAGATCTCATAAATATTTATTCGAATCCGAATCTGATCAAGATGTCGGATATCCGAATATGATACGATCCGATTATTTTTTTGAATAATAAATTATTAAAATAAAAAGGAAATATAATAATTAAAATAAACAAACAAAAATATAAGTATTTTTTTAACTATTTCCATCATATAAAAAGTTTACAAAAATGCAATATAAATAAAATATTTATAAACAAATAATAAATAACACATATACTATATATAAATAATATATATATACTATATATATAAATAATTGATTTGACCACAATATTAAAAACCAATATTTAAACAATATATTGGAATTGAATTTTCTCTTGGTAAATAAGTAATTTTTATTATCTCATAAATTAATTAATAAAAAATAAAAATATATAATTTTTATAAATATTATAAAAATTGAATATACATTAATATTATATATTGTTCATATTAAACAAAAATATGTTTAAAAAAATGAGAATTTTATTGCTAGTAAAGATAGAAATGGCTAAAATACAATGAAAAAATGAATTAATGTCTTAATCATACTCCACTTTTCTGGTTAAATAGATTAACGGTTCAACTAGTAAGGTCATTTGGTTGTTTATTATTATCATCATCATCATCATTTGATACTATCACGTGTAAAAATAAATGTGAAAATAAGAATTATTTTTATTGGTTCAACTATCCATGTTAAACAATAAAATACATAAAATTCTAAAAAATGTAGAAATTTATAGATAATTTTGGGTACATTCTATAATATTATATATTTATCATATAAAAGAAATGTGATTAATGAGAATTATTTTCATTAATGATAGAAATGGGATAAAAAATAAAGAGAATTAATGTATAGCACATGACCCTACTAACCATGTCAAGTGGTTCAATGATTTAATTAAATAAGTCATTGTATGCAAGTGGTTTGATCGGATTGGATTTGAATCAGGATAATTCGAATTCGATTCGATCTGAAGATCTAATCGAATCTCATATATATATAATTATTAAAAACCAATATTCAAATAATATATTAGAATTGTATTTCCTCTTGGAAAATGAGTAATTTTTATTATCTCATAAATTAAATAATAAAAAATAAAAATATAGTATTTTTATAAATTTTATAGCAAAAAATTTGAACATGCATTAATATTATATGTTCTTCATATTAAACAAAAATATATTTGAAAAATAAGAATTATTGTTAGTAAAGATACAAATGGCTAAAATACAAAGAAAAAATGAATTAATGTCTTAATCATAGCCCATTTTCTTGGTTAAATAGGTTAATGGTTCAATCAATAAGGTCATTTGGTTGCTGCCTATCATCATTATCATTTGATATTGTCACATGCAACGCGCGTGCACTTTTACTAGTTTAAATAAAAATGGTAGAGGTTTCTTTTCAATATATATGTATTTGAGGTTTCATTTGGTTTTTCTTGATTTATTAGAAAAAGGAATGAATAATTTTTATATTTTTAGATGAATAAAGACATTCATGTCAATAAAATAAACAAGGATTTAAAGAAACTTTTTTGTATGTAAATAAAATGATTATTGTTATTCTAGTTGGTTTCGTTTGGAAAAAATGAAAGTATTTTGGATCAATTATGGTTTAAGGTAAAATGGCAAGAAAAATAAAAGGGAAAATCTATGATGCGGGAAAGACATGGTACCGGAAGAGTTTTGACCAATCAAAACCCACCCATGAATTTTGATAAATAACACTTTATTGACTACCACTTTTATGATACCACTTGATTGGTCAGAAATTTTTAAGATATCATATCTTTTCCATATCATAGTCGAACCTTAAATAAAATAAAAAAAGTTAAAGTGAATACTTTGATAATTTAATGCATTTCGTCCTCTAACTTAATAGTCAAGGGTATTTGTCCCAAAGTGTATGTTCAAGGGTAAATCACTGACTGACCATGGTACAATGGGTGTTTTTGTAATTTACACCCTCTTTTATTTAGCTTTTTTGTTACTCACTCAATTAAGCAACTTTGGTTTACTAGAAAAAAAAATTAAGCAAAATTGATAAAAGGGTTGTATGGCATTTGTAATTAAGCATAGCCTATATATTCAAGGTCTTGTTGTTTTAACTTGTTTTCGATCTCTAATATCTTCAAAGCAAATGACTTTCACTGTTCTTTTAGTACATATCTTAAAAGCAAAAGAATCTTGGCATCATGTTATTCTTTTAATACCTCTTATTTTTTAGATTGCAAACATCTAAATGACAATATTTTTATTATTTATCCCCCAATTTCCCTTTGTGCATTTTATTCATCATTTATTATTAGTAACATGCTCTTATTATATTAAAACTTTATAATAATAATAATAATAATAATAATAATAATAATAATAATAATAATAAGAAGAAGAAGAAGAAGAAGAAGAAGAAGAAGAAGAAGAAGAATATATTATTTTCATAATAATAAATATGATTAAAATAATAATTATTATTTATTAAATTAACAATAATAATACTTATTATTATATTAAAACATAATAATAATAATAATAACAATAAGAATAATAAGAATAAGAATAATAAGATATTATTTTCATAATAATAAATATGATTAAAATAATAATTATTATTTATTAAATTAACAATAATATTATTATTGTTATTAAAATAGTAATAATTAGTTACTATTTTATTTATTTATTATTTCATTATATTATTAACATTTAATTGTTTAATTATTTAATATTTTTCTATTATCATTATTTTTAACTATTATTATTATTATTATTATTGTTTTAATTATTCAATAATAATAATAATTAAGTATTTTATCATTTAATTATTTACTATTAAAATAATAATATATTATTAGTTAGTTATTACCATTATTTTTATTAATTTCTCATTATTAACTTTATTTTAAAAATGATTATTAATATCAATTATATAAGGGCACAGAACCCCAAGGTACAACACATGAGAACACTCTACATTTTAGTATCAAAGACACCACCCTAGGGACATAACTCCAATGCCTCTAACACCTTTCCATGACCACAAGTTGCCAAAACCCTAGGTCTTACATTCATCTCCTTGTTAATCCAAGCAGCAACAAAGTCCATATTTACAATGTTACATGTAACCATATTAAGGCAGGTTTACCACTTAACCCAGCCCTTTGACATCCATAGTAATTACAAATTAGGTGTATCAAAGAGRGTGGTGTATTTGAAGGGAGAAGATCCTCTTAAAACACAAGAAATCATCTTCTTCTCCACTTTTGGTGGAGTTTGGGCTCCCATCAAGGCAACGCCCGTTTGAGCAGCCTTTACAGTCTTGTATTGGGAATTTTCCCTACTCATGTGCTTTATTTCATGGGGAGATTCCCGATGCAAGGTTGAAAGAGGTTGTTGGGACGGTGTGAGCACGGGCTTGCCTTGACCGAAGTTGATCTCCTTTTGGTGAGTAGTGACAACCGAACCACTCCATCCAAGTGAAGATGGTATTTGACCCTCTACTTGTGACATCCATCTCAAATCATAAATCTTGTTCAAGATGATGAAAGCAAGATTGGAACACCACTATCCCTGCCATAGATTCTTGGGGTTTTAATCGTTCAATCCACCCCTAGGGCAGAAATAAGATTTCTAGGGGAGGACTAAATCCTGATCATGGATTGATGCCAAATCCATGGGCAGGATGCAATTTATAAAGGGGCTACTAGTAGACAAGGAGGGGGTTACAATTTTAGATTTCTGTGGAATGCAGTCCACTTATACCTAGATTCTTCAAGATGATGTGGCAAGTTTTTATTGAAGGGTCAATGTAAAAGATTGACCCAAGGGGTGATAGAATGCAAATTCAACTTGAATGCATCTCCCTACATGATCAAAACTGAAGATTGGCCCATAGAGAATTATTAACAGGACCTCCTCAAGCCCTAGACCTGGATACTAACCGAACATCCTAAGCACTTGGGATTTAGATTGCACCCAACCCTATAACCTGACAAATCAGGGGATTCACATTCAACCCGTTGCCTTTTAGTCAAGGGGTTTTTATTGTTCAGTCCATCCCTAGAAATCTTAGCTCCACCATACAGGTGGAATGAATCCTGACCGTGGATTGATGCCAAATCCATGGGCAGGATAAAGTTTATAGGGGGAAGCTACTAGTAGATTAGGAGGGGGCTATCTTTTCAGATTTCTGAGGGAGAGTGCAGTCTACTTATCCCTTTAGTCAATAGATAGCTCTCTTTAGATAGGACTGTCAATGGGTCATGTCTATCCGATGTACCTGAATAGATCGAACCAATTATAATGGGGTCTGGTTCCATTGTTTTGTCCCGGTTAATAATTGGGCCGGTTCTGACACTTGCCTGTCCTGAACCAATTCAGACCCGAAACTGATTATTTGATTGAATTTTGAATATATAACATTTTCTTATTTTTTTTTATAATTTCTATCATGTTTTATGTTTGAAATGATAAATTTGATGAATAATATTAGTTAAAAATTATTTAAATTATTAATATACAATTAATTAAATATTTTTCTATCAATTTTGTTAAGGTTATGTTATCAAAATATTTGATTTTTTATAATTTTTTATCTTGTTTTATGTTTGACATGATAATTTTGATAGATAATATTAATTAAAATTATTTAATTCATTAATATATATAAGTAATTTAATACTTTTCTATCAATTTTATTTTGGTTATATTATCAACATTTAAAATTTAAATTATTATTTAATAAAAAATATAGTTTTCAATATAACCGTCGGGACTATTAACCGGGACGGTTCTGGTTCTAATTAGACCCGATCCGACCAGTGACAGCCCTAAATGATTAAGATAAGATTAACTATCTTCACAAAGAGCTTTGGTCGGTGTGGGAACTCGAGGCGTTAGTAACCGCCATACGAAAGCAGCCGTTGTTAGTTGTTAGTTAAGTCGGTTAACAGAATTCTATTCCAGCAGCCGTTTGTACTAATAATCATATTCTAAGTAGGATTCTTGTATTATAAATGGTAAATAGACTCTGCCTCTCACTTTGTTAGTTGACCGCTTTTCTTATTTCTTATTATTGCAGTCTGTTACTCTGTTAGTTAAGTCGGTTAAGAATTCCATCCAGTACACGTTATTACTAATAATCCTACTCTAAGTAGGATTCTTGTTTTATAAATAGTAAATAGACTCTGCCTCTCATTCGCATACATACAGCATCATCAACACTACACTTCGTTCGATTCAACACTGAGAAATCGTTACTGTAAGTCTCTTTTCCCTTCCTTCGTTTCTCTTTCTCTTTATTCATGTTCTTACAGTGATTTCTCTTTATTCATTTTCTGTTTCATTACACTGACTTCTCTTTCTCTTCTGTTTATCTGCAGTGCGTGCGTCTGCAACAAACAAAATGGCTATGGTGTTAGCTATTCTTTCCTTCCTTTCAATCTTTTCCTTCACTGTTTCCTTCGGTCAATTAGATGATTACGAGTGGCCTGGACCTGAATATTCCGTTGTGGGAGATCCTGGTATGAGAAATTCTAACCTTAGATTGGCCATAGACTCATGGAACTACTGTAACAAGGTTGGACATGAAGCTCCTAAGATGGGGAGCCCGGCTGCAGCTGATTGCTTTGATGTCCATCCTAAGACATTCTCTGTTCATCATAGAGTCACAGAAGCCGATAACAGATTAAGTGTTGGAAAGCCTTTTCCTAGTTCATTCAGGGGACAAGATTTGTCTCATCTTAATGACCCAGATTTGTATGCTGTTCAGAAGGAACTGTATCTTGGTTCCAAGTGTGAGGTACATGGGAACGACCTGAGGTTTATTTCTGACTATTATCAGTTYTGGATGATTACTCTTAGAAATGGTAACCTAGACACACATGCTGGATTGTGCCCCAGTAAAGGCAGGAAGGTCGGTCCCTTTGAACATTCAGAAGATGGATTCTCATGTTTTGGAAAGGGGTGTATGAATCAGCCACTTATGTTCCATAACTATACCAGCTTGCAAACTGTTGGAAAGGAGAATTTTCTTAGAGGGAGTTTCTTTGGCACCTATGACTTGGATGTTGATTTTGGTAAAGGAGTAACACGTAACATTTCCTACTACTCTGTGTCATGGGAAAAGAAGTTTGGAGAGGATAAGAGTTGGGTTTTTCATCACTTTTTGAGGACATCAGACAAATATCCATCACTAAAGCTCATCCTGAAATCTGATACTGCTGGTGGAAAATTTGGCTATGGTACCAGAGGAATGACTAAGGATGTAAGTATCATTGTGCTGGTTTCTTTCTTTCTATTTTTTTCTATAATTAATTTCTGATTTCTGATCATATTGATTATTTGATCATATAATTTGCAATGATATTTTTTAGTTAGTTAAGAGTTTTAACTTCTTTTGGTTTGTTCTGATATTGCAGCTTACAATTTCRCCAGACTTTGAAGTGATTTTCACACTTAATGTGCTCAAGGGAGGAGGTGCAAATAGCCAATTCAACTTGCTAGAGATGAGAAGCTGTTGGCGGAATGATGGTCTTAGATGTGAAGGCAATAGTAGAATTGATGTAAATCGATACTTCAGAATGATCCTCAGTCCAAACACAACTGCACTGTGTAGCCCTACCAACTTAAAAGCATGTCCTCCATATCACATTACTCGTGGTGGTTCCCCTCCCATATATCGTAATGACACAGCAAACTTTCCATATGAGGCTTACCATAGTTACTGTGCACCTAGCAATGCTG
>NW_010729099.1:2309030-2347644 GCF_000365185.1 Nelumbo nucifera
ACTGTGCCTATAGATAGGTCTTGGGACTCTATTGGCGTTGGTACAGAGGTTTTCATGAACCCTGATCAAGTTGTAGAGTGGACTATCAGTGACTTTGATATCCTGATGCATCCAAGGCCACATGATTAGTAGTTTTTCCTTTTCTTCTATTATTTTTGTACATGGTCTAAGGACCAAGTTATAAATTTGGCAAATGTATGAAGCTTTGAAATTTGATTTTTTTGGTTCGATTCAATTCAATCATTTTATTTATTTGTCTGTTTATTAGGAGTTTGAAAAGCAACCAGAAAGTTTTGTCCATTGTTTTAATTTTATGATTGCTAGCTACCCATATAAAATCTTCAATTGGTTTGCCAATGGCTTATGGATTGGTATGATTCCTTCTGGTCTAGAGAAAAAGGAGGCATAGAAAGAAATAATTAGGAAAAGAGATTTACTTAGGCCAGCCTGGTTTGCTTCTTATGATGTTTTGTTTGAATTTTCTATTATAGGTGAACTTAAGATATTCCCATGCTTCCTTATTATTTCTTCTTTGTAATACTTGAAAGAATGATTTGTTAGAATGGGAGAAATGGGTTTTCATCAAATTATTTTTTGTTTATATTAGGCCTTTTCTGTGGTTAATTAATGGTGTGTAAATGACTAAGATCTGATTAAGAATCTCTGTAGTGTTTTGAAGGAAACTTCTTTTTTCCAATATCCATGCATTGATGAAGTTTAAACCTTTGTACTTGGTCATTCATACAATTCACATTGGAATTAATCCATTTATTGTAAGCAAAATAATGGGTAAAACACAAGGTAGCCCTGCTCAAGTATATTATGATTCAGGTTGGCAGATTAAGCTGAAGCAGAGGAAACAACTACAATGAGAACTAGAAAAATGAGCAGGGTTAGCAGCTAAATCTGCCAACCCAAAACTAATCTGAGAACTCAGAAGTAACCCTGCTTAAGATAATGGGTAAACTTCAGTTTTCTTGAAATTCTAAACTTAGAAGTAATCCATTTATTGTAAGCAAAACACTAGATTTAGCTGCAGTTTACTTCAGAGTTGTCAGATTTAGCTGAAGCAGAGGAAACAACTGTTAACCCTGCTCAAGTATATAATGATTCTGGTTGGCCATTCACTGGTGTGCTGTTAATGAGAACTTTTGAAAATAAGAATGAGACAGCTGTTAACTTTGGACCTTTAATAGCTAATAGGTAGAAGGCATGCTAAATATTTTTTACTAGCTCATAGGTCGGTCTTAGTGATGTGGTTAAGGTTAGGGAAATGACTATGATGGCATATGTTGAACTACTGGAAATGTCGAACCACATTTCAAATTCAGAAGTAAACTGCAAATGCTGCCCTGTGATGCAGTTCAATTTGGCAGTAAAAATAGATGATATGACATTGACAATACAATCCTTGAAAACTCAACCAAGGTTTAACCAATGAGGAAATAGGGAAGGCAAAGAAACTCCAACCTCAATCCATTAGTCATTCCATTTTCTATGCCTTATGTGTTTTCAGTAGTGATTTCCTTGTACTGTAACAGAATAATCACCAAAGTCATTTAAACTTCATGGATAATGTCCTAGTCAAAATAAAATCATGGATGATGCTGAACTACTTGAAATAATCCCAAGGCAACAATTTGTTCTACCTGTGCTTCAAATTGGAGCTGACTGACTGGAACTGGAGTACATGTTTTTTATCAATATTCGTCTTTTGTCCTTGCATGCATTTCAAAAAGGAAACTTTTTAGCATTTAAATATGACTGAGATTGTGATACTGGAGTGCCAACTGGATGTTTCACTAAGATAAATGAGATCCAAAATGGTTTATTCTGTTGTAATATTTCATACCTGAACAAATTATGTATCTGGTTCGAAAACTTCAGCCAACGAACCAATTGAATCATTTAGTCTATAATCAAACAGTCATACATCGTTAGGAGAAACACAATATTTATCATGGTCATTTGTTTCATTTAAGGCAGGGAAGGAATAAGCCTGTGTAGTCATTGTTTCATTTAATTCTTCCCTTGATGTTCTATTTGGATGCCTAATTTTGTGTTGAGCTTACTTTGTAGCATCTGATCATTACTAGTCTTTTTTGTTTTGATTGATTAAATTTTGTGTTCGTTAAATGATTGAAGTAACTGTGCAAGGTGGCAGAATCTAATGTGGTGTGCATTTCCATGGACGTTGTTTCTTTCTTGGTATATATATATATATATATATATATATAGATAGATAGATAGATAGATAGATAGATAGATAGATAGATAGATAGATAGATAGATATTGAAACATCAGATATTGATTTGTGGTCTTGGCGCTAATGGAAAAACATGCTATAACACTAAACTAAGCTGTATAATCTATCATGTGTACAACAAATTTTCAGGGTTTAAGGTGATTAGAGGTTACAACCTCTGAGTTTAAGAGGTTTGTTGTGGATTGCAACTCATACTTAAGTCATATTTTGGATCTGTCAGTCAACAGGGTCTCTTGAGGGTTTTTTTTTTTTTTTTTTCATGAAGTTTTGAAGCACGAAGTCTTTGCTTCCAGGTCTAAAAATTTGTTCCATTGGAAGGCAATATTGGATAATTCCATTATCCAGGTTTGCAATCATGTGGTTGGTATGACAGAGTATTCACAATTACATGCTTTCCGGAAGAGACGATGTTTTGAAGCACGAAGTCTTTGCTTCCAGGTCTAAAAATTTGTTCCATTGGAAGGCAATATTGGATAATTCCATTATCCAGGTTTGCAATCATGTGGTTGGTATGACAGAGTATTCACAATTACATGCTTTCCGGAAGAGACGATGTACACAAGTAGGCAATACTTTTAGTAACATTAAGATAAATTAGTATGTTTATTTGTTTATTGACTCTTATTTGATATCTGGGACGGTATTTTCTCTAGTATGTTGTTTTACCAATAATAGATCATAAAAACTTATTATTTATTTGTTTATTATTGTGGGAGCTGGTATCTTATTTCAAAAATTCCTGGTTATCTGCTACCACACTAGCATGTGACTGACGACTTTATCCTGAAAATCCTGTGTCTGTATTTTTCCATTTTGTTGATGTTATACTTTTATGTGGGATATTGTACACATAACTGACATTGTATTCAGGCACTAAAACTGTTTCCGAACTCTCATTATCATGGATACTGGTTTGTCTTTTCATGCTGCACCAATAATTTAACAATGGATAATGGAATGGTGTTAACAGCACTCATGTAGTAAACCCCATATAGTTGGTATAAGGCTTGGGTAATGATGATAATGATTGGATAATTCCATTGTTGATTCTGTTTCAGGGGTGTCACAGTTAGAGCAGAGTTGTTTTGTGGGTCTTCTACTACCATGTGCTTGCACCGTAGTCTCTTTTTGGCATAGTTTGGTTCTATCCCAGCTTATTTCTTTTTTTTTTTTTCTTTCCTTGTGGTGTGGCCACATTTTCTGCCATCTTTCACTAGTTTCTTGTATATTTTCTTACTGTCACTATCTAATAGAATCTCTTCCTTTTTATTGATAAAGAAAAAGTAAGTTATCCACTGCAAATGTATTGTAAATTATATTATTATCATCATCCATACTTTGTCAATCTGCTTTTAATTTTTTCCACGTTTCTCTCTTATGAAGACAAATGAATATAAATTCTCTTAAGAAAAACTATTTTTATTTATACCTTTCTCCAAGGATTTTTGTTAAACACTCTATGTATGAATGCGATATTATCTCTAAGACCAAGAAAATTCATATGTGGAAACGTCATAAAGTATAAACTATGGCTTCTTTTATTAATCTCCTTATTGTGAATATGCATGTGTTGTTATTAAACTAAAAGTTTATACCTTCTTCTGGAATGTTTAGTACTGCAGGGTTGCACTTTGAGTGGTTTATTAATATGTTCAGCACCTAATCAACAATTAATATGTTTTTTTTTTTTTTTTTTTTGTGATGGATCTATGTACTACAATCAATAAGGCATTGAAGGAAATGAGATCTTTTCTCTTTTGCTCACAACTAGTCCAACCACTAAGTTTCAGGCCCCAGTTGTCCAATATTGCAAATCCTGATGAGGTCTGCTAAGCAGATGACTGGAGGATCTTAGGTTTGCCTATGCATTTTGTCCTAGCAAGATGAGTTGATCAAAATAAATGTATTCTATGTAAACATGCTCGTCTACTTTCTTTCAGTGTTTCAGATCCCTTCCAAAATCAGATCACAGATCGAAAAACTTCAAAGAGATTTCCTATGGGAAGGTGGAGGTGTTAGAAAAGGGCATTTAGTGAATTGGAGTCGGGTCTGCAAACCAAAAGAGGTTGGAGGGCTGGGAATCGGACACCTAAAAGAGAAGAATACTGCCCTCCTAGGAAAATGGTTGTGGATATTCCCCATTGAATCAAACTCCCTTTGGGCAACTATCATCACCAGCAAGTATGGGTTAAATGCAAACGGTTGAGACTGCTATCTCTGCTCAAACCGATCAGTTTCCTCAAATCCCTGGAAAGGTATCACTTCCATTCACAACCTCTTTTTTTCTTTCATAAGATTTAGGGTGGGTAATGGATCTAGAATAAAGTTTTGGACGAACCTGTGGTGGAGCAACTCCACATTAGCAGAATCTTATCCTAGGCTCTACAACCTTACCCTAAACAAAGGTGCAACCATCTCTCAGTGCCTCCCTATTTCTCCCAATGAAAGCAACATAAATCTGAGTGTCAGAAAACCCTTAAGGGATCCGGAGATCAGTGAGCTTAATGACCTTCTCCTCTCTCTTAGAGAAGTCTACATTTCCCCAAACTCCCAAGACTCCCGAATCTGGAAACCCAACCCTGGAGGTGAGTTCTCGTCCAAGTCTTTCTTCGAAGCTCTAGTTGCAGGAAACTGAGACTGGCTTCCCTTTCAAGAAGATCTGGTGCATGTTTGTTCCCTCTAGAATGAGTTTCTTTGTTTGGGAGGCTTGTCTGCATAGAGTAAACACCTGTGAGTTATTGCAGAAGAAAAACCTTGGAAGGCTTTTTATCTCCCCTCACGTCTGTATCCTATGCCTCCGTGAGGGAGAGACAAATGACCACCTTTTCATACACTGCCAGGTAGCCAGCAACATCTGGAATTTCTTCCTACAGCTAGTTGGCTATAGTTGGGTGGCTCCTAAGCACCTTCAGGATCTGATTTGTCAGTGGCAAGGAAGAGGTCTGAGCAAGAAAGGTAATACTTACTGGTTGATAATACTTCATGCTGTACTCTGGGGAATTTGGGAGGAAAGCAACAATCGACTGTTTGAAAATAAGACAATCAAAGGGTGAGCTGATCAACCACATCTCTTATCACTGCAATTTGTGGGCTTCCAGCTCAGAGGAGTTCACAGGAATCAATGTTAACGACCTTAACAGAAATGTGTACAACTTTTTTATCTCCTCCTCCTCTATCCCATCCCCCGAGTTCCCTCATTAAGAAAGGAAAGAACTTGGACTCTAAGCTTTGATGGTAGTGCTTTTGGTAACCCTGGAGCGGCTGGCATAGGGGGAATCCTAAGAGATGAAAATGGTCTCACCTGCTGGGTATACAGTGGACCGATTGGGATTGCTGACTTCACAAAGGTAGAAGTGTTGGCAGCTCTCACAAGGATTCACCTAGTTAGCAAACTGGGTATTCAGAACTTCTCCATCGAAGGTGACTCAGCAAATACTATGAGATGGTTAGGTCAACAGGAGACTGGACCTTGGAGACTCAGTCACTTCTTAACAGAGGCAAGGGACCTATTGGATCATTAGAACGCTTCTCTATACTGGATCCAAAGGGATCTAAATGCTATTGCAGATGGTCTAGCAAAATTAGGAGTCATTCTGGAGTCCTTGTACTGTGATAATTTTCCTCATGTGTAATTCTCAGGGGTCTGGCCCCTGCTTTGTATTTGTACACCTTCTTGTGTACTCCTCTTTCCTTTATTGAAATCAATGAACTTCTTTCAAAAAAAAAAACTATTATGAAATTATAAACACAACCATTATTTGTTGTAATGGTAAAATCTTGGGCTGGAACACAAGCTGGAGTCTGAGAGTGGCCACTTTGTCCAAAAAATGCCAGAGGTTAGGACCACATCCAGTTTACCCCTCCCAAGACCCCAGATAGCTAGGACCAACGTTGGGTAATGGCCTTTATCTTCCAATTGTAAACAATTAAACTGCAAATTAGGCCATTAAATAATTAAATCACAAGAATAGCAGCCCTGATTAGAAAAAAAAAAGGACAAGATCTGGTTGAGATCATGAGATTAGGAATTTCTGATAAGAAAATCCGATATAGAGGGATTGGATGATTGACAGATATTGATAGAGAGAAGGAGAGGGATGAAAACAAGTAGATCTATTGCTCTATCTTTGTATCTTATTCAGTTTTGACTTTTTAATAAATTAGAAAATTTCCAATTGCTTAGGCTTTGTTTGGAAGGAGTACAAATGCAAATATGTAGAGTGCAACACCTTGTATTTTGTATTATTTTGTATGTATTTGCATTGTACATATTTGTATTTGGACTCTTTACAAACTGAGCCTTAAGGGGTCCTGGTATTGTGCTAATTTTGAGAACTACGGGTACATACTCTTGAATTGATCTCAAATTATCTATACATACCTGTTTTGATATAATATATAAAGAGAGCACAATTACTTATTTGCCTCCACTAAAATTGTTTTACCCATACTGCTCACCTAGTTTGTTGTTAAAAAGAAGTGTTATGTTCGTGGAATAGAACTAATATCATAAATTTCCACATTTTCTTGGGATAACATGTCAAAAAGAAAGGCAACATCTAGAAGGAATCAATCCCATTATTAACTGAATTTTTTTCTGCCTTGGGCTATTTTAGTCCCCCCCCCCTCCCTTCCCACCCCTATAGTTGGATAAGCCCTTATTGAGTTGAATTCTGTTGGAATTTCCTCCCTTCTCCATTTTAGTTTTTATCTAAATATGGTAACAAGTATTTTCTAATGCAGACCACACAGTTTATATAACAAGAAACTGAATAGCTTTTCTATTATCAAAATTTTTCTTGTTGTAATTTGAAATACGGTCATTGGTCAATGACTAACATGTATACTTGTTATAGGGACAATTCCAAGCAATGTTCTTGGTGGCAAGAGATAGGTCTTTTATTGGGATGTATCAACTGGTCATTGTTTCATTTTCAAAGTTCATTGAAAATTTGGGATGTATCAACTGGTCTTCTATTATTGGGATGTATCAACTGGTCATTGTTTCATTTTCAAAGTTCATTGAAAATACGGTCATTGTTTCAAAGTTCATTGAAAATTTGGGATGTTTCATTTTCAAAGTTCTTGGTGGCAAGAGATAGGTCTTTTATTGGGATGTATCAACTGGTCTTCTATTATCAGTAGTTTTCCTTGTAATATATCATTGTTTCATTTTCAAAGTTCATTGAAAATTTGGCAGTACCAGCCTTAGAAAATCAACTAAGAATCAACCCAAGGTGCTCAATGTGAGCCTTTCCAATTATAAATTCTTAGGTGATGTTGAGGTTATCCTCATAATGGAAACCTTTCTTTATGTAAAATCTAGGTTTTGTGTATAAAAAGGTTTGGGTGATATATCAGTCTCTGAACTCTGAATGCAATTTATTAGAAGGATTAGAAAGTAATTGAAGCCATTATGAATGATCTCAAAATTAAAACCTAATAAGGTGATCCAATTCTCAGCTTCTCAAAGGAGCAAAAATTCAGGAGGTTCTGGACTGACAGATAGTGTGGAGAGTCTACTCTAGAAGAGCAATTCCCTTCCTTTTTGAAATAGCCCAGAACAGAAATGCTAAAGTGGGAGATTGCTTTGAACAGGTAAATAATGAAGTGATATGGGGACCTTCATTTAGATGAAATTTAAATGAATGGAAATGAACCCAATGGTCGAGTTGATAGGACTATTTCAAACCATCAAGGCAAACCCAATGGAAGCTGAGGACTGGATATAGAAACCGGAAAGGATGGCCAGTTCACTGTTCAAGGTTGGTTTCACAGGAACCAAATCACTTCCCTTAGGTTAAAATATGGAACCCCTGCATCCCATCAAAGGTGGCTTTCTTGGTGTGGACAGCCTTCACTTGAAAGATGTTTAACAAATGATCTGTTGTTAAGAAGAAGTGTGAGAGCATAGACATGTTTAAGGCCATAGGCTTGATCTAACTTGTCCCAAGCCAAAGCCAAATCGGCCCGGTTCATCTTGGATCATGAAATAGCAATTCAGGGCAAGCCATGAATGTCACCTACGCTTTTAAAGGGATGAATTCCATATCAAGGGGGACTCTCTTGATGATCCTTCCCATCCTCCTTTTCTTCCCCCACTGATTCATTCCATCAACTTTGGGCCATTCCTTAGACTTTTGGAGATCTGACCACTGGATATTTGTAATGAATGCACATAATCTTCAAGCCACCTTTTTATCCATTGCAAGTTATCTCACCATTTAAGAACTCTAGCCTTAACAGTGTTTTAGGGTGCAATGTTGCATGCTGAAAACAGTACTAGAATTAATCAAAAGGATGGAGAATACAAGGTTTAAGCAATGGAGTGAAGGTCCTTTGGGGTATTTTCCTACTTATATATTATATGGTCAGTGTGGAGAGAAATAAATATGCACATTGTTGAAATAAATATATAGATATGGATGTAGTAACGAGGAATTTAAAAAGATTACTATGTTCATGGTTAAGCATATACAAAAACCTTTTCAGGGAGTCCAGTTTAGCTCTTATTTTGTTGGTGGATCTCATTTCATTTAATCATACAAATTTTTGTTTCAATGCATATCCCCATTGTACATGGGCTGATATATATTTTGATTGGTCCGTTAATACAATATATTGCCTTTCAAAAAAAATCGAGGAGATATCTTTAGTCTTCTACTTCTGCACAAAAATATGTTCTTGGATCTATGAAATACTTACTTATAATTACCAAATGCCATTGAATTGTGAAGAATTCTTCCAAACTGGGAAGCTGTAGAAGCACTTCAATGAGCAATCCCAAACACCATACTCAATTATGGCTGTCTTGAGTTATTACTAGTGGTACTCTCTCCTCCTAATTGATAAGCTAACGACACTACAAGAATCCCTAAAACTGCCGCTAGAGGCTTTACCGGAAGCTGGCAAACTGCCGCTAAAACAACTATCGCTAGAGGTTCTAGCGGCAGTTTTCGCGGCTGCCGGAATAAATCTTAAGCTGCCGCTAGAAGTTCTTTTACTGCCGCTAAAACTAACGCAATTGTAGCACTCTTAATTTAATGTATCATCAATTTGCTATTGAGAAATTGAGACTGTAGCACTCATTTTCTTTCCTATTAACTGACTTTTTCCATGGTTCATTTGTAGATCATCGACACGTTCTCAGAGAGTATAATGTCAATTTATTTGACAAAATGTGAAATACTTTCTGGGAATGTTGATGGAACTGTTAAAAAATTTGACATGTATTGGTAAGTACGTAAGACCAATGGTCAATTCAGTTTCCCTGCTTTAAGTGCCACATCTATTTTCTCGAGAAGCTTGTTATCTTTAGTTTTGTATTGCTCTTTAGAGACATATCTAATGACTTGAGGTAACCTGTGAATTGCATTTCAATGTCAAATGATGGTAATTGCATATTGGCTAGTTGCTTAGACCGATTCTGCATCTTTTGGACGGGTGACGTAGCATGGAAGCGATAAACCGGGCTGGCTATGCAAGCACYGGGYGAACCAARTTTMTAGCGAAACAAGAAAGAGAGAAAATCTCTAGAGGAGAGAGAAAAGGTGGCGAGAATTGAATAGAAAATCTGAAGTGTGTATTAACTGAAAACAATAGCAGTATNCAAGAAAGAGAGAAAATCTCTAGAGGAGAGAGAAAAGGTGGCGAGAATTGAATAGAAAATCTGAAGTGTGTATTAACTGAAAACAATAGCAGTATTTATAGTACATCTGGAAATTATAGAATAACTAGAAAACTGTAGTTGATCTAAACATCTCAATCTCATAGCTGGATCGAACTCTTCTTGATCTTGGTCTTGATAGGATCGAACTCTTCTGGCTGGATCTTCACCGTTGGATCTTCTTGGATCTAATCCATGAATCTTGGGAGTCTTGGATTATCTTGAATTTTTCTTGATTATCTTGAATTTTTGATGGATCTTGAATTCTTGATTTCTTGATTATCTTGAATTCTTGAATTATCTCTAGCCCTTATCCTTATCCTATGAGCTGCCGCCCCTAAGGTGATGTGGGCCTTGGGATGGGCCTCCATCATTCTCCCCCACTTGGAAAGAACTCGACCCCAAGTCGTGACTGGGATATGCAAGTGTCATCTCTGGCAGGTAGCGATGGATGTCAGCAACATTGAAGGTCTTAGAGATACCCATATGATCTGGTAGGCCCACGACATATGCATTGTCGTTGTTTTTCTTCACGATCTTGTATGGGCCGTACTTCCGAGGCTGCAACTTGTTGTATTTTCCTACTGGAATCCTTTCCTTCCTCAATAATACCATAACTTCGTCACCGACGTCAAATACTTGGTGTCGACGATGCTTGTCTGCTGCCAACTTGTACTTGGCATTGGTTTGTTCTAGCTTTTGTTTCACGGATTCTTGGATGGATTGGATTTGGTCCGCCATCTGTTCTGCGGAGGTACTGACACCGGGTACTCTAGGTAATTTTACTAGGTCCAGTGCATGATTTGGAACCTTCATGTAGACAATGGAAAATGGAGATCTGCCTGTAAAACTATGTACTGCATTATTATAGGCGAACTCAGCCTGTGCAATGGCGAAATCCCATTGTTTTGGTCTCTCCCGACATATACTGCGAATCAAGTTACCAAGGGTCCGGTTCACCACCTCGGTTTGTCCGTCTGTCTGCGGATGGGCTGTGTTGCTGAAATTTAGTGAAGAATCGAATAACCTCCATAGGGTCACCCAGAAGTGGCTTAAGAACCTTGTGTCTCGATCTGAGGTAATAGCCTTGGGTACCCCATGTAGACGGACAATCTCCCTGAAAAATAATTTTGTTGTTGCTGAGGCATCTATTGTTTTCTTGCATGGGAGGAAGTGAGCCATTTTAGAGAACCTGTCAACTACCACGGAGACGGAGTCCATGTTCCTTTGGGCCTTTGGCAGGCCTAGCACAAAATCTATGGACAGGTCTTCCCAAATAGTAGTAGGAACGGGTAGGGGCATGTAGAGACCAGTATTTTGGGTTTGCCCCTTAGTTGTCTGGCAAATATAGCATCTACTTACAATGGTGGACACATCCCTCCTTAATCTCGACCAATAATAACGCCCTTTAACTGCTTCAACTGTCTTATCCCTTCCCAGGTGTCCTGCTAGCCCACCCCCATGCAGATCCCTAATGATCTTTTCATGGAGGGAGGTGCAAGGGATGCACAGTTGTTCCCCTTTCATAAGGAACCCATCATGAATGTAGAAATCATCTGATGGTTGTCGATTCACACATTTCTCCCACACCTGTTGGAAGTCATCATCCCGAGCGTATAGGTTTTTTAGGCACTCAAAACCCACAATCTCAATACTGAGGGTCTTGATGAGGGCTACTCTTCTATTAAGGGCATCGGCCACTTTATTCTGTTGTCCAGCCTTGTACACAATTTTGTATGGGGATTTGTCAAGGAAAGTAGACCATCTAGCATGCAAATCACTCCTTAATTGTTTTTGCCCACTGAGATATTTTAGGGCCTGGTGGTCAGTGTAAAGGACAAATTCCTTTGCAATTAAATAGTGTTCCCATATTTTCAAGGCTCTTACCACAACATAGAACTCTTTATCATAAGTAGACCACTTTCTCCTGGCTTCACATAATTTTTCACTGAAGAAAGCAATGGGTCTCTTTTCTTGGGATAATACAGCCCCTATGCCAACTCTACTGGCATCACATTCAACTTCAAACAGTTTATCAAAATTTGGTAAGGCAAGGACAAGAGCAGTACATAACTTCTCTTTTATGAGAGCAAAACTTTGCTCTTGTTCTTCTCCCCATTGAAATTTTCCTTTTTTCAAACATTTAGTGATAGGAGCTACAATACTGCTAAAGTGTTTAATAAATCGCATGTAGAAAGTTGCTATCCCATGGAAGCGTCTCACATCTGTGACATTTGATGGGGTCGGCCACTCCCTAATGGCTTTCACTTTTTCTTCATCTACTTTAATTCCTTCCTTGCTCACAATGAATCTCAGGAATAATAAATTATCACTCATGAAAGTGCATTTCTTCAAATTAGCATATAATTTATTTTCCCTTAATGCTTTTAGGACCTCCCTAATATGTCCAATGTGCTCAATGATAGATTTGTTGTAAATTAAAATATCATCAAAATATACCACAACAAATTTACCAGTAAAGGGACGCAGTACCTGGTTCATCAGCCTCATGAATGTGCTGGGTGCGTTGGTTAGTCCAAAGGGCATGACTAACCATTCGAACAGGCCATCTTTAGTCTTGAAGGTTGTCTTCCACTCATCTCTCATGGGAGGTTAGGTAGACTAGCACCTGGAACAAAGTCAATATGATGCTGCACATCTCTCATGGGAGGGAGTTCATTTGGAACTACATCATGGAATTCATCCAGTAGTCCCTACACTTCCACTAGAATTTTATTTTCCTCCAGGGTCTCATTCATATGTTCTCCCTTTACTACTAACAAATGTACCTCATGGGTATCCTTACATTCTTTCATAAATTCAGCATGATGATGGGTAATAGTAAGAAAATTTTTCTCATTTGTTTTTGGGGCCTTAGGAATATTCTTTTCAGCCATGGGGGTAACAAGGTGTAGCATATACATTTCTTTTCAAGTTGGTAGATATTCTTCCTACCCATGTGCCTTGCATCTGTATCAAATTGCCAAGGCATACCCAACAAAATATGGCAAGCATCCATGTCTACAATATCACAATATACTTCATCATTATACTTACCAATAGAAAATGGTACCTTGCAGTGTTCCTCCACTCGTACGCCGCCTCCTTCCTTAATCCACCCAATTGTGTATGGGTTTGGATGTTTTTCAGGAAGTAGTTGTAACTTTTGTATTACATCCCTGCAAATAATATTTTCTTGACTGCCACTATCAATAATTAAATCAAATAATTTACCCTTGACAGTACATCTAGTATGAAATAATCTGTGCCTTTGAGAGGTATCTTGATTTTTCTGGGACAACATTAATTTTCTCACAACACAAGTATACTCTTCATGTTCGTATGGACCCTCTTCATCTTCCCCATCAGGCCCACAGTATACTTCCTCCTCCACATCTTCTTCCTCCTCCCTTTCTACCATATTAACTGCCTTCCTCCTGAGACAGTCACTGGACCTATGTCCAACCTCATTACATTTAAAGCATTTAATAGGAGAAGGCTTTGCATAGGGATTACTGGGTTTAGGAGGGTTGGAAGGGTTACCTTGAGTATGTCCTCCTGTGATAACCTTACTGGCGTTAGTTGTACTTGTCGGGTGAGAAGGTTGAACTGTTGGGACTAATTTGTTCCTGTCGGTAGTTGCCGGCCTGTTGTCGCTCCCGTTGTACCGGCGATAATTATCACTACGTGCCTTGTCTTGGAACATCACTTCTGCTTTCAAGGCTAGGTTTCTTGCTTCTTGCACACTAAGAACCATCTGTACACCAATTTTATCTCTGATGGACGGTCTCAAACTGCTCAGATAACGGGTTGCCTGTTGGTTATCACTTTCAGCTAATCTCTAAAATTCAGATGTATATTCATTAACACTACAGGAACCCTGCGCACACCGTTGGTAAGATTCAAACATGTATTGTTCATAATCTGGGGGTAAAAATCTACCTCTTATAAGTTGTTTCATGCGCCTCCAGGTTCGAACAGGACCCCTTCCTTCTCTGATCTGGGTCTCTCTCATGCATTCCCACCAAACAGATGTGCCTCCCTTTAATCAGAAAGCTACCAATTTTACCCTTCGTTCCTCTGGTATCTCCATGTACTCAAAGAAACGATCGACTTCTGTGATCCAATCTAGAAGTCCCCCTATGTCAAGATCTCCACTAAAAATAGGAATATCTTACCTTGAGTTTAAATTCATCATTATTCCTACGGGGATTGAAATTACCTTAATTGTGCCAATTTCTACCATTTCTGTCGTTACCGGGAAAAACTGGAGCACCACCGAATTCTAACTCATCATCACTGTCGTCGTCAAGAAATGAACGCCGAGATGCAGCATTGACGGGTTGCCTGTCGTGGTCGTATCCTTCAATTGGATGTGGATTTTCCCTGTTCTGTGGAACAACCTCCCGTAACAAGGTCCATAGTTGTTCAGCCTTCTCTGCCAACTGTTGTTCGATGCTACGTGTGGTCGTGCGCTGTTCTTCGATTGCTCTCCAAACAGTTGGGAACCCCTGATCTCTGTCACGGGATGGGTTGCGACTGCTACCGTCTTCGTTGTCCATCTGACTGGGCAAACTCCCTGTTCTGATACCACCTGATGCAACATGGAAGCGATAAACCGGGCTAGCTATGCAAGCACCGGGCGAACCAAGTTTCTAGCGAAACAAGAAAGAGAGAAAATCTCTAGAGGAGAGAAAAGGTGGTGAGAATTGAATGGAAAATCCTAAGTGTGTATTAACTAAAAACAATAGCAGTATTTATAGTACATCTGGAAATTATAGAATAACTAGAAAACTGTAGTTGATCTAAACATCTCAATCTCATAGCTGGATCGAACTCTTCTGGTTGGATCTTCACCGTTGGATCTTCTTGGATCTAATCCATGAATCTTGGGAGTCTTGAATTATCTTGAATTCTTGAATTCTTGATGGATCTTGAATTCTTGATTTCTTGATTATCTTGAATTCTTGAATTCTTGATTATCTTGAATTCTTGAATTATCTCTAGCCGTTATCCTTATCATATGAGTTGTCACCCCTAAGGTGATGTGAGCCTTGGGATGGGCTTCCATCAACAGGTAATGTCTTGTGGTTATTTTACGTAAAATAGATATAATTTATATTCCATTTGTCCATTTAAATGGATGTTGATTATGACAGGACTACCGGGGAACTATTGCAAGAATACAAGGGCCATATTTGCAAGTTTTGATGCCATAATTTTAGTGTTTTTTCTAACTCATCTATTTTGTAGATTCTAAACCATTTTCCACCATTTATTCCATCCTTCAGGGTAGTGTTTCTATGTAGGGTGATTGGGTTAATGCAATTTTGGATCCCCTAATGCAAATTTGGTTTCTCTTACTTAATGGTCTTACAAGATGGATTATTGCCTTACCAACACTGAAGCTCATGTAACTGGTGGACCTGAGGATAGCTTCATTTCTTTTGGGATCTTGTGGATGCTAGGGCTGTTCACGGGTCGGGTTGGGTCGGTTTACTGCGGTTTTTCTAACCGACCTGACCTGGTCGGGTTACCTGACATAGAAACCAAAACCGACCCAGTGTTAAGCAAAACCGACCTGGTCGGTTTGAGTCGGGTTGGGTCGATTTCGGTTCTAAGTTCATCCCTGTGATAAAATCTTGCTAATTTAAAAAACAGTCATAAATTGAACATCATTTCAGCCATCTCCTATGATAAAATTTAAATGAAAAGTTAACCACAAAAGTTGTTCATTAATCACTACTCACTAATCCAAAGTTTCTTGCAACCATTCAAAAACTAGGTGGCCTAATGGGCTTTGGAACTTCATATTTGAACTAGGAACTAAGTCGGTTCAGTTTGGGTCGGTTTCGGTTTTCTTGTGTGAAAACCGAAACCGACCCGAATCATCGATTTTGCAAAACCCAAAACTGACCCGTGCTGATGAAAACCTGACTGACTCGGGTTGGATCGGTCTGGGTTGGTCGGTTTGGTCGGATTGGGCCTTCTTATGAACAGCCCTAGTGGATGCATCCTTAGCGTCATGCTTTTGGGCTCACTACTCAGTGGTGAAGTTTTCTTCTTTAGAACTTTACAGAATTTATTAACAAGGATGGCACATTATAATTTCCGGTGAACATCGAATTTCTAAATGGGCGTTCTACACATATACATTTTGGACAGTGACACCAGCACAATACTTGTGGGGGCTTTTCTCTTTGCCATATCTGTACTATGTGACTAAAAGACCTCAAATTCTTAGGATAAAATTTGGACATGAACTGTAAATATTTAATACTTGATAATCAATTTTTATTTGCTTTGTGTTATTTGTACTGATTTCTGCATCTGAATATAATCTCTTCTTTTTCTATTTCAACAATTATCCCATTATTTATTCAACTTAAAAGATATATCATTAAACAATGCAACTTAAAATTAAAGCATGCCACCCAAATCCTATTTTTCAGGCTTGCTGAATCCAAGACCTTGTACTCATATCAGTCTCTGGCACATGTACAAGTATCAATGAAAAGTGGGATGGCTTCACAACTTTGAAGCTTTAGTTATGTTGAATTTTAAGTAGGGGTGATGTGTGGTGATTGGATTCTCCATTTGCTTATGTTCCTCACCCCTCTTTGATGTGTGGTTTTTAATATCATCACTCTGTCTTCCAATGGATCCTTATAGATTTTCAATTTTTGTGATGATCCTGGATTGAGTGGAATAATTTCGCCTGTCTTCTTGATAAGCTAATGAATGATTTTCATATACTGATATACATGGACTCTTGACCCTAGTGGTACTCTCTCCTCCTAATTCTTGCTTTGGCAATTGTCTATAACCTGGACGCTTGTGAAGGTATGGATCCCATTAGCACCTCCCAAATAAGAGGACTGTGTTTGAAATGTTTCTCATTGGATACCAATAAGGAGTCTAGTTAAGTTTTCCATAGTTGTATCATGTGCAAATGTGCCATGTTTGTCATTGCCTAGCGGCACTCTCTCTCTCTCTCTCTTAATGTTTGTCATTACTAAAGTAGTGTTTCACTATACTTTTGTGATTTGTTTACTTTTTTTTTGTACTTTTATTATGTATATAAAAATAGGGAGTCTCTTACACGAATCCTTATTCAATTTGCAGCTACCATGGTAATTTGGAATCTGGGTCATAATCTTGGTAATAGAGAAAAAAAAAGGATTTCTTGTTATTCTTTCCTGGTAACAAATGTGAATTCTCACCCAAAGGACAGTTGCACGATAACATCTTCTCTTGACAGCAGAATTCAAGTTTGGAAACCATAAGCTAAATCAAAAAATTTCACTCTCTCTCTCTCTCCCTCCCTCCCAGGAGACAAAAGAGTGAATATGTTTGGTGTAGGAAGATGATCCATTTTGGCTGTTTATCAATATCACTGATACTTATGGTGCAAGTTTTCAAGTCTCCTAACTCTTGAAGAAGAAATAAGAAAAGTTCTGAAGTCTTTATTTTCTTTATTTATTTATTTTAATCTCTGAACTACAAAAGCTATTTGCTTTAGTCTTCGCACTTCTGCCCCCAATGGTAACGATACTTGTACCATCCTGCTATTGTTTCTGCACTTTTTTTTTGTTATTCGTAAGGCATTGTTGGATAATAAATGGCATTTCTTTGAGGCCACAAATTAAAACATGGTTTTTCTCTTTTTCTTGGTTCAAATCTGCTCCTTTACCAGGCTGATCATTGTTCCTCTTTCCAGTGCTAATGTGTTCCTGATTATGGGCTTATTGTCTAAATTATATTTGTTGCATGTAATTGTTGTTTATAATTGTTTCAAGTGTTAGATTATCCTTACATGTGGTCCATTCTGGCCAATCCTTGATCCAAATGAAGTGTTAGATTATCCTTATTTACAAACGGGATAACCCACTTGTTGCATTTGTGCAGGTCATTGAATCCATATCACTTGTGCCGTCTTAAGTGAAAACTTGTGTGATGGATCACTGCAATGTGAAATCATTTGATATCTTGGTTCCTAAACCATTTATGATACCTTTCTACTATTCAACCAGGTTGATTCATCGTAGTGTATATAATGTAGATCATCTAGGTCAGACCTGCTGTTAACTGGATCACTGGTTCACTGTTGTTGTAAGCTTTTTGTACAGGTTGGCTATTTATAAGAAGATATATGGAATGTTAAATCAAGAAGATGTGAACCATGGGAATGGAAAGGAATTCTTCAATAAAGCAGTTTTCTTATAAAAAAAAAAGATTATGGAAGAATACATAGCTTGAGGAGAAACCAATGGGTGATAGACTGATAGAGCTATAAATCATCTGGATTTGAAAGTTGGAGACCTGATAAGGAACCCATCGAGTGATTATGAATTATTCTCAAATATGTCTCAACTTTCATTCTACATGCACAGATCAGATTGGTTTCAGTATTCACCACAGTAGTTACCAGTCAGATTAGTCATCTAGAAATGACTCTACCAGAAATAGAACAACCTATCCGGTAACTACTGTGGTTAATTAATACTTACAGTAATACACTCAATCAATGGTGCTTATACATGTCTAACAATAGTTGTGTCCACACAGCCATGCAACTTATCCAGTGATTCAGCCCATTAATGGAGACCCCTTCATTGGAAGCCTAGAGATACCAGTAACATCAAGCCCATTGATCGCTTGGTACCTCTCCAACCATCTGCCTGCCTACCGGACGGCAGTCGACCCACTGCTCAGGGGTGTTGAGGCTGGCCTTGCCCATGGCTTCCTCCTTGTTGGACCCTTCATCAAGGTTGTGCCTCTAAGGAATACATAATACGCAGGAGCAGTAGGATCTTTCGTTGGATTCTCTCTCTCTCTCTCTCTCTCTCTCTCTCTCTCTCTCTCCATGCATCTTTTTAATTAATACATTTTTGTTCTCAGAGGACATGGAATATTTGTATATTTGATGAGGTTTAATTACCTGAACAACATTTCAGAATTTCCTTCATTTTAGACATGTTGATCCATTCTTCCCCTTATCACTGATCTTAGTGAAATTACACAAATATATATAAAGGAGTGAAGAGAAAAGGTGAAGACAATCAAAACAAATGGGTGTGTTTGATAGTAGAAAGAAAGAATGTGAAATGATGAAACTACTAAGTAACTGCAGATAAAGGTCAATCAAGTGAAACTCTGTCAATCCAAAAAAAAAAACGGAAAAAAAAGAAACATAGTTTTAGGAACTTCTAATGCCCACCACAAATGCTAAAATGATTTTCTTGTTATATAAACATGAAAAATGTCAGATTAATGCAAGTTGCAACTTTCAAGTAACCTCATTATTTATATGTACTAGTGGAACTTAATCTTTGTATATCTACTTTTGATTTCAATGATTTGATCAATAGTATACTTTTACCATTCTTTTCTACAGTAGATATAGAGATGAACCCCTTTTCAACATCTTGCATTTCATTCTCATTCCATAGTTTTCTTATACATTGACTAACCTCAACAAATTGGTTATCCATAAACTGGTTAAGTTGTCAAAAATCCTAAGAACATGGACAAAAGAAATATTGCATTAAAAAAATGCAACAACTTGATTACAATATGGACAAAACAATGTAGACCTCCAAATCGTTTGAGGCCACAGTCCCGCAGGATCACATTAAAAATTTAAAATAATTACTTTCTGTCACTTGAAGGAATCATAACCTGGTAGAAAAATTTTGACAAATTGCAAAAAACAATTTGTGTTAAAAGGTATATAGTGTTGCCTGTAAGAGATTAATCTGTTGAATAGAAGGATGTTGAATCTATTTAGAGTTATATTTGTCTCATGGGTGCTGATTTTGGGGTTTTAAGAGGATTGCAAAAGAGACATTGGGGAGAGGGAAACCAAAAAGAAAAAGGAAAGAGGGAGAGGAGAGGGATATTAGGAGGGAAAATTGGTGAGCATGGGAGAGATTGAAATAAGAAAGAAAATAGGGGGTAGATAGGGTGAGAAAGAGAGGGAGAAAAAAGGGGGAAAAAAGAGAGGAGAGAAGAGGAGGGAGCCTTGGGAGAGAAAGAGGGAAGAAGGGAAGAAGGGAAGAAAAGAAGAAAAAGGGTAAATTTCTGAAACCTCCCCTGAAGTTTAGTAATTGCAATCACCTCCCTGAACTTTATGATAGTTGCAAGTAGACCTCTCTATATTTATTTCTTTTTTGTAATAAAGAGAAATTGATTTCAATAAAGAAAGCTACATGGGGATACAAGTCTCCAAAGCATACAAAAGCAAATGAACCAAACCATGAGGATAAATGGTTGGTCATCAATGAGAAGTATCAAAAGATAGAACCCCTCTATTAGAAATCTCTAACAACAGGCATGAAAGTGTCCAAAATACCTATGTAGTTACTATTTAGGCTGGTTTCTATAAAAAAAACAATACAAACTTTATAAACAATAAAAAGAATTTAAATTTACTATTTTACCTTTGAATAATTGATATGAAGGGCAAATTTGAAAAATAAATAAATTTCAGAAAAGAGGTTGGAAGGGTTTGGGCTAGTGATTCATATGAAGAGAAAAGGGATTAACTTGCAACTATGTCAAAAAGTCCAAGGGAGGTGATTGCAATTACCAAATTTTAGGGGAGGTTTCAGCAATTTACCCAAAAAAAAGATAAAGGAAAGGAGGAAAGAGAGAGATGGGGCCCATGGAAGAAAAAAAAGGTTACGTAATTAGTTAATTACACTTAATTCCTTGAACTTAAATGAGCATGTCTTGCAACCTGCCTCTCAAGTCTGAACTGGTTCATTCATTTCAAATCCAACAATTTGATCTAGTAATTAAGGTTGTGTTCAGTTCCATTACCACTTCCACTTGCAACATTTTTTGTTTGTCAGTACAGATTTTTGAGAAATTGTTGTCATACCACACCAGATAACCACTTGCACTAAAGAAAATATAGGCATTGGATAGGGTGTTAGCATTTATAGTAGAAACACCAAATTTGACGTTTCCCAAAGAAACAAGATCGATACTAGAAGTTATTTGATAACTCAAAGCATTTGTGGTAGAAAAAAAAAAGATACTCTCATAAAATTTGTATTGATCAATCTAAAATATTACAAGAAGTGGCAATGGTACCAAACACAACCTAAAACTATCATTAAAAAGCCCTCAACTCCAATGAGATGTGCACTCACAACCCAGAACAACAAACCAATGAACTATGTATGTCTAGTTTCTAAGCGTAAATGAAACAAGAACAAAATAACCAAGGGATATGTTAATTTGTGTATATGAGAAGTAGAACATGAGAAAAATATATAAGAATAGTAGCAAAACATTACACAACAATATTCTTTGCCCATAACCTTTTTGCTGCATTTGCAAAAACCCAGCTAACCATGATAGGATTAGTTGAATGCAATAGCTGTTCAACAGGTTGTGGAACCAATTATAACACTTGCAATAGTCATAAAATACATGAGCCCGCAAGCATTCAACCTCTTAGTGTGGATCTCATATATTTTATCACCAGTGTGGGGGATTATCATTGGTCACATCAGTGCATTATTCCCAATCCACACTCTATATACCTACAAGACATAGCAAGAAGACATAACTATTAGGCTGTTAGATAGTGTATGCCCTTAGCTCCAATCAGATTGATGTACTTATTGTCATTTATTATAAATGAATAAAGTGCATAATTGATTCATGTTATTATGGTGTGTTTCTGTGTAATATCCTTAAATTGGACACTTATGAGATTTGTGTTAGTTTAGAACCTTCACAGCCGTTGGATAGATTTGGGGAGATTTATCTTGCCAAGGCTGACACTGATGTGCTACCAAGTTGGTTGGGGTGGCTTGTCTCAGCTACCAGGATGAGACCTGAGGTACATGCAGTGTGGGTTTTCTTGAAACCCTAAACCGGACCAAATTTCAGTATTGCCCTGAACCTTGGAGATAGATGGGCAAAACTGAAATGTTACACCTGACCCCTAGACTCGATTATGGTATTGCACTAGGTGTCGGATTGGGTTGTCTTTGATATGCCAATCAGTGAGATCATTTACCGGGTCAAAACCTGGGTATGTTGGGGCAGTCTGAGAATTAACCTGAGTGGGTGATCATAGTGACAAGATCAGCCCCTTTGTCGGACAAAATGAATGGTCGGGGAAATGCACTCTCTCTGATGGAAACCTAAACTGCCGGCAATGGATTTCAAATGTGTTTGAAATTTGGTTTTACAAAATATATTTATATAGAGATATACTTATATATTATGGTTTCAAATTGGTTTGCAAAAGGTTTTAATTCTCGGGATCTATGTGAGTAGAGAGTGCAACACTGTACCTTGCAGCCAAGGGAGATGTCCTCTCTTGTCGGGTAGTGTTTGATCATCATGTGCTAAGACGTTAAGTATAAGGCCATTGAGGATAATACCTGATGGGCTAATATTGCATCTGCCCACAGTCCTTGGATTTTCACAATATGGCTCGACCCAATGACCATTTAGTATAAATGTTGGGCCCATTAAGAGCCCATGGTGATGGACTCAGGGGTTCACTGTGACCTACAGTGAATTCAACCAGGCCTTGTAACAAAGGCTAGACTGAACCCATGTGGCTGATGTGTAGATCAATGTAAGGGTCCCATGCCATACAAAGAGAACCAAGCTAGCCAATACTTAATGGGTTAAGTAAGCAATATGACTTAATGGACCTAAAGTCCATTTCGAACTGGGCTTAAATGGTTTAATTAAATTGGGCCAATTTTGGGTTTATAATTTGATTGAGATTAGCAGTTGGATAAGATATGTCATATCAACTTGAGAGTGCAGATCTAAATACAAGATTTAGATTAGGAAGTCTCATTCCTAATCAGATTAGGAAGCTGATCCTGAATGGATTATAAATAGGGGGCGAATTCCATAGAGAGAACACACTCCTTTCTGTAGGCAATGACAAACATGGCACATACGCAGTGTTTCTTGATATTGTTTCAATCTCCACTTACTAGAGTGATCAAAAAGTGTTCTTGATATTGTTTCTTGGTGAAGAATCCCAGGTTCTTGCTAAATAACCATTCTTGTTGATCCTGCCTCAACATACGCAGTATCATCTTCAGTGGAGGCGGATTTAGTATCCTCTTTGTGCATGACCACCTACGTTGGGAGTTCTTTTTACTTTGTATCAGGTATATTCCTCACTTCCCTTTTGGTTTCACATCTAGTCTGGTTTTGATTCAAAAACGAACATTGAAAATGCAGTTTTCTAAATTAGGGAATACAATTCCTGGATGGGAGAGAAATTTTTTGAAATTTCGCCCAACCTTCCTACAGGGTTCAGCCATCCATCTGATGGATCTCCCATCCCTTCATATGCTATGTTTGGAAGGCTTAAAATAAGCATTTCTAGCACTTACTTTAGGCCAAAAGCTGCCTCAAAACCCATTTGATGAAAAAGCCATAACTGTGGGATGAAAAAACTAGTTACAACTTACAAGAATTCCTCTCAAGATCAAGGTTCAAAAACCCGATATGCATGCATAAATCATTCCTGTTTCTTTTCGTATGTATCAGCCGATACGAGCCCGTATCGAGTTGTTTTGGATTTGTATTGGCCGATATGGGCTCGATGTAGTTCGATACAAGCCCGAAACAATTCAGATCTGTATCGTTATTCGTTAATCCATATTTAATACCGAATCTCTCATTAATGTCGGTTATTTAAGTCTAATTTCTCTTTTATTAATTAACGAATTACTCCAAGACAAATTTGAATTTTAGCACATAATTCAAATTCTCTCATTAATTCCTTTAATTAATGATCCCTTACCATTAATTTCATTTTGTTAGTGTAAAAACATCAAATTATAACTACAAAAAGATTCAAACCTTGGTCACTTGACTTTAAGTTTTAACAACCACGAGTTTGCCAATGAGACACACATATTTGTTTGTTATGATTATATGTACTTTTAATTTTAAGTAAATTTTCATTTTTCTTAATGAGCGACAAGTTTTTATTAATAAATGCTAGAATTAATTATTAAAATTTATATACTAATAAATATTAAAATTAATTATATTGCTTTTTGAAAATTGGCATTCATATTTTAGTTTTTTTTTGTTTTTTTACGTTTTAGTTATTCCATCATTTTTTCAATAGTTACTAATTGTGTCCCGATATGTCACACTTTATACAAACCATTAAATTATGGTTCTCTACATTTAAATGACTTATTTACAATCATATAAAATTTGTAAATATAGTTAGTAATATATTTTTTAAGAATTATTTGAATTTTTTACCATATTTAGCGTATCTTATTTTTTCGTCCGTATCCATACGTATTCAAAGTGTATCTTGATACGTCTCTTAAAATTGTCTTTTCGATACACCAAGGTTCAAAATATCGATACGCCCGATAGAGGTGTATCAGGTGAATCGATGCGATTTTTTTACCTTTTTTTTTGAAACAGATTTAGGGGGCCGATTTAGGTCTCCACCCGTGAACCGGTCAAACCTCCGATACACCCATTATAGGGGCGTACCGGAGGGGTCCCGGAACGAACCGATCGAACCTTGCGATACACCTTGTGTTTCCAATACTTTGACCCTTAGTCAATATTGCTTTTCACTTTTCATTTTTTTCAGAATAGCATGTTTTCCTTTTTCTATCTCATTTTTTACCATACAAATTTTAAATAATGGCTAAACTGCCCCTCATTTTTTACCATTACCTAGTTGACCAACTTACTCCATGCATGCAAGATACCAGTAAATGAATGAGGCCACCATAGTATCATGTGCAATTGGTACGCTGAATGAATTGTCCTAAACAGTGGTGCAGTTTCAAATCCCGCTATTATCATCTTTGTAAGAAAAGAATTGTTAATGTGATGTTAAACTATTCACTTAAAAGAGTAAGAGACCCTTATGGGGTGACAAGCAGTGATTAATAGCAAGAAATAAATATAAGACCCCTTTGCTGCAAGTGGGTGAGGTTGATATGATCCATTCAAGTAGGTCTCAGGTGCAGTGTGTTGTGAGGTTCTAGGTTTGACACATCGTAGGCGTAAGGTGGAAACCAAATACTGCCTTAAACCATTGTTGTACTTGTATGAGGAAAAAATTCAACAAGAGGGAAACAATCTTAACTCCACCGTACAGGTGGAATGAATCATGACTGTGGATCGATGCTAAATCCACGGACAGGATGCGGTTTATAGGAGTGGGGGCTACTAGTAGACTAGGAGGGGGCTGTAATTTCAGATTTCTGAGGTGGAATGCAGTCTACTTTCCCAAAAAAGAACCAAGGTAGGATCTCTGACACTTCGTAGTACAAACCAAGGTTCAAAATATTGATACGCCCGATACAACGGTATGGGCATATCGGGCGAATCGATACTTTTTTTTATTTTTTTTCTGAAACCGGTTCGGGGGGCCAGTTTAGGGCTCCTCCATCCCCTGAACCAGTCAGACCCCCGATACACCCACTATAGGGATGTATCGGAGGGGTCCCGGAACTATACGTATCAGCCAATACATGTCGATACTTTGAACCTTGGTACAGACTTGGCCAAGGATCGAGGGGATGGGGAAAGGGCTAACACCCCCCTTGTGTACCTACTAGCCCCATGAAAAAATTAAAAAAGAACAAGATTTATGATATTGAAAATAATCAAGAAAAAAAAAACAAATTACAAGGGAGCCGATGAACTCAAAGCAATAATTTTGTGCAGAGAAATAAAATTATGATTGATGACTCGCCATCGCCAAAAAATCGTTTCCTACGAACTCAATTACCTACTAATGCTGGTATATAAAATCTGCTAAAACCATACAATAGACCAAATTGCTGGATGGTTCAACTTCTGTTTTCCAGCAACAATGTAGAAGCCCCACTTCCAGCAACAATGTAGAACCCCCCCAACTCAAAACAAATACCTCTACATGGGCTTTAGCTCGCTTTAGTCAATTCTCTTGTAAAGCCTTCATCAGATATAATCTGTTGAAGCTCTGACCCACAACCCTGCAAGTTTCCATTTCCAAATCATATAAACAATTTGCAGACATCCTCTAGCAAAATATAATTCAAAAAAGTATCCACGCCAATCAAAAAGAAAACGAGTAGAAACAATATTTACATGTACCACATGCAAGCAGACACAGAGAGATGAAGAAAGAATTAAGACAACTTCAAAATGCATAAACATTTACACATGCACATGCAATCAGATGAAATAGAACTGTAAACTCCCTATTTCTGAAGCACCTAACAAATTGCCACATCAATACTTGAACCTTAATTAGTTATGGTAGAACTTCAAAATCCATGGCACTGAACCGAAGGGAATGGCAAAACAGGATAATGATGATGATAACTTCAAAATCCATCTATTTCAGTATGCATGACCATAAAATCCACATGTTTCATACTTTCATACTTTAAGTTACAAAACCAGCTGCCAGTAGAAGGAATATAGCGTACCCATTGATTTGATTGCAATAGTTAGCAATTTGATTTGTTATTAGAAAGCTATCCAATCGTGATGGCTCTGGAACTGGCTTAAAGATGGGGTTTGAAGGATCCTCTTCAGGCAATGTTTCTTCTCCTGCAGCTTTACGTGCCATGTTCTCTGCCCTATAAAAATTAAGAAGGGAAAGGTATTATAAAGAAAACTGAATGTTAGCCAAAAGCTCTATAAAAAGAAACTTGCTAAAGTTCTATCCAAAATAATTTGGAGAAGAGTAAACCTTGAAAAAAAACAAAACCAAAAAGGAAAAATTAATAATTAACAACAAATGAGAGCAAGTTGGCAAAACAGGTCTCTCTTCAGCCTCCGTAGGATGCTAGGGGTAAATGTACTAGATCTGGAAGAGTACACAAGAAAAAAACTATGAAATATATCCAATTCTCCATCCAACACCTGGACAGATTTCCAAAGTGTGTCATGCTGAGTTTTAAGTAGAAAATATATAATGAAAAAAAAAAATTGATTCATAAATAGAGGTATTCAAGAAGTGATGTTAGATGTTCCACATATTGGTTAACCTGCCTATAAATATAGAAAACCAAAAGGAGCCTCATTAACAAAGCTAATCCCTTCAAAATAAAGTGGTACAAATTCAGGGCTGAGTCCAAATCTGGAATCAAATCTGTTAAATACTTAAGCCCTAGGTTGATTGTTCTTCATTTCTCGATGGTGCAAGTGCAAGAGCATATTTGTGTTGCGAATGGTATTGATCACCAAAGTGGAAAATCTAACTAATCTGACAAGAGACTGCAACACCTAAATTATATTGCCAACAACTTCAAATTGTCATAGAATCAGCTGGCACAAAGGCCACAAATTAGAAAAATCATATTTTCTGCTGCAACCGGTAGCAGCACTATCTTCCAAGTTCCAATCCCCCAATGAAAACACAAATTCCACCCATTAAATAAAAATCAGATCACTTTGGCATTTTGAATTTAAACAAAAAGTATATTGGGAAAGAAATTAATGAGGTGAACAATTCATACAGGAAGGCATGCAAGTTTCCAAGCCTAAGGTTAGGATTTTAAGTCCAAGCCTGGCCCACGCAGCCAAACCCAGAAATTTGCAGGCCAGGCCTGGGCTCAATAGTTATTGCCCAGTCCAGAATTATATGTTTATTATATATTGTGATACTTACCTTGACCTCACATCACTAGGACCATTCCAATTTTTTTTATTAGTAGAAATTTTATAAAGGTCAATAATAAGAGTACAGCATGACTGCTTCCCATAAAGAGGTGCAAGATACGGCCTCATTAGGACCAAGCTGATTCTTATAAACCCCTTGCTTAGCTAGACAATCGCCATTTGCAGATCTCCTTTCCCACTGAATTCTGACTGTTAGATTTGTGGTTAACCATTTGAACCTTCTCAAAGCCCTCCATAGGACCAAGCTGCTGATTCGGTTCTTGCAACCACCCAATTACAAGTTTTGAGTCCCCTTCAATTAACAACTGTTGAAAGCACAACTCTTTAGCAATCTCTACTCGTTGTAAAGCTGCTTGGAATTCTGCATTAACAGAATCCCCCACTCCAATAGGACCAGAAAATAAAGCCACAATCTGCCCCTCTGCGTTTCTGAAGACTCCCCCTATCCCGGTAGGACCTGGATTGCCTAGACTACAGCCATCAAAGTTCAGCTTGATAACACCTTTTTCAAGGGATCACCACACCATCATTGGCTTATCCTTCACAACTAAGCTTTTTGCAACCAAATCCCAATTCCTCCAAATACCATCAAATGCAAGGAAGGCAGATTCACAGTCAAGTCATTCTACAAAGCATTAGTTAAAGATGAAAGGGGCTCAGATTAGATAAAAGGAGTATGGGGGAACCCAATACCCCCAAGGGTAGAAGCTTTTGCCTGGTTGGTGGCATTAGTCGAGGGGATATCATCTGGCCAGTTGGTGCTATTTGTGCAATCAGGAGGAAGAAACAGTCTCCCATTTGTTCTACTCATGCAGCATAGCAAGCTTCATGTGGAGTTTCTTCTCTTTTCTATTTGGGATGTGTGGTTTCCATCCATCAGCTCCAGCAGAAATGTTCTCATCGTGGCCAAAGGTTAGAGGAAGTAAGAAAGCCAAGATTATTTGGAGTCGTGTTCCTTTTGCAGTATGTTGGTCTATTTGGAGGGAGAGAAACTGCGGGCCAGAGGATAGAGCTGAAAGATGGAACTTAAAAGTGCAATTAGAGGAGATCCTAAGAAAGGAAGAAATTTCTTGGAGGCAAAAATCTAAGTGTAAATGGCTTCTGGAAGGGGATGGAAATACCAGACTTTCCACTCCCTAGCAAACGGGAGAAGACGGAAAAACCAAATCTCCAGTATAGAGGCGGAGGGAAGAGTAGTAAATTCAAAGGAAGAAATTGAAAGGTGCTTCGTGGATCATTTTAAGTTAATCCTTGCATCCTCTTATGAAAACAATACAGAATTGGGAGATTTACAGTGGGACAGAGTGCCAGAATCCGAAGCTACCCTCCTAGAAAGAGTTTTCAGTATTGAGGAGGTACATGAAGCAATTTTCTCGATGGATAGATCTAAAGCTCTGGGGCCGGATGGATTTTAAATGGCTTTCTATCAAGAATGTTGGGAAACCTTGAAAGATGAATTAATGGGTGTATTTTTGGAGTTCTATCAAAAAGGAAAGTTGTCGCCTGAACCAAATGCAACTTTTATTGCTTTAGTGCCAAAAATGGAGCAAAAACCCCTAAGGATTACAGACCGATAAGTCTTGTGGGTAGCTTGTATAAGATCATTGTTAAAGTCCTGGCTGGTAGGTTGAAGACAGTCTTGCCCTATGTTATCTCTTAGAACCAAGGAGCTTTTGTAGAAGGGAGACAAATTGTGGATCAAATCTTAGTGGCAAATGAATGTGTGGCAGCTAAGAAAAAACAAGGTGGCAAAGGTTTGATTTGTAAATTGGACTTAGAAAAAGCTTATGATATGGTGGATTGGTCCTTCCTGTTGAATCTAATGGAAAAGATGGGGTTAGATGAAAGATGGAGGATGTGGATTAAAAGATGTATTAGCTCGGCACATTTTTCTATTCTGATGAATGGGGTAGCAAAGGATTTCTTCCAGGCTAAAAGAGGACTAAGACAGGATAATCCCTTATCCCCATTCTTATTCACTTTTTTGGCCGAGGTCTTGAGTAGACAAATCACCAAGGTTGACCAAGATAACCAGTTTAAAGGTTAGAGGATGGGTAGATCAGAAGTAGTGGTGTCTAATTATTTTCTGTGAAAGCTATGATGAATCATGAATCCAGTTTAAGGAATCTGAAAAGATTGGTGGATGAGTTTCAACAGGCCTCCAAACTGAAAGTTAATTGGGGAAAAAGTTGTGTACCTAGAATCAACATTGAGGGGGGGGGTGAACATCCAAGCCATGGCAAATCTGCTATGCCCTTGGGGGGGGGGATCCGAAAGCTGAAAGCTTCTGGAAACCGGTGCTAGAGAGGTTCACAAAGAAGTTGTCAATGTGGAAGAGAAATTATATTTCCTTGGGGGGAAGAATCACCTTGATAAAATCTACCCTAACAAACCTACCCACTTATTTCCTCTCCACCTTTAAGATCCAGGTGAAAATAGCTAGGAAGTTGGAGAAGATTACGAGGGATTTTTTGTGGGAACCAGGCGATGAAAAGAAAGATCATTTAGTGAAGTGGGAGCAAGTTTGTTACTCTAAGGAGCAGGGTGGTTTAGGTATAGGGAACATATTAAAGAAAAACAAGGCCCTTCTAGTTTAACTAAAGGGTTGATGGTTTCTTCCATCTCCCCTCTTTAAAGGGGAGGTAGCATCTCGTGCCTCTCCCTAAGTTGTACTATCATTGACTTTGATTTAATAAATCTGAATATTCACTGATAAAAAAAAAAAAGCCCCTTCTAGGGAAATGGTTGTGGAGATTCCCTTGTGAAGAAGATAGGTTGTGGCACAGGGTCATTAAAAGCATTCATGGTGAAGCATATAACGGCTAGGACGCAAAATTAGCCCCCAATGCAGCTCCAAATTCTCCCTGGAAGGCAATCCTTGAGATATATCCAACCTTTCTTCAATTCATCAGGTTTGATGTTGGTTGTGGCAATAAAGTTTTATTCTGGGAAGACCTTTGGGTTGGGGATGTGCCTCTTATGGTCAAATTCACAGACCTCTACTCCTTATCAAACCATAAAAACAAACTTGTTGCTAGGTTTGGTTTGCTTTTAGATTTGGGTACCTCTTGGGATTTTGGATTCAGAAGAGGGTTGAGGGAAAATGAATGTGAGTCTCTAGTGCTTTTGATCTCAACACTTGAGAGGGTCTACTTGGATCAATCTATAGTTGATAGTAGAGTTTGGTCCCCAACTTCTAATGGTTTATTTTACTATGCATCTTTCTTTGGTTTGCTCAGTCACACTGATCCTATGGGGGTAAACTTCCCAGTGAGAGAAATCTGGTCTAAACCGATCCCTCCAAAAGTACAAGCTTTCTGTTGGGAAGTGTTCCCAGGGAAGGTAAACACTTGTGATGTGCTACAGAAAAAGAGGCCAAACAATTGCCTCTCTCCTCATGTGTGTGTCCTTTGTATGGGTTGTGGTTAAACCCTAACCCACTTACTTTTATCCTTCTCTTTTGTTTCCGGTATTTGGAATGTTGTTTGTTCTCTCTTTAGATAAAGATGGGTTCCCCCACAGGATGTAGTAAGTCTTTTCAGCCCCTCCTTCCTGCGACAACAGAAGAAAAGAGGAAAGTGCTTTATGAAAGGCAGCAAGTGCAGCTACAGTATGGACTATATGGGAGGAAAGAAACCTAAGAATTTTTTCTGGAAAAAGTAAAACAAAGGAGGAAGTTATTGAAGCCATAAAAATCAAAACTGCATATTGGGTGAAGACCATGGAGATATTCAAAAACTACTCAACGAATGAGATTCTAAAAAATTGGGCTGAAATAGCACAAACAGATGCACCCAAAGTATTTGTAAGTATGGAATGGAAGCCATCGGCATTGGACAAACTAAAACTAAACTTTGATGGGTTCTCTTGGCAACCCAGGAAGTGCAGGCATAGGGGGTGTGTTTAGAAATCATTTGGGTGTGGTGGTGGCACTCTACTCAGGACCAATAGGTATTGGCGACTCAATTCAGTCTGAAACTCTAGCCCTACTTCAAAGTCTAAAGATGGCTGAGCAGATAGGAACAACAGACATAGAAATAGGAGAAGACTCACTATTGGTCATTTCTTGGGCTAAAAACATCACATCAGTACCTTGGAAGCCCAAATTTATCTTCAGAGAAATTGACATACTTGCAAGGAGGATCAACTCTCAGTTTGGTTGGGTCAAACAGGATGCAAATGGGATGTTGGATACCCTAGCAAAAAAAGGGGCAAATAGATCTTCATTGTATTGGGCAGAATTGTAACTGATTGCTTGAGATTGCAGTTTAGATTAATGTCTCTCAGCAATCTTTACCTATTGTAATTGAATTTCTCTGTTATTAATTAAAATTTCTTGCTGATAAAAAAAAACAGGTCAAACAATATAGAATACATAGTTGCTACAGTGTCCAATCTGATATCAGAGTGGGTTCTCTGTCTCCCAGATTTTGATCAAGTCTCCAAAGCTGATTTATTGGAAAATGTCTGGAATTCCCTTGACTTACAGCCTTGTAATGTAGAAGCGTTTTCAGTTTAATGTTTTGAGCATGTACTAAAAGTATGTGCTTGATGTATCTGGTGTGTCATCTTGACAACCAAGGGTGTTAGGATGTAACCATTTCTTTTAATGAATTTTTTATTGATTCTTCAAGAAAAAAAGATCCAAGAATTTAGCCTTGTTGATTATGCAATCTCAAACAGAAGCCTCGCCCCTCTCCTTCTCATTGAAAATTCAGGCATTTCTTTCCTCCCAAATTGTCCATTCCAAAGCAGCCCAAAAATATCCCCACAAGACTTTACCTCTCCTCTTTAGCCACTTGAAGGTAGTAGGGTCAAATGGACTCTTAATTTGCAACAGCATGGTCCACCTACAACCAAATAGACCAAAAAGCTTTTCCCAAAGGCCTACAACAAAAAGGTAGGAGATTAGTAAGTGGCAAGTTTTTAGGCAACCTTCAATCCAACCACACCACCTCTCTCCAAACCCATAACTCTTCAACATTTCCAACAAAAAACGACCAATCAACCTTATCATAAGCTTTCTCCAAATCCAATTTGCACACAAATCCTCTCTTCCCTTCTCTTAAAATCCTCCACACGCTCATTCGTTGTTAGAATTTGATCTGTAATCTGTTTTCCTTGAATCGGGGCTCCTTGTGATTGATTTATTAAATTGGGTAAGAAGACTACTCATATTCTCAAGGACAACATTTTGGGCACAATTTTATATAAGCTGGTCACCAAAACTTTATTCCTAATTTTCAACTCCCTAATATACCCATAGCTCTCTCTTCTTTAAGTCTTTCACGCTCAGGGTGCAGGCCGGGCAGGAGCCAGGCTTACACTAAACCGCTTGTACAAGATGCTAGGCAAGGTCCATGATAACCCCTAAAAATCAAGAGGCGAAATACTCCAACATATAAATAATTGGAGCACTGATTATCAGAATACAATGTGAAACCCTCAAAACAAAAAAGGTCAATTATTTATTTACATGTTTACGGTGTACTAGAAGAACATGAAAGCAGGCCTACCCAAAAGAATTTCCTGGACTTACGAGGAAGCCAAGAAAGATGCATTTTTATTACCTTCTCTTTTGAAGCCATGCCTGCTGTTGGGCTTGTTGACGGGAGAGGTTCCGATAGTAAAATTGGAACTGGAAGAGGAAAATGTGTCTCTTGTTATGTACAAAAGATATAATATCAGAAAACAAATAATACAAAGCCAAAGAAAGCACTTACTTTCTGCTGTTCCATAGATAAATCATCCATACATTCAATCAAAAATTCTACATTCCTCTCCATAAATGGACTGGTTGATAATTGTAAACGATCATAATCACACTGCTTCAGAAAAGCAGAGGCAAAGTAAGAACAGGGTGGCAGAGAGAAATATAAATATATGCATGTCTCTATGGAGATACAGATAGATTTTGATTAATTGAGAACAATAAAGGATAAACCTGGGAAACTGGTGTCTCGGCCTCCAGCTCTGTCATGAAGGCACTGATAAGTGCAGAATTTGAAACTTTAATCTGTCCAGAAATACAACAACTATAAACATCTAAACAAACATTAAAAACAAGGGTATTATATTAACAACCAATAGATACAAGACACCTAATTCGTCTGAGTAATTGGCATTGTATCAAATAATAATTTTGGTTGAACAGAAAAATAACATAAATGATTATGGATCACAAAGAGAACCATTTCATGCCCACTGTAGGTAGAAGTAACATCTATAAATCACAGACAAGATCAACATCTGTATGGATTAGACAATGCTGAAATCCTAGCTGCTAGTTGTCAACTTTTGGGCCCAATACTCTGTTACACATTAAGATCCAAGATGCCCAACAGAAACAGATATTGACATGAGAAGATGTATGGCTATTTTACAGGTATCCAAGTCAACAAAGCTGACAAAACAAAGAGATTGCCAGGCTTTAAATAGAAGGATGGACTTCCCGACAGGCAACTCAATTATTGGTTTCTAGAAGCATCCATTAAAAATACAGGTTCAGTATAAGAATCATATAATCTCAATATATGAAAGGTACCCATATTGAAACATACATGCATTTGATTATGAACTTTAGGCCATCATCCAAAATAGAGTACCAATTGGAGTTAGATTTGTACCAATTGGAGTTAGATTTGTAACATAATAAATACCAACCTACATAGAACGTACAATAAATAATCAATAAATAAATATAGGTACTGGATTGTCTCAAACATATCACTGGGGCAACTGAAATTCCTCAACACAGATAATGGCATAGAGAACCAAAAATATATTTATTTTTAGTATCAAAAGAAAAAGTACCGACTTAAGAATCTTGAAATAATATATTACATTGAATAAATTTTGTAACGGTTATTTATTAAAAAGGATATATTACAATTGTATAATAAATGAATAAATATAGGTAATGGGAAGTCTAAAAAAAACCCAATATAGACATTATTATTGGGAACAGATCTTCATGTATGTTAAGTAGAAACAAACTTCTTTTTCTAAATCACAATGCAGAGAACTTTAGTAAATTATTTAAAATAGCGATTGGGAGGTCTGGAAGCATACAGGTATTTCCTCGAAGATATCCACCCACGATAAATTTTTCTCTCTCAACCTATTTACGCAAAAAAAAAAGCATATAAGATTCCAAATAGCAAGTTCCCTTCTATAGACAGACCATGAAACCAGAAAATCCCATACTTCTCCCCAGTAAAGTTATTGTTACGGTAAAGATCCATGAAAGAATCTGTGAGCTTCATGGCCTTGAGAGCTAAAACTCCTTGATTTGACCGTGATGGATCATAAATAATGCACACACACCGCCTTATATTCTCCTGCAATAGTAAAATATCAAACAAAAATAAGTAACTCATAATTAATAATAAGAGGAATTAACAACATGTACGTGCACTACAAATTTCTTAAGAACTACAGCAACATCTAAGTGGAGAAACCAAGAACGTTCACCGAAAGAAACCAATGTCACCCTTCATGAGACAAGGTTAAAACCCAACATGGATTATGACACCATTGACTCCAAATCAGAAATAAGGCTCAATGAAACACTACTTAATTAAGAATAAGGCTATGTGAGACAGATTATAGATAAAGACACCAACGTTCACAATGAATTGTATGACTATCTGGTTAGAAACTTAGAATTCATTATATATCAGAGGGGTACTACTGCTACCTACATCTTGTTCCCAGTACTCCCCCATGGCCAAAGGACAAACCCTTTTAAAATATTTTAAAAGGGTTTTCAATGTCCTATCCTTAGTTCTTTATTCCTCTCTACCTCTTCATTTTTTCATCTTAAATATAGTGCACCATTATGAAGAAAGAGAGGAGAAACAGGGCCAATTCATTTAGGTATGCACCTCAATTTGTGCATTCTGCCACAAGCTTAAGAGTTAAGACCCCCTTTTGGGTGATCATTCTTAGCCCTGCCTGGCCCAGGCTGCAAATTTCTGGGCCCCCAGGCCCAGGTTGCCCAGCCTGTAATACATATATATAGAATATGTATTTTATTTTTATGATATATTATATGTATAAAATTATAAATATTATAAAATAGCATATATAATATATTATATATAACATTTTATATTTATACACTTTATAGCAGATATATATATATATAGATATAGATAGATAGATAGATAGATAGATAGATAGATAGATAGATAGATAGATAGATATATTGATGGAAGGCTATAAAGGGCGGGGGGAGTAGAGGAGCTATTGGAAAGAAGACTCAATAAACCCATGCGAGGAGGATAAAAACATTATACATATTAAATATCTAATAACATATATATAGTAAAGTCATACAACAAGAGAGACTCTCCTTTAGACACATGGCAACCTATCTTTTCAAGAAATAGTATCCAATAATGGTTGCTTCCATCGTCAGTAGAAGCCTTCTTCCTCAAACATGTGTCTACCTACTCTCAAAAAAATGTGAGTGGTTAACTCCACTCTCAGAAAAAAGTGCTACTTTCAAACATATGTCTACTTATAAAAAGTACTCACTTCAAAAGCTGTGGGGTCCATATTAATCTTTCTAATTCAAATACAAGACTTTCAATGGTGTGGTCCCATTCTTTTAGATGAAATAGGCTGTCAAATACACTTAAACCCAATTTAATTTTTAAGTTAAACAAGAAACTCAAAATTAGTTATACCAGATAAATAATGAATCTCAAACAAAGGGATATATAGGTGTAGTTGCCCCATACTTTGTACAGGATCATTCTCTAGTAATATATTTAGGGTCTGTTTGGTTGCAGGAATAGGGGTCCAGAATCGGAATCAGAATCATCCATTCCAATTCCAACTGTTTGGCTGGGTGGAGTCAGAATCCCATTTCCATTCCTGATGGAATGGCATTCCCCCATTTGAGGGAATGGCCATTCCCTCCCCTTCCCCTTGAATGAGAATCAATTCCAGCCAATTCTGATTCTGATTCCAATCTAAACCAAACAGGTGAGGAGAATAGACTACTCAGGTTTCGAATCCGAGGGATTCCAATTTCGACTGTGCCAAACAGTCGGAATTGCATTCCCATTCCTGGTGGAATGGCATTCCCCCATTTGAGGGAATGGCCATACCCTCCCCTTCCCCTTGAATGAGAATCAATTCCAGCCAATTCTTATTCTGATTCTGATTCCAATCTAAACCAAACAGGCAAGGAGAATAGACTACTCAGGTTTTGAATCCAAGGGATTCCAATTCCAACTGTGCCAAACAGACCCTTAAAGATATAGGCCCAATGCCCAGCCCAGCTAGAGATTTGTTTAAAGCTTGAGGTCCAGGCCAAGCTGGGCCCAGCCCTAGGCTCTCTCTCTTATCATAGGTGCTAAACTCAGCATCAGCCTGGCCCATGGTCACCCCTAACCCCCATACTGACATAAAGTGCCCTTTTTTTCTTTAATTTCAAATTTCCTCTTTTGAAATGCATTGTAGGCCATTTTTTTTCTCCTCCTATATGATGTAGGCCAAATTCATGATTAGAGGGAAGATGAAAAAAGAGAAACATGACCAGATCTACATTCTACAACTTGTAAAGTTCTCAAGGAAAAATAGGGTTTTCCTCAGCCAACAAGGCACCACTGGCCATGGGTATTTTTATAGCATCAGTAGTTTGAAAAATATGTAGTTTTTATAAATTGAAAAAAAAAATCCTGCAAATTTCTTTTTTGAGAAATATTTAATTTCCTAGTACTTTGAATCTGGAAGGACATTTTTGCAAGTTGCTGCAACTTTCAGATCTGTGGAGGTTTCAGTTTTTGGCAATTCTAGTAGATATTGATCAGTTTAGAAATGCATTTTAGCATCTAGAAAGTTTTGTTAGAGTTAATGATGCATCTGGTGGTGTCTGCAAGGTTTTCTTTCTCGTGCCTTGATTTGAACCCCATCACTTAAATGCTATCTTTCAAAGATCAAAATTTGTGCCTTTGGTTTGATTTTGGTGCCTTTTGGAAACATTGTCAAGTGATCTACCAGCAAGACCAAAATTTTTGAATCCAATATAAACTACAAACATTATGGTCATTCTACTAGCAATATATCAGTTGGTGACAGGATTGAGTTTAGAGCTTTTATTTTCTATATTCTTTTACTCTTGCTTGGAAAAAGAAATTGGGCTGCCAAATCACTTGGTCATTACGGACAAAGTGAATGGTCAGGATTGCTCTCTCTCTGATGGAAATCAAAACTGTCAGTAGTCGATTTCAACTATGTTTGAGACTTGTTTTGCAATATATATATATATATATATATATATATATATATATATATATGTTTTAAGGAAAAAGTATTTGCAAAAGGTTTTAATTCCCGGGACCCATCCAAGCAGAGAGTGCAACACTGCACCTTGCAGTCAAGGGAGATGTCCTTCCTTGTCGGGTAGTGTTTGATCATTATGGGCCAAGAGGTTAAGTGTAAGAGACCATTAAGGGTTGTTTACCTGATGGGCTATATCTTACTTAAGTCTATTATCCTTGGGCCTTCATAGGATGACTGGACTCAATGATCATTTTGTTAGATAGTGTATGCCCTTAGCTCCAATCAGATTGATGTATTTGATGGCATTTATTGTAAATGAATAAAAGTATATAATTGACTCATGTGTTTTGGTATTTTCTGTATAATACCCTTAAACTGGACACTTATGAAACGTGTGTTAGTTTAGAATCTTCACAGCCGTTGGATAGATCTGGGGGGATTATCCTGCCAAGGCTGACACTGATGTGCCGCCAAGTTGGTTGGGGTGGTTTGTCTTAGATGCCAGGGTGAGAGCTAAGGTGCATGCAGTGTGGGTTTTCTTGAAACCCTGAACCAGACCGAAATTTCAGTATTGCCCTGGACCTTAGAGACAGATGGGCAAAACTGAAATGTTACACCTCCTAGACTCGATTATGGTATTGCACTAGGTGTCGGATTGGGCTGTCTTTGATATGTCAATCAGTGAGATCCTTAGAGGGAGTCAAAACCTGGGTATGTTGGGACAGTC
>NW_010729099.1:2347940-2370469 GCF_000365185.1 Nelumbo nucifera
ATATATATATATATATAATGGTTTCAAAATGTTTGCAAAAAGTTTTAATTCCCGGGATCCATGTGAGTAGAGAGTGCAGTACTGTTCCTTGTAGCCGAGGGAGAGGTCCTCTCTTGTCGGGCAGTGTTTGATCATCACGGGCTGAGAGGTTAAGTGTAAGACCATTGAGGGTAATACCCAATGGGCTAATCTTGCATCTGCCCACAATCCTTAGGTTTTCATAAGGTGGCTGGACCCAAGGACTACTTAAAGGAAAATGGGATTGTATCACAACTGGCTCCTCCTGCTACACCACAATTAAACGGTGTGTCAGAGAGGAGAAATCGGACTCTATTAGATATGGTTCGATCACTTCTCGTCCACTCAGAATTACCCACATCCTTTTGGGGTTTCGCGCTAGAGAATGCGATTTACGTGCTGAACCGGGTTCCAACCAAATCCGTTCCTAAGACTCCATATGAGCTATGGACTGATAAGAAACCAAGTGTGAGACACTTGAAGATTTGGGATTGTCCAGCACATGTTAAAAGAACTAGTGCTGACAAATTGGAATCCAAGACCAGTCGCTGCCTATTTGTAGGTTACCCCAAAGGCTCTATAGGTTACTTGTTCTATGATCCAAAAGAGCAAAAGGTGTTTTCCAGTCGAAATGCCCACTTCCTAGAGGAAGATTACATCCTAATTAATCATCATCAGGAAGTTGTTCTTGATGAGGAGAGCCCAGGGGTAGTGGGAGATGTCCCACTAGCTCCAGAAAATAACCAATCTAAAAGATCTACCCGGGTTTCCAGGCCTCCAGTTCGTTACGGCTATGACCAAGAAAGTTACTTGGTGGAAGCCACAACCAGTGAGGAGGATCCCGTGACTTATTTGGAAGCTATGTTGGACATAAATTCCTTGACGTGGGTAGATGCCATGAGAGTTGAGATGGACTCAATGGAGACCAATGGAGTCTGGACTCTAGTAGATCCGCCTCCTAGGGTAAAGGCAATTGGTTGCAAATGGATCTATAAGAGGAAGAAGGGGCCCCGATGGTAAAGTTGAGACCTACAAGGCTCGTCTTGTGGCAAAAGGGTACACTTAGAAAGAAGGAATCGATTATGAGAAAACCTTTTCGCCTGTGGTCAGACTTAAATCCATTAGTATCCTACTAACTCTAGCAGCGTACCATGACTACGAGATTTGGCAAATGGATGTCAAAACTGCGTTCCTAAATGGAGATCTTACTGAAGATATCTATATGCAGTAACCGCAAGGTTTCATAGCTGCAGGTCAGGAACACATGGTATATAAACTCAAACGATCCATATACGGACTTAAGCAAGCTTCTAGGAGTTGGAACATCCGGTTTGACTCCACCGCCAAACAGTTTGACTTTGAACAAAATCCAGATGAGCCTTGTGTTTTATAGGAAGATAGTGGGAGATAAAGTTATGTTATTGGTTCTATATGTAGATGGCATTCTACTCATTGGGAATGATGTAGGAATGTTAACTACGGTGAAAGTGTGGCTTTCACAGCAATTCTCCATAAAAAATCTTGGAGAAGCCTCCTACATATTGGGCCTTTGACTCTATAGAGACAGATCCAAGGGTATATCTACCAAAACTCCAGAAGAGATTGAGGGCATGAAAGAAGTTCCCTATGCCTCAGCCGTAGGGAGCATCATGTATGCCATGCTATGCACTCGTCTTGACATTTCTTAGAGATAGATGGGCAAAATTGGAATGTTACACCTGACCCCTAGACTCGATTATGGTATTGCACTAGGTGTCGGATTGGGCTGTTTTTCATATGCCAATCAGTGAGATCCTTAGAGGGGGTCAAAACATGGGTATGTTGGGACAGTCTGAGAATTCATCTGAGTGAGTGATCATAGTGACAGGATCAAACCCTTTGTCGGACAAAGTGAATGATCGAGGATGCACTCTCTGATGGAAACCTAAACTACCGGCAATTGATTTCAAACGTTGAGATTTTTTTTTGCAAAATGTATTTATATAGAGATATACATATATATATACATATATATATATATATTATAGTTTCAAAATGTTTGCAAAAGGTTTTAATTCCCGGGATCCATGTGAGTAGAGAATGCAGCACTGTTCCTTGCAGCTGAGGGAGATGTCCTCTCTTGTTGGGCAGTGTTTGATCGTCATGGGCTGAGAGTTAAGTGTAAGACCACTAAGAGTAATACCTGATGAGCTAATCTTGCATCTACCCACAGTCCTTGGCTTTTCATAAGGTGATTGTACCCAAGGACCATTTAGTGTAAATGTTGGGCCCATTAAGAGCCCATGGTGATGTACTCAGGGGTTCACTGTCTCCTACAATGAATTCGGCCAGGCCTTGTAACAAAGGTTGGGTTGAACCCCTGCCCAATGCCCATCCATATCTGTTTCAAACATAGTTGTCAAGGCAACGCCTAGGCGACAAGGCACCCTTGGAGGCTCGCCTCGCCTAGTCGCCAAGCAGTTTTGTGCACTAGGTTATAAATACTTTTATATTTTTAATTTTTTGACATTATAATTATAACATAGGCATTATAAAACTAGAATATTCATTTTATGTGTTTATATACTAATTTCTTTTTATTATTTTCTTATTTTGTTAGGATTTAATCAATGCAAACATTGCTAACTGTTGTATTGAACCCATAGTTCAAAGTATCAATACACTTATGTTTATTGACAAAGGTGTATCAATACTTATAACAATACTCCCCCTATTTTTTCTATTTCTTTGATTTTCAATTCCATTTATATATATATATATATATAATTTAAAAAAATGGGTCCCTGAAAACACCTGTAAACAGGTATCGAGATCCCAAAGATACAATACAATACACCGATATGGAGCACATCCTATCGAAATCTTGATCCTTGATTGAACCCTCAAAAATTTTAAAACCTAAACCAATAAGCGAGGGAAGAACTTAAAATTTTGTCTAATCAACCAATTTTCTTCTTCCACATCTTCTTCTTCTTCTTCCACCTTTTCTTTTCTTCTTTCCTATAACAAAAGTAGGGGTTCAGCCCCTATATTTTTTGAATTTTCTTTCCTTTGTTCTTTTTCTTCTCATAAAGTGTTGATTTTCTAGACTTAAACATGAAATTTATACTTCTCTTATGAAAATTATGAATACTTATTAAGGAAAGATGGTTATGGAACCTAGGGAACTACCCTAGGATATACGGTTTTACTTAAAAAAATCCATCACCTAGGCGACTACGCCGACTAGTCGACAAGGCGACCCCCTGTCGCCTAGCCTCGCCTTGGTGCCTTGAAAACTATGGTTTCAATTAGATGCAAATAAGCACAAAACAATCAAATACTATAATTCAGTGTTCGCTGACCTAATTCTACAGATACCCAGGGTTAGAAGGAACACAAATGACTGAGAGGCTGATACTTTTTTTGATAAATAACAAGAAAATTTTATTGAAAAGAAAAGGCTGAGTACAAACTAAAGGCAGGAATTAAGATAGCACCCACCAGACCCAACAACTACCTCAGCTAGCCGCCTACAACAAAGAAGAAAAGGGAGAGAAAACATGGGATTGCGCTAGTGCAGCAAACACTACTCCAGTCAAGCACATACTATGTGCAGATCAGTCCTTTTTTTATAAATATATGCCGAGATCAGTCTTCCACCTCATCAAGCTCGTCTGGACTTCCTCATCCCAAATTTCTCCCCCTAACACTTCGGGAACCTTTCTCATGCTTTCAAGCTTCCTCTTTTTCTCCAAAGCTTCAAAAGCTCTTATAGCAAAGTCCTCTCCTCCTAGAAAGAACAAGCCCAAAGACTTACCAATGCCGATTTCCACCTCTTTGTCAACTAGAGTCTTCAAGTCCACTCCTCTTTTCTCTATTGCCTTATCCCCCACCGTCACTTCAACAGAAACCCCTTTCATATTAGAATTGGTCTGAATTGTTTTTTTTCAGACTCTTTCGACTCCACTATTTGAGAATCCACCAGAGGGGATACCTTTCTATCCCCTTTGGAAGAGAGAGACGACTCCAGACATGGGTTTTTGAGTTCAATTACTTGGTTGAATTAATTTCTCACAAGTTCAATTCAATCAGGAAAACATGAGAATTGGAAGCTTGAAAAATGATGGAGCTTTCCTAGTGAGATCATTCTACAACTCCATGCCTGGATTCCATTGGACTCTTTCCAATGAACAGCCATCTGGAATGTTCACATTCCATCTAAGGTAGCATTTTTCATGTGAACTACAATATACAATACAAGATACAATCCCCATGATTAATGATCCTCTATCCAAGGGTCTCAAGCAGGAATGCAGGACAATGTATGGCACCATTTTTAAGCAAATGTTATATCAGTCCCCTATTTGTTGTTGCATTGTAAATTCAAATATGAAAGATATAGTGCCACTTTATTAAATTGTTCAAAAGATCATAGGTGATCCATGGAACATCCCCATGGCCCTGCAATTGTGACAAGTGAAAGGATACTGTAGAAGAGTCACCATACCATGGAATCTGCTGCTCTTTGCTTCATATTGGTATATATTGCATGAACAAAACAAAAGGAATTTCTTACCAAAAAACCACATCCAGGGAGATTTTAAATTCAGAAAATTAAGAGTGCAATGTTTCCATGGTTTCTCATTTTGAAGGAATTTCAAAACTGTATGATCACTTTAGAGATCATTAAAAGGACGTGCTTTTTAATGATGACATTAAGGCTGCTTGGTCCTTTATATCATAGTTATAGCTTATTGACCATGCACTGCTCTTTAGGGTTTCTCCACTGTTTACTTGAACAAATTTTCACCATTCATCAAAAAAGTCACCACATGCAAATCCCCTACCACCTTGCTTCTCTAGTAGCTCTAATGGAAAAGGATAAGCTAAGACCAAAACATGACCTCAGCAATAGCAGAATCCCCTGTGCCAATAGGTGATGTGGAACCCAATAGCTCTGATGACAATTGATGTAAGAATGTAAGATCACACAAACTGATAACAGATTGATACGGTACTAGCTGCTCTGACACCAATTATATATGACTTGAATGAATCAAGGGTGAGTCTAGGAGGGTTAAGGTGGGGCTAGAAGTAATGTGGAGAATCATTAGGTTAGAAAAGGTATTTGGGATTAATCACAAGAATGGCCAATCTGTTCCAAGACAGAACAAATTTGAAATAGGCAAAACAAGTACATGATAGGAATCTTTCAATAAAATTTCATACAGTTAGAATGGTTACTTATAAAGGGCAACCAAGTTGGGTTAGGTTTGGAGCAGGACTTGTATATAGTGTCTCACTTTACATGATAAACTAAAAGAAGCAACGTAAATAGAAAGCATAAATAGCAAGCATTACATCTAAACAAGAGCATCGAGCATGGTTAAAACATAGGCATCCAGGTTCATGAAAGAACCATTTTTACAAGATGTTTAACAAATACAAGTTTTTTATCAGATCATACAAGTGGATTAACAAATAGAAACCCACATGGGCAGCAACTAGGATCTCAGATCATATTCTCCTATATATGTTTTTCCTTCTAGCATTACTGGTGCTGCACCTGGAAGTTAGAAAAACAGTAAAAATAATTCTAACAAAGAATATGTGCAGTACAGTACCAAATAAAAAATAAGAGGTCCAAGTTTCATTTCACCTGGTAATTCATAAATGTCTCAATCAACTCCACCGTCTGGAAAGATCCTAACAATGTTGACTGATACCTGACAAATTTTGATGATAGAGATAATCAATCACTGCAAAGGCACACGTATAAAAACAAGTATGCAAACGAATGGCAGCCAAAAGACTTAAAATAAAAAGACTTGTTTAACTATTGTTATTAGTTCTTGCTTATACAGAAATAAAAGAGTGGATTAAAGACATAAAATTCTAGCCATACTTTAAATACAAGTTTTCTTTATGCAACAACCTTCTAACATGATAAGAGTCTCCAAGCCCAACTAAATGCACTTGGAAACATAATATGAATAAGCTCGCAACATAATTAACCATGCTATCGGTCAATTACACCAAGGAACATGTTCAAGTGACATAAACAGATAAACTCCAATTATAACCCACAAATAAATAAATGAACAGCATAGTTTTGTGATCATCAGAGTTATATGAGCTTCTATGAAGAACCTAAGTGAAAATCATTCTTGCCATTAATATGATATCAAATTTAGGGACCTACACAGCTACATTAGAGAGGAAAGAACTCAGTTTCCTGCATAATTATGTATGGAAGCGGGTAAAAAAGCTAGTCCAAGAGACACAACTTCATTTAGCCACTTGGAATCTAGGAACATTAACTAGAAGGAGTACAGAATTGATAGACATGGGAGAGGAGAGAAGCATCAGGACCCAATGGGATTCCAATAAAAGTATGAATTATGAAATGGTATGGGAGAGATAGGCTTATTATGGCTAACTAAGCTATTCAATAAGATAATGAAAGAAAAGAAGATGTCTGATGCATACTGATCAAAAAAAGATGTCTGATGATTAGACAAAGACTGCTATGATGCCTATATTTAAAAACAAAGGGGAAATACAAAGTCGTAATAACTCTATCAAGGCATTAAGCTCATGAGCTACACTATGTAGGAGAAAATAATTAAGCAAAGAGTATGACATGAAACAAGTATCAAAGAACCAAGTTGGGTATTTGCCAAGGAGCTCAACCATGGAAGCTAATCTTTCTTTTGAGAAGATTGGTAGAAAAGTTAAGAGAAGAGAGAGAGAGAGAGATCTGTATGGTGTTAATTGATCTAGAATAAGCAGATGATAGATTTATAAGAGTGATAATATGGTAGATCTTGGAAAAAAAAAAGGATTCAAAATAGGTATATAGACAACATCTTAGCCTTGTTTTCAGGTCCCACGGGAATAGGAGACTCTAATAGAGCTGAAATTTTAGCGGCGGTACAAGGTATACAGATTGCAGAACAATTAGGAGTTCAACACCTAGTAGTGTCAAATTGTTGTGGGATGGCTGACAGACCCAGCTTCAGCTATGTGGCAACACAGAGATTTATTGAGGAAAGTCAACTGGCTTACAAGAAAAATGAATGCTACCTCTCTTTGGGTGGGAAGATCAGCAAACACCTTAGCGGATGGGTTAGCTAAGCAGGGGGCCACAAGGGAAAATTTATTTTGGGCTGCTTTGTAATTCTATTTCTGGCTATTTTTGTTTTAATTTGATGTAATAGTTTTGGAATAGGTAACAGCTCATGCCTCTTCTTGGGTTTCCTGTATTGCCTTTTGCTGAATTAATAAATTATCTTTATTCATCAAAAAAAAATATAGATATATAGACCTAAGGATATGTATGATGATGCAACATGACCCTGAACATTATGGCTTAAAGCAGACTGCCTCCTTAAATTAGTTAGAAATCTTGGTAGATTTCTAAATTTATAGAAGAAGTTGATTCAAGCATAAATATGGGAAGTTTATTGAAATGCAAACTAGGGTTGTGGAAGCACAGAAATCTACTAAGATAGTATGGATGAGGAAGCTGGGAGTTCAAATAAGGTGGATCCCATGGGAAGGAAACAGTATGGCAGGCATCTTAGCCAAATAATGAGATAACAAAGCCAATATGTTTTGGGGGATAACCAATGGAATATAGTCAAAAGCATGTGCTGGGCTACCAGGACTTGAGCTGTGCTTGGCATTTGTTGAATTATTTGACTTTCAATTTGAACTAGGTTATATCATCTTAGGCTTCTAGTGTACAAGGGTGGTAAACCCTATTGTTTTATAAACATGTATGGTAGACATGGATTAAAAAGACTAATGTCACTTTTCTATGTATGTTTAGGTTTTTAGTATAATCTTTTTTTTACATTTAGAAAAAGAAACAATCTTACCAATTATCAAAAAAAAAAGAAACAATCTTACAATTTATGATAAGATTCACAATTTGATTCTATTCAGCTTTCTATATATGATTTAAAATAGGATAATGATGTGCAGGACATTATTACAACATGTACAGCTACTTTGACTGTGCATGTGAAAAGGCCAATATTGAACCAAATATCTGTACCCTAATGTTGCATGCCAACCTCAGATGAGTGATTTCTTTTCCTTTATTTTTTTATTGGTATTTCTTTTCCCTTTTTTTTTCTTAAGTCAACATAAGATCCCACAGAACTTAATAGAGATAAGTTGTCTGCTATTCTAATCTAGCAAATGTCCAAGGCTATCAATATGCATAGCAAATTTATCTAACTCCCTAAGAAAGTGAAAAGCTACTACTGACAGTTATCACCAGCTGTCATCAGAAAAGGCTTGTGTTTAACATGATTCACTATAAACCCAAACAGCATGTATATCACTATAGAATTACACTGAAGCACCAATATATTCTTGAGCCTTCAATGACTTTAGAAACTGGTTTTTCAAATATTTTCTTAATCTAAGGATTTTTGTCAAAGAATTTCTGCAAACAAAATATCAATGCACTGAAGGCCACCTAGATTTCTTGCAGTGAATCCCACAATATGTAAAGAACATACCATCCAACAGTATTATTGTCAACATTAACCTCTCTCAAGCACCTCATCATTTCAAGTTGGTAGTTGGCGCCATCTGCTTCAATCTCCTCATCTTCCTCCCGAATCTGAAGTTTTTATATGCACAGACATTTCAGTCAAAAAGGGAAATAAGTGCATTTCAAATCTAATTTTTCTGTAATTGGAACCTATGCAATAGATACTTGCTAATATGACTTAATTTAAAGAGAGAAATTTGACCCACCGGAAAGGGGAAACAGTTGGTTACTTCCAGAACACTACCAACATCTAAACCAAGAAGCTGCCCAGTAACCAATGCGGGAGAAAACTCCTTGCAATGTTTAATTATCTTCAATATGGCCTGTTTTGTGAAAGTTTGAACAAAAATCCAAAACCATGAGGTTACACAATATCTGCTAGAACTAATAGAATATGAAACCAGCAGCACATGGACCAAAATATATCAGAAGTTTAAAACTCTTAATCCCCCTACTAAGACACAATAACATGTAGGCGGATGCTTCAATTTCCCTTTCTAACAAGTGATGATGATGTACAAGTAAATACCAGGGAAGATAACTTTTAAATGTTTACTCATTGGCATATGTAGTTTCTTTGGGCAGTTTCATGCATGTCAGAATGAGATACTCAATTCATTCATTGGCAATATGATCTTCTGTAACATATTCACTGATCTACATAATCCCATGTAGCACTACAAACCAAGGAACAATCCAGGAAGGAAATCCTTCTACATAAAGATCATAATCTAGCGGGAAAAAAACATCTCATAACCATTTAAGACAGCCAGTACCTACTCCACTTCTCCAACTAATCTGATCTAACCTCAGCAATTAGATTGTAACTAGAAGTACTTCAAGAAAACTAAAACACTGTGGAGACACCCCATCCCCAATCCAATTTTGATGCAGCAATTGAGATCAAAAAGTAGTAAATCCAATCTAGAATACTGACTTGATTCCTAACTATTAGCTACTTTTTCTAAACAATATTAGGAATCTTTCCAACTGGATCACAATAAGAAGAATGGAGCTTAAGCACTCAAACATGGGTGAAATTAACTTTTTTTTTAAGTAAAAAAAAAAAAACTTTTATTAAAGAAAATAAAAACTTGGTACAACCTTCGTCGGTGTCAAGAAGGTCCCATTCACCAAAAACAACTCACCCACACAAAAAACAAAACAGACACAACCTGAGCAACAACAGGAACCCCACATGAAATCATCCAATTCGCCAGAAAATTTGCCCAAACAGATCCCCAACTAGGATAGTTATTCTTCATCAACATAAAAATATCCCTCTCCTCCCCTTCCCCGTTCCAAATTCATCCCCTCATCCCTTTTAAAGATTTAGAAAAGCAATATTTATTAAGGGGATTAAGTAAGCATAGTAAATACAAAGGCATACTCAAAGAAAATCTGCAAGTGGTGAGAATTTAGACGATCACAGTGACAGCTAAAAGAAAAACCCAAAAGCGGGAGAGAAAGCAAAATACTGAAGAAAAAAAGAAGGAAAAAAGAGGGAGCCAGATATGAGAACAGAATACCAGTCCCTCGATTTGAACTACTCTTAGCGGCGAAGCGACTTCCTCTGAAGCCGCAACTTGGAGGAACGACCGAGCCATGGCTACACAAAACAAGGAAATATCTCCTCAATAAGTGTTACCAGGCAAGAATAGATTTTGCAACAAAGATCTAAACGAAGAGGAAAATAGAGGTAAGTATACGGACGGTTTGCCATTTCCAGCCTCTTCTGGTGCGGAGAAAAGTTCCAAGTTTCAGAGGAACGTAGTGAAGCTCTTGCTCTTGTTCTAGGGCTCCGCCTGTCCGAGACTCTCTCCGCTGAGGAACCCAACGGCGATAAATCGGATCGGACCTAATTCGTAGAGAGACTCCTAACCCCTTTCCTATTCGTGTTGTTTCTTTTGGCATTGCTAGGTCTGTAATCGGATCGGATTCGAATCGGATTCATTTAAATCCGAATTCGATTCGATAAGATATTTGCGAGACCAAATCAGCCCCTCGCAAAATTCCTCCCACAACGTCCCACAGCACATCCCCGCCGTGTATTAAGAATATCTCCCGATGATATCCTAAAAATCATCATCGGGACCGATCGTGAGGGCACGCCACGCGTTCTAGAAAGGTGTACACACTTGAAACGTGCGAAGTGATTAAATGCTCTTCATTCCACTCCTCTCTTGCCTCACTCTCTCTCCACCTAACCTTTTCACTCTCACTCTCTCCCTCTCCAACTGGCGGTGACTAACAGCCATCATCGGTGACTATTAACACCGGTGACCGGAGAAAAACTTCTGACGATCATTAGTAAGACATTTGGCGAGAACCTCTCTCTATCACTCTTAAGACGTTGTTTGGCGACTATTAACACTAAACCAAATCCGCTTATTCTTCTTGTAGTTGTTCCTTTGTTTCTCAATCTTCAGTGATCAACACCCATTTTTATTCGATTATGTTGAATTTGGTTAAGTAAGTTGAAGCATAAACAATATCAAAGGTTCGTTTGAAAACGAACAATGAGTGAGAAAGATCAGTTGCTCTAGTCAGAGAAAGGGAAGAAATGGATGAAGAGGATAGGCCCCCCAACAAGCAAGGTCAAGTTTAATCACTTTGGCTACAATTGTGATCAATGTTGGATGATTGTTTCCTTCTAATTTCATTTTCTAAAAGAGCTCTATTGCTTGAATTGGGGAATGGAGACCTTCCCCGAATATAACTAGTGATCATTGCAGTCCAAGAGATGGAGTTTCTCTGCAGCATTCTATCAAAGACCCAACGAGCAGATTCCAAGTCATTGCATTTGACAAACCCATGAACCAAGCTTGCCCACGAAGCAATTTGACTCCCATCTCCTTAAATATCAATTGAACTATTTTAATTTCTCCATTCTTGGTATACATGAGAAAAAAACTATGTGGAATTTGTTGATCTTCATTATACAAGGTACACCCTATATATATAATTTCCTACGCCTGAATTTAGGAGGTTCAGTTTCAGTAGGAAATTGCTAATTACAAGTTTTACTAACTGCAAGTTCCCCAAGAAATCTGGGAACCTACTATCCAAATACATCTAGGAAACGTGGGGTTTAGGTTTCCCAATACTCTCCCTCAAATTGGCGCATGCAGATTCCGAATGCCCAATTTGCTAATAAAATATGTGAATTTCTCTTTTCCCAGAGCCTTCGTCAAGATATCAGCCAACTGCTCTGTGGTTCGAACATGGCAAGTGACAATGTTCCCACGCGTATCTCATCGCGAACAAAGTGACAGTCGACCTCAATATGCTTTGTCCGCTCGTGGAACACTGGATTCGCGGCTATGTGCAAAGCTACCTAATTGTCATAGTACAATCGCGCTGGTTCATCATGCGCCACCCCAAAAGACGGAAGAAGTTTCTTCATCCACTTCAGCTCACAACTTGTCGCAGCCATCGAACGATATTCGGCTTCTGCAGAGGAGCGTGACACGGTATGTTGTTTTCTCGTTTTCCAAGAAACCGGCGATTGCCCCAGCAGAACAAAGTAGTCAGTCAACGACCGTCGTGTCAGTGGGCAGTTTGCCCAATCAGAGTCGCAATAAGCATATAGACGAAGATCGCTATTAGAACGGAACAATATACATTGTCCCAGATATCCTTTCATATAACGCACTACACGTAGAGCTGCCTCCCAATGTTCTTGTCGTGGGCTTTGCATGAACTGAGATAGGATATGAACACAATAACACAGCTCAGGACGTGTAATGGTCAAGTAGATCAACCGTCCCACTAATCGTCGATACTGATTCGGATTTTCCATAAGAACACCATTTGCCAGTGCAAGATGATGATTCTGTTCAATGGGTACGGATGTTGGTTTGGCTCCCAAGAGTCCACATTCCGAGATGATGTCTAGGGCATACTTCCGTTGAGACAAAAAGATTCCCTCAGGGCCACGAGCTACTTCAATCCCTAGGAAATATTTGAGTGGACACAGATCTTTCATATGGAAGCATCGATGGAGATACTTTTTGAATTTTACAATGGCAGTAGTATCATTTCCCCCAACAATCAAGTCATCAATATATATCAGCACGTGCAAACGAATATTATGTTTGCAATAGGTGAACAGAGAGTAGTCAGGATACGGCTGGACAACCCCGAACTGTATCAAGGCCGTTGTTAATTTCGAGAACCAACATCAGGGAGCTTGAAGTAGTCCATAGAGAGATTTCTTCAGTTTGCACACCTTTGTTCGATCCTTAGATGCAAATCCTAGCGGCAACTGTATGTATACTTCCTCATTCAAATCCCCATGTAAGAAAGCATTATGTACATCCATCTGATGCAACTCCCACTTCCTAGCGGCTGACACGGGTAAGAAAGCTTGATGTCTAGCAGAGAAGTTAGTACATGTCACATAATTCGCTATGGGATAGGGAGTCGTACCTGAGGACTATGATTTAGAGTTGGCTTGAGTATGAATGGGGTCTTTCAAACATCGAGCAGTGTAGGTCACGTAGGGTTTCAACAAAACAAACGGCGTGCGATGCCGATGTCCCCTACCAAGTTGCTCTTCTGGTGCCGTTTGTGGTGCTGGATCCACATTAATTTTGTCCTCACTACCATTAATTCCCACTTCCTTCTCACTCTCTTCTTCTACGTGCTTCTCCTATCTTCCATCACCATTATTCTCAAGGCTCCCCCTATCACAGGTGTCGGCTGCATCACTCCCCCTGTCTTTATTCCCTCTGTGGTTGTGTACAACATCATCATCAACAGCGGCATCAACTTGTGCAATGGCTGGGCCAGGTTTGTTTCCCAGATTGGCTTCTGAACCAGTGACATATGGAAATATATTTTCATGGAAGACTACATCACGAGAGACAAAATATTCACCTCTTTCAACATCATATACATGCCAACCTTTCTTTCCGTAGGGATAACCCACAAAAACACACTTCCTACTCCTTTCTCCAAACTTATCATTGTCTCGAGGACTCCAATGAGCATAGCAGAGACAGCCAAATACTCTCATGTGCTCGTATTGAGGTGGCGTCCCGAACATATACAGACAAAATATTCACCTCTTTCAACATCATATACATGCCAACSTTTCTTTCCRTAGGGATAACCCACAAAAACACACTTCCTACTCCTTTCTCCAAACTTATCATTGTCTCGAGGACTCCAATGAGCATAGCAGAGACAGCCAAATACTCTCATGTGCTCATATTGAGGTGGCGTCCCGAACAATACCTCATACGGAGTCTTCCTGCCAAGTACATAAGAAGGTGTCCTGTTTATCAAGTATCCAGCGGTTAAGGCACACTCCCCCCAAAAACGAATAGGTAAACCTGCTTGAAACCTCAATGCTCTGGCAACATTCAAAATATGCCTATGTTTTCTTTCCACTCGACCATTTTGTTGGGGTGTTCCAACACAGGAGGTCTGATGCAGAATGCCATGAGTCTCAAAGTATGACTTCAGACCTTTAAACTCTATTCCATTATCACTTCGAACAACTCTGACTTGCTTGCTAAATTGGCATTCTGCCATGGCACAAAAATTTTTAACAATATGTACTACTTCACTTTTTTCAAGCAGTAGTAAACCCACACAACACGAGAGTAATCATCAACAATGGTTAGACAGTAAACGACACCACATGAGGCCGGTACTTTATAAGCACCCCATGTATCACAATGAATTAGAGAGAAACAATCATCGGCTTTATGTTTACTTTCAGAAAAAACTTCCCTAGTTTGTTTTGCTCTGTAACAAACATCACATGGCTTATCTCTTTCTGGTCTAGTGTTGAATTTACCTACTTTAGGAAGTGAAGATAATATCTATTCAGACAGATGTCCCAATCTACGATGCCACAACTCCCATTCACTCATTCTACTTGTTCTATTCGCCTAAACCGGTGCTGCTCCTCTAAAATGATAGACCCCATCACACTGCTCACTCGCTCCAATCAGAGTCCTCAAGGTTTGGTCCTGTATCACGCACAACTTGTCAGTAAAAGTGACAGTACAATTTATCTCTTGCAATAATTTAGCTACAGAAATAAGGGTGCAGTTCATTCTTGGTACAAAGAGCACATGATGTAAATAAATATTTCCASCCAAATGCACARTCCCTTYCTTTACTGCAGTAGTTTGCTTCCCATTGGGAAGTTCCACCGGACACGGTGTAATATTCCGAACATCAATCAATAAATTAATTTCTCCAGTCATATGGTGCGACGCCCCGAAATCAATTATCCAATCAGTAGAATTTTTCTTACCGGAAAGTCTTTTCAGATTTATGTGAATTCAGAATATTGAGAAGTGTTGTTCATTGGTCTCCACTCAGCCCCGAAAACCCGCTACGGTCATGATCATTTGTGATTCCAACCTTCCGTCCTCCAGTCTCACTTCCCGCTGCTTAGGCAGCGTTTGCTCTTGCCTTGTTTCGTCGTCCTCGTCCGTCAATCATGGTGAAAAGTTTGTCAATATGCCTTCTGGTTTGCTGGTCAACGAGCAACGGTCACCTTCAGGTAGTGTGTTTGGTGTGCTCTACAGGCGGTAATCAGAGATTACGACAATCGCGCAAATCCTCCCAATTTCTGGGGTTCGCCGTACTCTGGATGAGGTTTGCGAAAGAAGTGCGACCACGGTACCTTGCAGAAGAATCCAAGAAACCCAAGGGCCTACGCAGCAGGATTAGATTCCGGAGGATATATCGATCGACTGACAGAATACAACAGGAACCATCAACCGGCCCGAACTAGTTTTCAGTTCATGAAAACCAAATCAAACACTCCGCTTCATGCTTCAGCATAGGATCTGTCAATCTCAATCATACTCCGTCGCACTGTGGAAACCAACGGTTTGGAAGGCAGGGTCGAAGAAGTCCTCCCGAAAACAGAGGAGAGAGAACAGTCTGTGTCGAAGATGACGAAACTCTCTCTGGATTTCGTAGAATGTGAACCCAAACTTTGGTCATTGTCTCAAAGATGGGGACGATGAATTAGTAGCTTTGTCGCCACTCTTTTCCGCTCAGAAGTTTCACTGCCGTTGCTCTGGTTCAGATGAAAAAGAGTCCAGTCTTCACCGCCGCTGGTTCCACTCGAACAGGGAGAGAAGAGGAACAGTAGCTTCGCCGCCACTCCTTTCCGCTCAGAAGTTTCGCTGCCGCTGCTATGGTTCAGACGGGAAAGAGTCCAGTCTTCGCCTCTGTAGCTGAAACTGAAGAGGTGAAGGCAGAGCCGTTTGTTGAAGAAAGATCGGAGAAGGCTGAAGAAGAATAAAACCGAAGAGCTCTGCTTGAGTGCAGAGTTCTTATCTGATCTGCGAACGTCTCAGTTCAAAACTCGAATCCGCTGGTCACAGCCTTCGATCCCTGTTTCTCTAGGGTCTGGAACAGATGAATAGAGAAACCGAAGAGCTCTGCGTGAGTGTAGAGTTCTTGTCTGATCCGCAAACGTCTCAACTCGGAACTCGAACCCACTAGTCGCAGCCTTCGATCTCTGTTTCTCTAGGGTCTGGAATAGACGAACAACGGAACCGAAGAGCTCTGCTTGAGTGCAGAGTTCTTGTCTGATCCGCGAACGTCTCAGCTCGGAACTCGAATCCGCCGGTCGCAGCCTTCGATCTCTGTTTCTCTGGGGTCTGGAACAGACGAGTAGTGGAAATGTGGTAACTGTTCAAGCTGGAATTCCGAAGTTGAATTCGTAGTGAAGAATGAGGACGACGAAGAGTCTTCTTCTTCTTTCTATTTCCGATGGAGGTGATGAGTCTGGATTTTGGTTTCTGGGAGCGCCGTAGTGACAACTGCGGAAGACGAAGAGCAGTCTGTACTCTACCTGCGAGCGAAGTACCGAACTAGAGACCGGAGTGCACAGTTTGTACTATGCCGGCGCCGAGCTACGTCGCAACCGCCACTGATTTCCAGGTCTTAGAACAAAGACCTCTTGCTCCTGTTTCTGGCTCTGATACCATGAGAAAAAACTATGTGGAATTTGTTGATCTTCATTATACAAGGTACACCCTATATATATATAATTTCCTACGCCTGAATTTAGGAGATTCAGTTTCAGTAGGAAATTGTTAATTACAAGTTTTACTAACTGCAAGTTCCCCAAGAAATCTAGGAAACTACTATCCAAATACATCTAGGAAACGTGGGGATTAGGTTTCCCAATAATACATATCGATCAAAGCATTATCAACTATTGGATCAAAACTCAATCAACTATTGGCTATGTAGCTTTCTGAAGTGCAAAGAAAGTAAGAGAAAACAGAGTAAAAGGCTTGCCATAGGAACGTCGGTCGCTGAAGTTTATAATCGCCAATGATGGTTATTAGTCGCCAGAGGGAGAGAATGAGAGTAGAAAGGTTCGGTGTGGAGTGAGAATGAGAGGAGTATAGCAAAAGAGGAGACGGAATGAGGACTTCACACGTTTCAAGTGTGCACTGGAAACGTGGCATGCCCTCATGCTGTGTGAACGGTGTGTGCACCAAATTTGCCCTGATAGAAGTTGGACTCGTTAAATGAGCACTTGATAAATATTTTGACAACTATCAAAAGTGGGTATTAATCCTTTTCAAGGTTAGGCTGGGGGTATTTTAAGAGACGAGTGTAAAAAAATTTCTAAATACTCATTTAACGTGCTTGCAACGTCATGCCTACCTGATCCGAACTAGTATAGAGCATCCGATTAGACTTTTTGGATTTCGGATTAAAGGCCACCATAAAGCAGTTTTTTTCAAAAACCTTAAATTTTTATTCCAAAGTTTTGAAATAAAACAATTGTTTAACTAAAACAAAAGTAATTATTTAGAACAAATGAAAGAATAAAAAAGAATAGGAGACCGATCTGCAATCTGTAAATAGAACCTTAAATCTATAAATTTGTAAACAGATTATCAAACAAAATAATATTCAAAATAAAAAATAAGGATTAATGAACTTGTCGTTTTCGTTTAGTTGAGAGAATGAGAAGGTTCAACAGTGGTACCTTGCTTCACTCTAGTGGTTTGTCGTTTGTTTGGGAGAACCAAATTCACTTGTCGTTTTTGTTTTGTTTCAATTTGAGAAAACTCACTCTTTTAAGGCCTTGTTTGGTTTGAAGAAAAAGTAGGGAAAGGAAGGAAAATGTAGGAAACTTATATAAGGTTTGTAAAGATTTTCTTACCTTTTCCCTACCTTTTCCTTCAAACCAAACATAGCTTAATTGAATTAGTCTACTGTTTTTGTAGCTCAAATATTATGTTAGGACTTGTAGTTGCAGAGAGGGGAATGGGGGAAGAAAAATACTTATAGTTTTAGAGAGGGGAATGGCAAGAATGAAAAAAAATGAAAGTATAAAAAAGGTTGAGTTGTAGACTTTATGCAGAGAGTGAGAGAGGAGAGAACACGAGAATGAAGAAAATGTCGATTCAAGTATTGTGTTAGGGCTTAGGGTTGGTCGGCTGGGGTTCAAGGAACATATTTCCTCATTTAACCTAAGAGATTTTATTTATTACACTAATGTATAAAAAATAATATATATATATATATATATATATATATATATATCGGATTCAGATTTTTCTAATCGAGTTCTATTTCTATCATTCAAATTCAATCTGATATGACATCTACCACATCCAAATCTGAGATTATCGGATATCGGATCGGGCAATAGATTTGTGGGTATCGTGACACACCTAACTATGACTTTGTTATTAGGGGGTTTTACCGATGTCTTCAACGCAAAACTCGATTTTACATTGAGCCTTGTACAGTCGTCGAAATATCGGTTTTTACTAGTTTATAAATATGTTTTTATTTCCAGCTCCACCTCAGGTACACGTCTCTTAGTTATGGATGAAAAATGCCCCTTTGTATTATCGAGACCTTAGAAAATTGAACTCGGTGACCGTTGGTTCTTCCCTCTTCTCTCCATGCTCTCTCTTGTTTAACAAATTTGAGGTTTCCAAAGAAGGATGATGATTGTTTTGTTTTGTGGTGGAGTGAACGGAAAACAATAGCCAGCAAGGGTGTAGTTCTTCCCACCTCCTCTCTACGCTCTCTCCTGTCCAACAGATTTGTGGTTTTCAAAGAAGGCTTATTTCGATGATTGTTTTGTTCTACTGCAGAGTGAATGGTAGAGTGTTTATTCTATGGTAGAGGCAGCAATAAAAATCCTTGATGAGCCTGGGGCTTCTTTCAGTCTCGACAAGTGTTTATTCTATGGAAGAGATAGTGATAAAAATTGTTGTTTTGCAATTTCTGATATTGATTTTGTCATGTCTGAATTGCTTGAGAAAGAATTCAGGCAACATTAATTCAGTTTGGCCGAACTGTTATTGATTCTTGGAAGTTCTATAGTGCTTGAGAAAGACTCTAGAAATTCAGATCTGCTAATCAAGAACCGAATTGAGTGCAAGGTTAGAGATAAATTGCACAATTCGGTTGGTGTTCATTCAAGCTGAATGATGCCCTAGAATGCCTAGATCTTAATGCATGCATGGGGATTAGATTTTTGCTAGAAATATAAAAACCATCACTCATGCATAGAGTGAACATGCGCTTGAGAGAGGCTGTTCATTGCCTTGGGGTTTCACCAAACCAAGGCTGAATCCTAATTTAATCAAAGTGTCTTCTTGTGTAAAACATACCCAGGCACTCTAACCTATCTTTCTTTACAACATCTCTTAGCTTGGACTTCCAACTCAGCATCACAGCTCGGCATTGCCAGGACTAGACTCAGTTCGAGCCACCTCATCAAACACGAGGGAGTGAGCGAGTCCTTGAGGAATACAAAAGTATCCATTGTTTCGCCCACTATGGATTAAGTGAAAGAAGTAATGGGTTCGATTGGTGTTGTTGCTGAGGAAATTGGGAAAAAAGCGGTTAGTGTTGTATGTGAGAATTTCAGGCGAGAAGCAATTAACTCCGTCAATGCTGTTCCTATTGGTGACGGTGAGTATTCCGGGCGAGAAGCAACAAGTACTTCAAATGGTGCTGTTAGTGAGGATTTTGGGCGAGAAGCAAGTACTTGGGTTGCTGCTGGTGGTAGTTGCAACAACCTAAATCAACTGGTCCAGTTGATACAAGGAAAATGAGCTCTTCTAGTTATCAGGTTGTGCTGGTTTGGAGGAAATCAGGTTGCAAGGGCACCGGAACTCACCCTTGTAAATCTTCTTGTACATGGCCATGATGTTTTGATCATGGAAGGGAAGATAACCAGCAATTAAAACAAACAAAATCACTCTGTAGGATCAGATATCCATTTCCTAGGTAGGAATGGCAACGGGGCAGGTTTAGGGCGGGGCACCCCCTCCCCATCCCTGCCCCAAAGTCACAATACCTTGCCCCGTACCCATCCCATCCCCGGTGGCGGGGCGGGTTCAGGGTGGGGCATCCATTCCCCATCGAGGATGGGGAATCCCCGAATTTTCCCTGTTCCAAGGAAATTACTTAAAAATTATCTATTTTATGGACAACTTATACATAGGATATAGGAATTTGGGGGTATTTTAGAATTGAATTATATTACTTTAGGGTAATTCAAAAATAAAATTATGGAATCTTAGGATTTTAAAAATTTAGAGAAAACTTAGAGATATTTTAAATATCAATATTAAACCTAGAGATATTTTACTAATTTACCTTCGAGTTCGGGGCGGGTTTGAAGAATTATATACAAAACCTGTCCCCGCCCTGTCCTTGTTTAGGGTTGGGGAAAACCCTCCCTGTTCGAGGTGGGGCGGGGCGGGGCCCCGGTTTTATGGGGGAATTTGCCATCCCTATTCCTAGGTTAAATAGGTTTTAAAAGAAAAAGGGGCAAGAAAAAGAGAATAGAAAAAATTTAGTGGGGCATTTTGGTAATTTAATGCTTTTCGTCGTTTGACTTAACGGTCAAGGGAGTCTTTGTCTAATGGCTAAAGTTCAAGGGGGTTTTGTCGCAAAAAAAGTACAGGGGGGACTTTATCCCTGACCCTATAGTACGGGGGTCTTTGTAATTTACCCTTTATTGAATATATAATATTTTCTTAATTTTCTTATAATTTTTATTATGTTTTATGTTTGACATGATAATTTCGATAGGTAATATTAATTAAAATTATTTAGTTTATTAATATATAAGTAATGTAATACTTTTCTATCAATTTTATTATGGTTGTATTATCAAAATTTAAATTCAAATTATTATTTAATAAAAAAATACAGTTTTCAATATAACCGTGGGGACTATTAACCGGGACGGTTCTGGTTCAAATTAGACCCGATCCGACCAGTGACAGGCCTAAATGATTAAGATTAACTATCTTCACAAAGAGCTTTTGTCGGTGTCGAGGACTCGAGGCGTTAGTAACCGCCATATAAAAGCAGCCGTTGTTAGTTGTGAGTGTCCAAATAGATGAAGAAAAATACTGAGAATTGGACTCCTACTCCAACTCCATCTCCAATATTTTAGCCTTTTAGGTCGGCCGGCTTTCTTATTTCTTACTTGTTGTTTCAATCACAATCTCTGTATCTGTTACTTTGTTAGTTAAGTCGGTTAAGAATTCCATTCCAGGAGCCGTTTCTACTAATAATCCTACTCACTCCAACTCCAACTCCAACATTTTAGCCTTCCTTTTCGGTTGGCCGGCTGTCTTATTTCTTATTCTCGTCGTTTCAATCACAGTCTCTGTATCTGTTACTCGGTTAATTAAGTCGGTTAACAGTGTTACTTTCCAGCACACGATCCAAGTAGGATTCTTGTTTTATAAATAGTAAATATTCCCTGCCTCTCACTCTGTTAGTTGACCGGTTTTCTTATTTCTTATTATTGCCGTCTGTTACTCTGTTAGTTAAGTCGGTTAAGAATTCCATTCCAGCAGCCGTTTCTACTAATAATCCTACTCCAACTCCAACATTTTAGCCTTCCTTTTCGGTTGGCCGGCTGTCTTATTTCCTATTCTTGTCGTTTCAATCACAATCTTATCTGTTGCTCGGTTAATTAAGTCGGTTAACAGAGTTCCATTCCAGCACACGTTACTACTCTAAGGAGGATTCTTGTTTTATAAATAGTAAATAGAATCTGCCTCTCACTCTCATTCGCATACACACAGCATCATCAACACTACACTTGGTCCGATTCAACACCGAGAAATCATTASGGTAAGTCTCTTCTCCCTTCCTTTGTTTCTCTTTCTTATTCATTTTCTGTTCCGTTACACTGATTTCTCTTCTCTTCTGTTTATCTGCAGTGCGTGCGTCTGCAACAAACAAAATGGATATGGTGTTAGTTATTCTTTCCTTCCTTTCAATCTTTTCCTTCACTGTTTCCTTCGGTCAATTAGATGATTACGAGTGGCCTGGACCTGAATATTCCGTTGTGGGAGATCCTGGTATGAGAAATTCTAACCTTAGATTGGCCATAGACTCATGGAACTACTGTAACAAGGTTGGATMTGAAGCTCCTAAGATGGGGAGCCCGGCTGCAGCTGATTGCTTTGATGTCCATCCTAAGACATTCTCTGTTCATCATAGAGTCACAGAAGCCGATAACAGATTAAGTGTTGGAAACCCTTTTCCTAGTTCATTCAGGGGACAAGATTTGTCTCATCTTAATGACCCAGATTTGTATGCTGTTCAGAAGGAACTGTATCTTGGTTCCAAGTGTGAGGTACATGGGAACGACCTGAGGTTTATTTCTGACTATTATCAGTTTTGGATGATTACTCTTAGAAATGGTAACCTAGACACACATGCTGGATTGTGCCCCAGTAAAGGAAGGAAGGTTGGTCCCTTTGAACATTCAGAAGGTGGACTCTCATGTTTTGGAAAGGGGTGTATGAATCAGCCACTTATGTTCCATAACTATACCAGCTTGCAAACTGTTGGAAAGGAGAATTTTCTTAGAGGGAGTTTCTTTGGCACCTATGACTTGGATGTTGATTTTGGTAAAGGAGTAACACGTAACATTTCCTACTACTCTGTGTCATGGGAAAAG
>NW_010729099.1:2371024-2403754 GCF_000365185.1 Nelumbo nucifera
ATATATCGTAATGACACAGCAAACTTTCCATATGAGGCTTACCATAGTTACTGTGCACCTAGCAATGCTGGACACCTTCAAGAGCTATACCAACTATGCGACCCTTACAGCAATCCAATGCCACAGGAGATTATTAAGATACTACCTCATCCGGTTTGGGAATCATATGGATTCCCAAAGAAGCAAGGAGATGGATGGATCGGTGATTCAAGGAAGTGGAAGCTAAAGGCTGGACAATTGGCATTCACATTACCTTTCTATCAGGATCCAGGGACTGTGCCTATRGATAGGTCTTGGGACTCTATTGGCGTTGGTACAGAGGTTTTCATGAACCCTGATCAAGTTGTAGARTGGACTATCAGTGACTTTGATATCCTGATGCATCCAAGGCCACATGATTAGTAGTTTTTCCTTTTCTTCTATTATTTTCTGTGCATGGTCTAAGGACCAAGTTATAAGTTTGGCAAATGTATGAAGCTTTGAAATTTGATTTTTCTGGTTCGATTCAATTCAATCATTTTATTTATTTGGCTGTTTATGAGGAGTTTGAAAAGAAACCCAAAAGTTTTTTCCATTGTTTTAATTATATGATTGCTAGCTCTACCCATATAAAATCTTCAAATGGTTTTCCAATGCCAGCCTGGTTTGCTTCTTATGGATTGGTCTGGCTTCTTGTGGTCTAGAGAAAAAAAAAAAGAACCAAAGAAAGAAATAATTAGGAAAAGAGATTTACTTAGGTTTGGTTCAGTGGTTTATGATGGTGGTAATGTAATTATATCAATGCTAGTTATTTCTAGCTCATACATGCTTCCTCCCCCCACACGTTCCTTTCCTCTTTTTGTCACTAATTTGGGTTAACATAATATTCTCTGAGAACTTAGAAGCAACCCTGCTTAAGATAATGGGTAAAGCAGTTTACTCGAAATGATAAACTCAGAAGAAATCCATTTATTGTAAGCAAGGCACTGGATTTACCTGTAGTTTACTTCAGAGTTGGCAGATTTAACTGAAGCAGAGGAAACAGCTGTTAACCCTGCTCAAGTATATAATGATTCCGGTTGGCCATTCACTGGTGTGCTGTTAACGGGCACTTTCAAAAGTAAGAATGAGACAGTTGTTTTGCAAGGTGGGAGAATACATTGTGCTGTGCATTTTCATGGACATTGTTTTGTTCATGGTGTATTATCTAATATCTATGTCATGTATTGAAACATCAAATATTGATTTCTGGTCTTGGCTCTCATGAAAATACATGAAAAAACAGGCAACTGAGCTGTATAATCTATCATGTGTACAGCAATTTTTCTGGGTTTATGGTAGACTATAATCTACCATAGTCTGTTTTTGGCATAATTTGGTCCTATCCTAGCTTATTTTCTTATTTTTTGTTTCCTTGTGGTGTGGCCACATTTGCTGTCATCTTCCACTAGTTTCTCTTATAATTCCTTTACTGTCACTCACTAATAGAATCTCATCCTTTTATATTGATATAGAAAAAGTAAGTCATCCACTTCAGAWACCTTGTACATTATATTATTATCATCCATCCTTTCTCAATCTGTTAGGTTTAATTTTTTCCACGCTTCTCTCTTATGCAGACAAATGAATATAAATTCTCTTAAGAAAAGCAATTTTTATTTATACCTTTCTCTGAGGATTTCTTTTACGCACTCTATTTATGCAGTAATATCTCTAAGACCAAGAAAACACATGTGGAAGGGTCATAAAGTATGAACAATGACTTATTTTATTATTAATCTCCTTACTGTGAATATGCATGTGTTGTAATTAAACTAATAGTTTCTACCTTCTTTTGGAGTGTTTGTTACCGCAGGGTTGCACTTTTCTTGTGATRCATCTGTGTATAGAACTCATGCTTTTGGTTCAAACATTCTATACACGGTTTTGGAAGGTTATTTGTTTAAGTACTAAAATAAATAAGAATCRCTAATTATTCAAATAGAATTGAAGCTTTCAACTATCTGATCATGTTTTAGTGAACAAGACATTAGTCAGTCCACTTCTATTTGTAGTTAAAAGCATGTAATTGGGAAAAATCTGGTTTTRCTTTTAGTAAGCAATTTTGTGGGGAATAATACTTCAAATTATTTGGAATAGAAAATATATTTCAGTATGTATGTTGAAAAGAACCAGAACACCCCAAAGGATCTTTGGGTGATCCTTAGAAAAGCACTTTAATTATTATTTCTTTCACTAGGGAAAGTAGGAACTTCATAATATTGTCCCAAAGAAAATGAGGATTCAAACACTACTAACCCTTGTATAAGTAGAAACTTATACTTCTTATTACGGGGACAGAGATTAGGAAAATATCTCAACAGTACAAATCTGATAGTGGAAGGGAATTCAAGAAAAGTTATTGGATGGGTAATGCAAAACAGGCCAGGTTCCTGTCAGATTCATATGAAGCTACAGACAAGACATGAGAGAGGTAAGAAGTTTGGCAAAGGAGCTAAATTTCACATGGATTCAAAGATAATTAAATGGCATGGTTWTCTCTTCCAAGACAGGGGATGGACAAAGATCAAATATACTGGGGAATCATCTAAAGGAAAGTAATGTAAACAGGTGTCTGCTATGTATCAGATGCTCTTCAGTCTTTTTATGTTATTCACCATGGCTCAGCACTTGGTCTTTATTTATATGCATTAATCATGGATGAATTAACTAAACATATTTAGAAGGAGGTCCCATGGTGCTTATTGTTTTCTAGTTACATAGTATTAATTGATAAAACTAACAAAAGATTAGATGCAAAATTAGGTTTGTGGACAAATGCCTTAGAAACAATTGGTTTTAAAATTAGCAGGAACAAAATAGAATATATGCAATATAAATTTAATAATAATAGGAACACTAATAGAGAACACTTAGGATTGGTCTCATTGCTTGTTAATCTTAAAGAAATAATCTCAATGAATAGATTTATCAGAGAATATGCATCTATTTGATCTTATTAGAACAATTAGTTGGCTTCAGTTATGCTACCAACAATCTCTTCTGCAAAGGAACCACTGTAATAATTATATGGTCAAACTGAATCATACTCAGTGAAATGCCTAGTTATTTAATCTTATAATATTACAAGATAAAAAAAAAAGGATTTTTCACTTGAATCTTGTCCATGACTTAAGCTTTTAGTTAGTGAGTAAAATTCATATATTGTTGCATTTCCTGTATTTATCACTTGAATCTTACAGGTTAAAATGCTTAATTATGGATAATAATAAGATAAAGAAAATAGATTTTACAAGGCAACTTGGAGTTAATATTATGGAAGTTTTATTTAATATACCAGATTCCCAACTTGATTCCTAAAGGATTGCCAAATTGGTTAATGTGTTATAATGCACAAGGACCAAAAGCACTGAGCACGAGTTTGAACAAACAGCTAGAACAGTAGCTAGCTGAATTGGTTTTGCAGGAAGGTATTTACCCAATTGATCAGAAGTCCAAAAGAAACATTTTCTTCTGTTTTTTTTTTTTTTTTCATTCCTGTGTGGAAGTTTATTGCTGCAAGTAAATTATCTGATTTACTAGGTTCATGTTATTATTTTTGAGAGCTGAATTGAAATGAACATTTCTGGGTATAATGAGTATGAGAGGATATTTTGAGAAGCAAAGAGTGACAGTTGATTTGCCTTGGACCTTCTCAACTACCACGAAACCTGTCTCCATTTGGTTTGTTGTGGATAAAACTGTTATACTGATATAAACTGATCATCGATAGAGAAGAGGGCAACTGGATCAGTTGGTAAGATCTCTGGCTGGTTGTAGCAGAGATCTTTTCTAAATTCCTTTGAGATTTACTTAAATGCAGTTTTTCTTGACGACTAAATCCATTTTGGGTGTCGATGTTGTGGGTTAAGATGCTATGTAAAACTAAAATGAAATGGTTCTATTTCATGGAACATCCAAATAGGCTACAAGTAGACTCATCCTATTCCAGTCAATTTTTCAGATTGTTTTGTTTCATTAGAGATGGCAAAAGATTAGGTTCATATGCACAGATAGATCTGAATTCAACTTAGACTAACCAAAATGACTCTGCACTAGGAATAGGAATGGTGGGTGGCGCACATAGGTTGGGCAGGCCTAATGGGCAATTAAGTTAATATTTAGGTCAAGTGTATAAACACACTAGGTCTGGACTTGAATTTTCATTATGGCCCCTTAATTTCCCATGTTCTGAATTCAGTATTTGCAGTAGAACAATAACATTTACTGTGTATATATGTCTCATATACTGCTTTTATTTAGCTACTATAGTTGTTTAAAATCCAAAAGACATTCCTGCTATAGATCAGAATTTCTTTAACAATGTTCTTAAATTCATTCAAGACTTCATCAGAACTAAGATAGAAGAAGAATATGGTCCTTAAGTTCCTTTCTTTTGAACTATATTCCTATTTATTTTTGTTTTGAGCTGAATATCAGGGGCTCTTCTACCATTGAAAAATCAGAGTTACCTTATGCTCATGGAATATTTACCACACCAAAGAATGATATGTATATACTACTTTGACTTTACCCTCATCAACATATTTCTTTGCCAGTCTTGGAAACTGAGCAAGTCAATTACTTGCTATTTGATTGTTCTTGGACCTATGGTTGAGGCCTAGTGTATGCATGGGCCATTCTTGGGCTTGCTTCAGCTCAGCCCAAGACAAGCCTTTTCATTTCAACCATTGAACTAAAGGGGAAGTATTCAGTCATTTATAGAGGGCAGTTTAACCTTTTAGGGGCCATAACTAAGGGAAAAAATCTTTCAATCCTATGGGAAAAGGCTCATATGGGCTGACAGTGGATAACAAGTCCAAAGTGCACATCATTCAGATGAAGACAGGGATTTTATGTTTATTCTTATTTCATTCACCTGCTGATGGTCCTAATGCTAGTACTAGTGTAGGAGCAAATAATAATTCCAGAATGGGTTTCCATCAGCTTCAGATGAATGATGATAGGAATAGGAAAGCAAGAACCTAGAATTTCAGACCATTTATGGCATCATGATCTAGTCTGAGGTATGCTACAGACTATGGTTTATGTAAATTCTGATGAGTATTGTTTCCCCATACACACGCTTGGTGGTAGCTTCATTGAAAAAAGATCAAAGTACCAAGGGGTCAATCACCCAAGTACTTCCATTAATTTAATGAAAGTAAACAGATTGGCTACATAAACATAACTGCATTCAGAATGGTTGACAATTAAGAATCTATTTATAATTTTAAATATGCATATAAAATAAATTGTGCACATATTTACATATAAAATATGCTGATTTTTTTACTTCGATCTTTTTAAATAAAAAATTATTAAAAACAAATGCATATTTGGCTGATCTTTTTCCATATGATTCTTATTTGGTCAATTTTTTTATTATATTTTTGTTTTTTATTTAAAACTGGACATGAATGCTTCCTGCATCTGTACACATATATTTACTGATTATGGTCCTTGCCCACTAGTCTTAAATTCATCTATTACTAGATAAAGTGGATTAATCTCCACTTCTACAAGAGTGCAGGTAGAAAATATGTTAGTACTCTCAAATCTCTTATGTGTATATACATCTGCATGTGCTTTCCTGCTTGATAAATATAAGAGAAATTAATAGAACAAGTAGTTAGTATGAGTTCAGCCACACCAATTTTTCCGGAGGCATTTGCTTATATAAGTAACTAGAAAATAAACTCATACAATGCATTGGGGTTGGATAGGAATTTGGTTAGGTTTGGATTGCTAAATTTGGGTTTCCACATCAGTACATCAGTTTAGTTCCCCAGGCCAAGGTTCATGTTTAAAGTTGGCCTTTAACCTGATCCAATCCATCTAATTAATACCCCTTTTATGAGAAAAGATCAAAAAGGGTTTATTGAAATTATGGATCAGTTTGGAAGGAGTACAAATACAGATATGTAGAGTGCAAAAGCCTTGTATTTTCTATTGTTTTATATGTATTTGCACTGTACATATTTGTATTTGTACTCTTTCCAAACTGAGCCTAAGAAGAAAAGAGGGATCCAATAGGAGAGAGTAGATGAAAAATTTGCTCATTCTATTATTGCTCATAAATGTGGTCTTCCACTCCATCTTTACTGAGTGATACTGTAGAAAATGATCGTATCAAGAACCTCTAAATGAAAACTTGCTATAAGTCTAGTCGGATTCATGAATGGTTTTATTAGAGAGTTCAATGATAGATTTTATTACCAAAAATTATTAGGACCTAAGAATGCTTTATTGTGACTTTATATTTTTAATAATTTAATTCAAAAATAAATAAAACAAATTCCATAAAGAGTGATGCACGGTTAGATCATTCAGCCATGGACCATTGCTTTTGATCAACTCCCTAACATTTAAACCATCCAAAACATGGCATCTGATTGCCCCTTAAAACACATGTTAGGGTTAGAAGCACATTGGATAGCAAGTCACTACCAACTAAAAATGTCTTCTTGTAGTTGGTAAATACATGTAAAAAATATCTCTTCCATACATTATGTTTATATGTGTGAAAAAATCATATTAAACAGTGCATTTTTCAAGGATCTATATCTATATCTATAATATAATATACTATTAAAAGTACGAATAAGTTTGTAAAACTTTCTTAACTAAAATGCCCAAGGTTTTTAAAACTGGACCAGACTAGGATCGTTATGGGGACCGGTTCCCAAGTCGAACGGTTCGACTATCCGGCTCGAATGGGCAGCCTATTTGAACAAAAATAATAAAAAATTAAAAAATTAAATACATAAAAAGTTGTTGTTTGGGTTGATGGTTCAACCAGCTGGGTCAGTAGTTCGTTGAACAAATCAACATTTTTTGGTCAAAAAGCGATTTTGGGGTGTAGCAAACCAGTTCCCAATTTTTTTTTGTTCAATCATCCGATCCGATTCAGTTTTGAAAACCATGAAAATGCCCCTAATTTTGAATTTAGATCATCTCTAATTATGGGGGATAAATAATTTGAACCACTAATTTTTACCTCATTCAATCTAGGGGTGCAAATGGATCGAATTATGATCCAATCCTATTTTGTTGTATTCGGATCTCCCCCTGTTTTCGATCTTCAGATCGGATCAGATCAGAAAATTGGACTTGATCAAAAATTGGATTGGATTCGGATCACCCCTATCCAATCTGTATATATATATATATATATATATATGATTTATTTATTTATGTTTTTATATAAATATATAACACATATATGTTATTTATTTATTTATAAATATATTATTTATATTGCATTTTTGTAAATTTGTTATATTAATTATTTTCATAAAAAATGTATATATATGATGAAAATAGTTGAAAATATACTTATATTTTTTTGTTTTTAAATCAAATCAGATCATACCCAAAAATTCAAATCCATACTTATGAGATCTGATCGGATGGACTCTTAAAAGTGTCGAATCAGATTTGGATATACCCTGATTCGAATACGATCCAATCCATTTGCACCCCTAATTCAATGCCCTTTCATTAACCTTATATTTAAGGCATTAACTCCCATTCTCTTTCATGAGGTCCAATATTTTTAAGATACTTTTTCTCATCAATAATTTCTGTTGATTAGTGCAATATCAAATGCTTTTAACAAAATAAAATCCTTATTTTTTTTAATGACACAAAAATGAAACTATTCTTCCATCTAGGTGGTGGGTAAGCAATTCAACCATCAAAGTCAAATGAGTCAACACATGATGTTAGAAAATAAAAAATAAAAATACATGAATTTTGTAAAAAAATGGCCATTTGGGATAATCTCCAATGTTATATATTTATTATATTAAACAAAAAACAAGAGTGATGAATAATTATTTTTGTACACATAAAATAAAAAAAAATGTAAAAATTTGAAAACATATAATTGTCATCATCTAAAATTACAAGGTGCAAATGTACATTTTCTAGTATGAAAAAAAAAGCAAGGATTTTCAATATACTAGCGGGCTTCTCCTTTAAATACATGGCTAGCCTCTCATTCAGAAAAAAAAAGTATATAGAATTTAAATAAAATAATGTATTTAGAATGGTTGAATCCTACCATGGGGGTGTTATCAAACGTGAACTTTTTCTCTTGTTGCAAATTCCAAAAATAAAACAAAATCAGCTAGTTTGAAAACAAAGTGTTTCTTAAAACGAAAACACTGAAAACATATTTTTTTGGTTATATATGTATTTTTATATTTTCAAACCTGAAACCAAAAACATGTTCTTTTGAATTTCTAGTTTAACGAACATGTTTTCAAATGATTATTTATTTAAAATCATAGTACATAAATTATATAATTTCTATACTACAAAATTTGTTTTATTTTAAAAGCATCATTCGATTGGTTTCAAAAACATGTAGTTTTTTCAAAACAAACACACAAATAAAAACATTCATGTCATAGAATGCCCTCTTTAACTAAATCCTTCTACCATACCAGCCTTTTTTACCGAATTTTTTTTATTCTTATTAATACTAAATTTAATATTCATATCTATGTTTTTTCTTTACCTTATTTATGCCATAAAAGTATTTTACTTAGGGCAGGGGTGCAACTTGGACGGACTCATGTTGGGATTTTACTAAAACTTAAATGGCCCGGCCCAAAAAACCTGGGCCCAATGAAGTGTAAATTCTTCAAATCCAGTGCCCTTTCGGCCCTTTTATTTTCTCTAAATGCACTCCACATGATTGGCAGTTATTATAATTTAATAATGTTGATAAATTGGTGGAAACCATAAGCATATGCCCATATGGAGGAGATCTAACAAAAGTAATTTTGCTAAATAATCTACTACTCTGAGAAGATTGCTTGATGAAGGGTCTCTCACTCTCTTGTAATGGATTCTTAATCAATAAATAAGCTGAAAGTAAGGCTCTCTTTGGAGCTGTGGGAAACAAAATTGATCCAAAACTTGTTTTGAAATTTAATAAGAGGTGTGCTTTTAAAAACATAATAGTCTTTTAATTAAGCCCTAGAACATAAAGCTTAGAATTGGGGCTTTGTGCTTTTGGACTTTAGAAAAAGTTTATCCAAACACAGCCTAATTTAGATAGTAACTTCAACTATCTGTTTGTCCTTTAATTCATTTTTGTCATGGTTTTCAAAACCAGTTTGGACCAGACGGTCAGATCAGAAAAACCGAAACCGGTTCCATTTTTCACTAAAATCGGATTTTTGCCAAAAAATTATTGATTTAGTCAACAAACTGTTGACTCGGGTGGTTGAACTATTTGAACCATTCAACAGTTTTGACCGTTTTTTTTTTTTATTTTTTTTCTTTTTTGTCAGAACTGGCCGACCGTCCGACCCAAGAACCGAACCCCTGACCAGTTCGTTATCTGGGTCGGTTTTAAAAACCTTGATTTTTGTATAAGGTCACCCGTTTCAATATCTCTAAGGAAGAATGAATAATGGGAGACATGGTAGGAAAATTAGTGGGTACGTACAGCGCATTGGATTCCTTTGTTTTTGGATCCATTACTCTAATTGGTGGTGTCTTTGCTTTGCAGGATTACAATGGAAAAAACAAATACAACTTGGGTCTTTCTTTTTCCTTTGTTTGGTAGAACAACTTGGCTTTGAGTCTCTGACTCATCCCAATTTCTCCTTTATACATGATTTTAATTTGCAGAGAAAGCTAGATCTTCATTATTGCCTTGTCATACCTATGCTTGGATGTGAAATTAAACAATCTTCTCCATCAATCTTGGCTAAATAAGCAGAGAATTGGAGCCCCACAGTTGATGCCTAGCCTAGAGCTAGAGAGGTCTTATGGCACCATCTCCCACTTGCTGTGAGAGGCCCTCAACTCAATGTGATAGCACAAATCTCCACCTGCTTTGGTTTTTTTTTTTTTTCATTGAGGAAAAAGCAAAAGAACCCAGAAAGAACAACAGCAGAAGGAATTTATAATTGCATGCAGAGAAGCCTTTCCCCAAAGCCTGTTCTAACCAAACTAGGGGATGTTAGTATGTTACCCATTGTTTTTGTTCAAACGATAGTACTTTGTTTATATTTATTTGGAAGGGGCGCAGTTTTCTATATTAAAATCCAAATTTAAGAAGCAATATAGTATTTCTATCCTATTTGGATGCATTAGACAAACTATCAATAATATTCAATTAGTTAGTTAGGAAGTTGTGCAAACCTAATGCCCAGTTTGGAAGTACAAATATAGATTTATAGAATGCAAAACCTTATATTTTGTATTATTTTGTATATATTTATATTGTACATATTTGCATTTGTACTCCTTTCAAAATGAGCCTAAGGTTTAGCCAATCAAGTAATGGGGCCGGCCAATTTGCTTTATTGCACACACAGCAGCATTACATGGGGCGATCAATTTCTGTTTATTGCAATGCAATTTCATTTGCACTGGTACAAATGAGATGTATAGTATTGACTTCAGATTTTAATTTCATTTACTTCATCTTCACCGAAAGCAAACAAAACAAAAACCCCAAATAATAGTACTGAACCAGAATTTGCATTTAATTAATTTGCACTCCTATACTTTTACCTCATTTCAAATGAAATGACACTGCAAAACAAATTAAAACCTAAAAAATTAAAAGAAACAAAAAACAGTGAATCGAAATTTCCCAACTCCCATACTTTTGTACCAGTACAAATGAAATTGCACTGCAAACAATTTGTTTTTTTTTTTCAATTCTTTTGATAAGTAGATTAACTCTAATCATCCTGGAAGAAAAAGTGCCATGGACATCCAAACTCTATAAAGAAACAGCCTTATCCTGGTTATTGACCCCTCCATGTATCAAGGGTCAAGGGCCATATCTTTTATGAAAATGTGATCAGTTCTGTGAAAGCACAGACTTGATCCATAGAAAATTATTCAATCATGTCTGCTTCTGTACTGCATCTACAGCCTTCACCCATGACTCCATTAAGCTTATATAAAATCTAGGGTTCTTCAGATAAAAACAAAAGCAAAACCCAGGTGATCAACTGACCACTATAAGCAGGGGCCAGCCAGTCTGTAGTGGGTGGTGATAGTGGAACACACACAAGACGCACAAAGCTTTATGTATTGTTTAATAGTATTGAATGAGACACTTGATGATGCACCCTCAGATTAAGTGGGGAAGGCTAACTAACCTTTTATATGGTATGAGCATGGACTCCACCCTTATCACCAAATTCTTGCAGGATTGATCAATTTAATAATGTAATATTTAAGTTGGTTTCTCCAAAGGAAATGACCAGTAGTCCTACTCTTTAAAAAGTTTAAGTAGGTTAATTAATATGCCACGTGTCATCCACAAAATCTTGTTTCTGATATGTCAAGTGATGCATCTTATCATCTCAGATTCTCAGGAACAATAATGGTAGCAGTGCAACTTGGGTGTTAACTGGATTGAGACATTGTCAAATTTTGCATGGCTCAAGCCCAAATCCAACCACAATATAGTTCAAATTCTTCAAATTGGAATATTGGATAATGATTTATAGTTAAGGGCAAGGTTTTTAAAACCGACCCGGAGAACTAACTGGACAGCATCCGATCGTTCAAACTGAATGGTTGATTCATTCTGACAAAAAAAATAAAAATTAAAATAAATAAAAAAAAACGGTTAAAATCGTTGAATGGTTCGAATGCCTAGATCAGCGGTTTGCTGACCAAATCAACATTTTTTTAGCTAAAATCCGGTTTTAGCAAAAGATGGAACCAATCACTTATCGGTTTTTAATTTTTCTAGTCTGACCGTTCGGTCCAGTCCTATTTTGAAAACCATGATTAAGGGTGATCATTTTTAGCCTGACTCATATACATCTATTTATCTATCTATTTACATGCATACATACATATATCTCTCTCTCAAAAGTCTGATCTGACCTCTTCTAGGTCAGGATAACTGTATCATAAGTGCTAAGCTGGCCTGGCCGAGTCCTTGATCATCCCATCTTTAGATGCTCCCAACTCCATCTCATGAGTTAATACAAAATTTGGTATACAAATATTTTAATATTTTGTTTTATTGAGAGCCTTAAGGCTAGGGATGTCAGTGGATGTAGTAAATCCACATTGACCCGACCCTATCTAGTTAGGGTTGGGTCACCTTTAATCGGGTTTTGGGTTGATCGGTTGACATTCTAATATTGAAATATTTGTATATGTAGCATTGGTTGAACCAAACCTGTTGACATTAAGCTGGGTTCGGTATCCCATTTTCATTTAATTAACCAGCTAGGTCTGATTAGAATTGTTTTATGTCTGGTTATGATTGAGCCAAATTCGTACCAAAGCTCAAATTTGGTTATACATCCATCACCACCATTAACGGTGTCAATCGACCGACCAAAATCAATTTGAACGGATTAGACGGACTAATAAGATATATTGAATTGAATCAATCCAGTCCAAAATATTTATTAGATTAGATTGGATTGGTCTATTCTTAGTAAATTTATATTGGATTGGATTGGATTAAGCTAATATCTAGTCTATTGATATAATATAAGAATATAGGTGTCAATGGATCGGGTTTGGATTAAAGTAAATCTGAATTAAAACGAATTTGAACAGATTAAACAGTCCAGACATTAAATTGGACTGATCCAAAATGGTTCAAAATATTCATTAGATTGGATTGGACCTGGTCCATTATCCATTTGTAATGGACTCAAATTGGACTGGATAGGATGATTGGACCAAATCCAGTCCAATTGACACCCCTAACCACCAGCTGCTGAAAAATGATCTAAGTCTAGGGATGCAAATGGATTGGATTCGAATAAGGGTATATTTGAATATGATTTGACACTGTTTATGTTGGATCGGATCTGATAGGACTCGATCTGAATTCGAATCCTATCGGATCTTTGGAACTTATTTGATCCAATCTGTTTTTTTTAATTAATAAATTATTAAAAGAAAAAAAATGAAATATACCAATTTAAATAAAGAAAAACAAAAAATACAAGTATTTTTAATTATTTTTATCATATATATACATGTTTTTTATAAAAAAAAATAAATAATATAACAAATTTATAAAAATACAATATAAATAATATATTTATAAATAAATAAATAACATATATCTATACATATATATATATATATGTATTATATATTTATAAATATATAATGCATCGGATTGGATCTTCTTGGATCAAACAAGGGGGATCCGAATCCAATTTCTGATCGGATCATAGGATCCAATTTGAAGATCCGACTAGGGGTGATCTGAATTCAACCAAATAGGATCGGATCATGGATTGGGTCGGGTGATCCATTTGCACCCCTATCTAAGTTTCCTGTAGATTGATGGCTTGCAAGAAATGATGCCACTTTTACTTCTTCATATTGTATCAAGTGTATTGTATTGTGTCGGTAGTTCCACGATATGACTATATTAAGGTTTTTTCAGAAATTTGTTTTTAATATTAAATTAGTGGGGACCCGTGCGATGCACAGGATTTGTTAAGTTAAAGATAAACAATAGAAACATGTAAGAGTATATAAATGTTTTATATACTAATTAATAATCATTTATATTTTATATACTACTTTTAATATTTTTTACAATACAAAAATAACAATAATTAATTTCAGATAGGGTTGTTTATCAAACTTAGGGATGGCAATTTTCCCCATTTCCCCGATCCCCATGAGGATCTTCCCCAAATGGAGCGGGGATGGGGATGATTTTCCTGCCGTGGGGGTGGAGATGGGGAAATTTTCATCCTCATTTGCGAGGACAGGGAGAGCACTCCCTGCCCCACATGGACCTCGATTCCCACCCCATGGGATCCTCACTAATATATATGTATATACGCATACGTTTATATATGTATATATGTGCACATACATTTATATGTTAATATTTTTCAAAATATGGTTAAATATGCTTGAATCTTTTCAAATAGGATTGTAAATTTTAATTATTTTATTTTTATTTTTTAAATAAAACAAAAACAAAAGCATAATGGTTGACATTATAAAGAATCACGGGGAGTGGAGATCCCTGTGGAGATAGGGATGGGGATGACTTTGTCCCTGTTAGCGAGGATGGGGATTTTTGTGGGGACAGGGATGGAGAAAGGCTCCTCATCCTTGCCTCGCCCCGTTGTCATTCCGAATCAAACTAATGAAAATGACCAACCTAATTTCCAGTATTTCTACTCCGCTTTGGTTCAACAATTTCCTAACCCGACTGGGTTGGATCAATTTCACTTTGGCCATTTGTAAACTGACTAAAATCGAACGACCCGACCATAGATATATATTAATATTTTATATTTTAAATATATTTTTTAATATAGGAAAGTGGGAAAATTTTAATATTTCTTAGGCTAAAATAGTTTATATCATAAATTTAATTTTTTAATTTATTTTTTAAATAATGCCATTGTAATTTCTCTAAATTTAAACTTAATTTTTTAAATTTAATTTTTTAAGTTTAAATTTTTGAACCGACTGATCAAATTGAAAATTGACGCAAATCAATGTAACCTGAGTGACCAACTCCCAACCTAAATAGGTCGATTTGGTTGGCCAAACAACCTACAACTGAGCCGAACTAACCCGTGAACAATAGTTTAATCTCCAATAGTCATTAAAAATTTATAGAAAAAATACATAAAAAATTAAATTTGAAAAGCTTAAATAATAGTATTTTAAACTCTGATAATTATTGAAAATTTTCTATTAAATAACAAAAGAAAAAAAGATTTATACATAATTATTGAAAATATATTTATCATAGAAAACAATAAATATTAATTTTAGTATAGATAAATATATAATAAATAATGATTAAATTTATATTAATAAATAATATCCTTTTGAAATTTATTTTCTAGAATCATTAATTGGTATAAATGAAATTAGTTATTTACAACATTATTTATTTATTGAAATAATATCATTATTTAAAATTTAAATTATTAATTACTTGTTGAATTTAATAATCCATAAAATTATAGTACTGTTAATACATAATTTTGTTATTTTAACTAGTTAAGATCTAGTTATGTTAAATGTTTTTTTATTTAAAATATTTAGTTATTTAAATAAATATTTAAAATCTTAATCTATTTATTGTAATTGAAAGTTATTCAATAACTATTTAAAATATATTATTAATTGGTTTAAAATATTGATGTCAATGTTTTGTTATTTAAGATATTTAGTTATTGAAATATTTAAATAATATTTCATTTTTTATGTTAGATTTTTATTATTTGAATAACATTTAGATTGAATAATCCAAAAATCATAATTTATATTGTTTATACATAATTTCGTGACAAAATTTGTAAAAATGTATAATTACTAATAATATGAATATTATTAAATCGATTATAATTATTTTTTTGTTTTTTTCATAAATATTTTAAAGTTATTATATAATTTTATTATAATATTTAAATAATTCTTAAATTTTTTAATTCGAACTTTTTTTAGATAGATATAGGTAAAAAGTGGGGGAGAAGATAAATAAGAATTAGAGCTAATTTTGGAGAGAAACTATCAACTAAATTAGAGATAACTTAGGAGAAAGTTGGGGATAGCGGAGGAGGTTGTTTAGGAGAAATTTTAGGATATTAGATTATTTAGGTTATTGGAACGTGGGGAGAGATTTTAGGAAGATTTTTTTAGGGAAATTAGAGTTTCTAATTGTTAGTTTCGAAAGTGACTTAAATTAAAAAAAAGAAGAAAATTTCTAGACTTCCTTATTTTAATATAATGGCCCTTTGTAAATATATTAGAGGGAAAAAATAAAAAAAAAACAATTGCATGTTTGTACATTTTAGATATATTTGAGAAATTGGCCAAAGGACTCCCCCTTGTGTAGAAGCTACAATACTTATTTTGCAATAATGGAAATAAATAAAACAAAGTAAAACCTAAAAAAAGAAGGGGGTTCTTATCGTTCAGTCCACCCCTAGGTGGAGTTAGGATTTCAAGGGGTGAATTGAATCATGCCCGTAGATTGATGCTAAATTCACGGGCAGATGTAATTTATAAAGGGCTACTGGTAGACTAGGAGGAGTTCACATCTCCGCCCTATAACACATCCCCGCCGTGTATTAAGAATATCTCTCGATGATGACATCATCAGCTCTGGTACATCATCGGGAGATATTCTCGAGGAAATGTTCTGTGAGGCATTGTGGGGCGGAGATGTGGTTTTGGGGGGATTGCAGTCCAAAAATCTAAAATAGAAATTTGCTCAACTTTTACACGATAAAATGAAATTCACCTTCTCAGTGTGACGTGCAAATTCATAGTTGTACTACAATGCTTTTTCATTGTACGACGGACCCTGTATTTGAAGCCTCTTCTTCATTGACCAAAACACCTTGGAAATGTCGCAGGTGCTGCCTTTTAATGCGTCAAAACAATACAGTTGAGAACTTCCACACGATACTTTTACGCTGTGTTTGGTTTGTTATGGGTTCCCTACCTTTTCCTTCCTTTCCCTACGTTTTCGTTCAAACCAAACATAATTTTAATGTTGTGTCAGACCTGCATCATCTGGTCAGCGTCAGCCATGACAAAATGTCCTAAATAACATGGTTTTTAAAATCGATTCGAAGACCAAATTAGTCAAGGGTCTGGTTACAGGTCGAACAGTCAAACTATTCAAACCAAATGGTTGGTCCATTCTGACAAAAAAATAAAAAACAGTCAAAACCATTCTAATGGTTAACTGTTTGAGTCAGCGGTTTGCTAATCAAAATCAGCGGTTTTTGAAGAAAATCCAATTTTGAGGAAAACCGAAACCAGTCACCTGACTGGTTCCCGGTTTTTCCGGTCCGCTCCAATTTTGAAAACCATGATTTAAGATGACAAAGCCCAGGTGTGTAAATGGAATTTGATGTTCCTATGCCCTAATTTTTTTCTTTACATTCTACAAATGAGGGTGGGCCTTGGCGTAACAACTGGGTTGTTCTATTGTGAACTGGGCATTGGTAGGAGCCTGAGTTCATTGGGCTGCCCTTTACATTTTAGAAAATAAAATAATTAATGGATTAATTGTAACCTTAATGCGTGAAAGTAAAACCCTAGATTTAATTAATATATAACACTCTACCACCCAAGGTTTTTAAGAACGAACCAAATAACTAACTGTTCAAGGTCCGGTTCTCAGGTCAAACGATTTGATTGTTTAAATCAAACAGACAGCCCGTTCTAACAAAAAAGAAAATAAATAACAGTCAAAAACTATCAAACGGTTCAATCACTCAGATTAGTGGTTTATTGACCAAATCAATAGTTTTTAACCAAAAGACGGTTCTAGGATAAAACAGAACCGGTCAAATGACCAATTCCTAGTTTTTCCGGTTCGGTCCAGTTTTGAAAACATTACTACCACCAATTTTCTGCAATATTTATTGAACAACAATAGCAATCAAACACCAAGCATGAATGTACCAGGAATTTGGCTATCCATGATTAGCAGCCTTAGGCTGTCAACAAAACAATCCCTGCATGGCACTATAGGGCTAAGGCTGTATGCATCTGTTTCACCTCTGACCCTACATGAATTGGAACCTTGTGTATTAGTATTTGGCTGCACTTTACATCCTGTTCGTTTTCACTAAATTCTGATGTCTGAATCCCTCTGAAACAGTAATAAATTATTTTTAGTTAAATTTGGATTGAGACCCCAGAATGGAGATGGGAACTACTCCTTACATAGGGCGCCTCACAATGATTTCACAGGAACATCCTATCATGCATTGGAAATATCTCTCATACTTACAAGTTCTTATTCATGGGAGACGTTCCCACAAAATTGCACAGCACATTTCCGCTGTGTATTGAAAACATCTCCCAAAGATAATACCAGAAATGATAATATCATCATCGAGAGATATTCTCAATACATGGCGAACATGGGCTGTAAAACGTTGCAATCTTGTGGGGGCTGCTTTGAACTCCAAATGAGTTTAAACTTTAGCTGTCACATGAGAAGATTCCTGTGGACAGCACAGCAGAAAGTGGGCAGCAATAATTTATTTTCGGCCCGCAGCCATACAGGTAAAATCAATCGATTGAAACTGGAAAAACTTTAGCTGTTGAGAGAATTTCTGAAAATGTCAACGTTATCATGAGAATGAGTAAATTAATAATTATATTTTAATTTATTTTGACTAAAATCAAAGCATGGGCGTGAATAGGTGAACTACTCATAATTGCCCGGCCCAGAAACTGTCTCAACAGACCATGCTGTTCGACTTCAACAGTCAAAATTAATCCGTAGAAGTAGAAGAAAAACATTGGCAGTCACCGATCCAATGGGGTGTAAGGTTTAGAAATGAAATCTCCTACTATAAATCTTTACCTAAGATTTTAGATTTCACCCAGAAAAGAAAACTCAAGAAAAAATAAAAACGATGCCAGAAATCCATCTTCGTTGGCAATGTACATGAATTGGCATCGTTGCTCCTAATTCGTAGAATACTATTTATTAAAAAATCTGTAGACAAACTGAACCGCAAAGCTAAGATTAAAAGAGAGATTTGTCCTACTAAATAGCCGACACCAGCTTTCTTTATTGTCGAAGATGATAGATTTGGATTTATTAAAGTTTTAATGCTAAAGTTATTTTCCATTCCTTCTTGGCGGCAACTTTTCTTGTAGGCTTGGAGGCATTCTTTGGGAGTTTCAAACATTTTGGGTTCGTGGGTTTCTTCAGGTTGTAACTGAATAGAGGAGGGCAGAGGAGGGAAGAAGGTGGACTGGACAGCGTTTCTTATGTCGTCGGTTCCATTAGTGGCCGGAAAATTACTTTAATAAAGCCCGTTTGGCACATCTTTTTGAAAAGATTTTTAATAGTTCTGACATGTAAAAAACACATTCATTTTAAATAGTAAGAGGATGACTTTTTTAAAGAAATTAATTTTAATGCTTTCAGAAGTTCCTGTGAAAACAGTAGAGGTGGTCGAATGTAGACGATCAAATTTTCGTAGAAACAGGGAATATTGGAATGTTCAGTTGTGATTAATTACGTAGCTTTTACCCAACGGGATCTGCTACTCGTACATGGTAAGATGTGCGTGTAAAGTCAATGTAAAGCACCCATATATGAGAGCCTCAGCTTTTATACAGCGTGGCGAGCAGCGGATCGGACTCCCTACTTTCTATCAAATTGGGCAAAGATTAATGTTGAAAAAAAGTATGAAACATGTGAATTAATTTGGGTACCACGTACCATAAGAATCCAATGCACCGAGTCACATGAACATGCATCAGCTGGCTGTAGCTCATGTAGGGATTAGGGAACAAGTCCGATGCAAGTGGAAGAAGAAGACTTTTTAATTCCTAATAAAAAGGAGGAAATGCTCCTTTCCACGGTGGACATTAAAGCCAGGTAGGTGCCCATGCTTTAAAAGAATGTCAATTTTTGTTGATAACATGGGGATATTAGGAGAATAAGCTGGCTGCTCCTTGAGGGATCAAGCTTCCCTAGTTGACCCTCTTACTATTTTTTTTTTCTTTTAGAGTATGGATTCAAAATAGATAATTTATTGGTTTACTGATTTTTTTATTTAACAACAACGTGAAAATTGTGATTTAACCCCGTTTCATAAATTTTATTTATTTATTTTTTAATTATTACAAATAATGGCATATTTGTAAGGGTTAGGTGAGGAATCAATACTTTGCCCGTAAACAAATGATAGTCTATGTTAAGGTTCTAAAGACTTTGATAAATTGATAATGGCTGATCATGAATTAGCTGAACTGAATGACTTATTATTTTGTATTTTTAATGAATAAGCCATCAAATAGGCTTTAAGCTGTCTCTATATTGGCAGAATGGCATCTTGGGTGGATTACTATAGCCTCGGCCTTGAAGATTAACTATTACCATATTCTTATTTTATCCACTATAGCATAGACAAAGCAACAAGGTCTTAACCTCTCCATATGAAACTGTCGCTTCTTGACTCGGGTGTTATAGTACCGAATTACTTTCTGTTGGTATGCCGTAGTGTGGATATAGGCCAGGTCTCGTACCTCCTCTACAAGGACCAGGTTGGTACGGAGCTCGTCACTATTTGCTTCCTCATCATAAGCCTCAAGTCGCAATGTGAGCACTTCGATTTCTGTTGGGATCACCGCCTCTGTACTATATGTGAGGTTAAAGGGAGTCTCACCCGTCGCTGTCTTGATGGTAGTCCGGTAGGCCCAAAGAACGTTGAGTAGCTCGTCCACCCACAACCCTTCATCTCGTGCAAGACGAGCTTTCAGCCCGCGAAGGATGGCTCTATTCATTACTTCGGCCCGTCGTTTGCTTATGGATGTGCTACCGAAGTGAAGTTTTGCTGAATCCCCATCTTACTGCACCAATTTTGGAATTTAATATCTTCAAATTACTTCCCGTTATCCAAAATCAAGATTTTGGGGAGTCCAAAATGACATACGATGTTTTTCCAAAAGAAATTTTGCACGTTCTAAGCTGTAATGCTTACTAGCGGTTCGGCTTCCACCCACTTTGTGAGGTAGTCTACCACCATGACTAAAAACTTCCTCTGTCCATTTGCTGGCGGAAAAGGACCGAGGATGTCGATTCCCTACTGCGTGAAGGACCACGGGCTAGTAAGATACTTTAAATCAGTGGCAGGTTGATGGAGGATGTTGGCATGCCTCTAACATCTGTTGCATTTCTTGACAAGTTCGAGTGCGTCTTCTTTCATTGTGGGCCAATAGTATCCCTGCCTTAATGCCTTTTATGCAAGGGCCCTACCCCCCAGGTGTCCTCTGCATAGACCTTCATGGATATCGCGAAGTACAATCTCAGCTTCTGTGGGTCGTAGGCAACGTAGGTAGGGGAGCGTGAATGATCTCCCGTATAGCCATACGTCTATGAGGACGTACTTGGCAGATTGTCGCTCTACCCTTCGAGCTGCATTACATTCTATAGGTAGGGTCCCGTGGAGCAGATAATCAACGAACGGGTCAATCCAGCTCAGTTCCGCTTGCAACACGGGAGCGGCCTCTTCTGCCCCCTGAGAATGTTGGGCCGAGGTAGGTCCTCTATGTACACAGTCTGCATAGTGTTGTCGCTCGTACTTTCTAGTCGTGACAGGGCGTCGGGCTCGGCATTCTTGGACCTCGAGATTTGTCTGATGAAGCAGGAACAGAAGCTTGGCAGGATCTCTCTGACTCTGGTTAAGTAGGCTGCCATGGTCGAGTCACGAGCTTCGTAGTCACCATTGACTTAGTTAACTACCAGTTGAGAGTCACTGCAAACGATGAGGTGCTTCGTTCCCATCTCCTTTTCTAAGTTGAGCCCGGCAATTAGCGCCTCATACTCCGCCTCATTGTTCGATGCCTCAAATCTGAATCGGAGAGCATACTCCAGCTTCACCACGCACGGACCGTATAGTATCAGTCCCGCTCCGCTTCCTCACTGGTTAGACGAGCCATTGACATGGAGGATCCAGGGCTCCTCGTCCTAGGACGGTACCGCTACAACCGGGACTGGTGCCGCACTAGTTGATGCCTCCGACGTGTGAGTGGGCTCAGTCAGTTATGGGGCCGGTGCACTAAACATGCATTCTGCTACGAAGTCTGCCAAGACTTGGGCTTTGATCGCTGGTTGTGGCTCAAACCGGAGGTCGTATTCGCTAAGCTCGATGGACCACTTCGTCAACCTCCCGGACACCTTGGGTTTAAGTAGGGTGTGCCTTAGAGGCCTATCCGTAAGGACAACAATGGTATGGGCTTGAAAGTAGGGGCATAATTTTCGAACTGCTACCACTAGCGCGTACGCCAGCATCTCGATGTCGGGGTATGTGGTCTCTACATCCTGCAGTACCTTATTTACATAGTAGATGGACCATTGAACCCTGTCTACCTCCCTAATTAGTACCGAACTGACTACCTCGTCACTCGCGAAGAGGTACAACTTCAAAACATCACCTTCCTCAGGTTGAGTTAAAACTGGGGCGGTACTTAGATACCTTTTGATCTTGTCAAACACGAGCTAGCATTGTTTAGTCCATTCGAAAGTCTCATTCTTTTTAATGGCTTTAAAGAAGGGGAGGCATCGACCTGCCGACTTGGACATGAAACAGCTTAGGGCTGCTACCCGGCTAGTCAGCCTCTGGACTTCTTTTATTTTTCGAGGTGGACTCATCTCCATAATTGCCTTTATCTTTCTTGGGTTGGCTTCGATACCACGCCGGTTGACTATGTTGCCTAAAAATTTTCTCGAAGTGATTCCGAAGACACACTTATTCGGATTTAATTTCATATTATATTTTCTTAAAATTTGGAAAACAACCTCTAAATCATTAATTAAAGATTCAGAGAACTGTGTCTTTACAACTATGTCGTCAACATAACACTTTACTTTATTGCCAATCAAAGGCTCAAAAATTTTATTTACAAGTCGCTGGAAGGTTGCTCCAGCGTTTTTCAACCCAAAGGGCATAACTTTATAGCATTATAGCCCTAATTCGGTTACAAAGGCAGTTTTGTCTTGGTCAGTCATGTCCATCATAATCTGATTATATCCGGAATTGGCATCCATGAAACTCAGCAACTCGTGCCCTGAGGTTGCATATACCAGGCGATCAATTCTGGGTAGGGGGAAGCAATCCTTTGGGCAGGCTCTGTTCAGGTCGGTGCAGTCGACGCACATGCGTCACTTGCCATTGGCTTTCTTCACGAGTACCGGGTTTGCGACCCAGCTCGGGTAATGGACCTCCCTGATGAAGTGTGCAGCAAGGAGCTTCCCGACCTCCTCATCTACTACCCTCCACCGTTCCGGGGCGAGGTTGTGTTTTCTTTCTCGGGCTGGCCTAACTAAAGGGTCCACATTCAGTTTGTGAGTTATGACACACGGGTCAATTCCGGGCATTTCTGCCGCAGACCAAGCAAAAACGTCTAAATTGTTAAGTAGAAAACTTACTAGTTGATTTCAAAGTGGTTCGCTTAAGAGTGCTCCGATCTAGAGAGTCTTGGTTAGTTCAGTCTCGGACACTGGTATGTGGACCGTCTCTTCCATCGGGGCAGCTTGCTCCTCGCTGTAGTTTGTCGGTCGTTCTAGTTTGACATCCTCTGCTATCTTTGCTTTTCTTTTGAGAGCAACCACATAACACCTCCGGGACTCGAGCTAGTCACCTCGTACTACTCCCACTCTGCAATCCATTGGGAACTTCATCGCGAGGTAGTAGGTCGACACTATTGTTCGTAAAACATGCATAATAGGCCGACCTATGATTGCGTTGTACAGGGATGAGGTAGTAACCACCAAGAATGTGTGCTCGAACCGGACAATATTTGGTCACGTGCCCGCCTCCACCGGTATTGTGATATAGGCCTAACTTCTTTTCCGTTGAACCCTACTATTGGGGTGTCTGCCGGCATTAGGTCGCTCTGTTGTAATTGTATCTTGTCAAATGTTTCCTTGAAGAGGATATCTGCTGAACTACCTGAGTCCACCAAGATCCGCCTTACTTCAAAATCATTAATGACCATCTTCACGACCAAGGTGTCGTCATGAGGATACTGGATCTCGCGGGCGTCGTCTTCGATAAAGTAGATCGGTTGTTCAATTCGAAGTCGTTTGGGTGGGTTCTCTGCTTCGTGCTTTAGCTCTCAAAATGATGTTCTCCCAGCCGTCACTGTGCACCCAGCTACAATAGATCCCCCGGTGATCATATTAATCACCCCGCGGATCAGTCCCTCTTCCGGTAGCGGGCGAGGTGGTTGTTCATTCTGTCCGCTACTCTCCGTGGTGTCTTTTTTCCAATCTCCTTGTCGGTTCCCCTGTTCCTTTTCTTTGTGTAGAATGTACTTTTTCAAGTACCCACGACGAGTCAGTTCTTCAATTTTGTCATGGAGGTTTCTACAGTTTCCTATGTTGTGAGCATGGTCTCGATGAAAGTGACAATAGACATTCGGGTTCCTGGTCGTTGGGTCTCCGCGGAGTCTGGGTGGCCATCTGACGATAGGGGAGTCCTTTATTGCCATTAAAATCTCTCATCGCTTCATGTTCAAAGGGGTGTAGTTCGTCCTCTTCACTGGAGGGGTCCTAGAACGCCGACCTAACCTGTAACTTTGCGAGGGGATTTGCTTCCCGAGCTCGGGGATTTGCTTCTCCATTTGGGGGACTTACTTTTCTTTCTTTTCTTGTTGCTCATCCCCTCTTCCTTTTATGTCCTGCCTGGTTGTCAGTTTTCCGGTTTATTTCCTCTTCAGTGTTGATAAATTGGTCTACCAACTGGAGGAACTCGGTGATGTTTTTTCGTTTGTTGGGTTTCAACATGCCACTTGAACTCTTTATGGGTGATGCCTTTGTGTGTTGCGGTGAGACGTACGGTTGGGTCAAGGTCCGATATCTACAGGCATGTCTCGTTGAAGTGTTTGATATAGCTGCGGATTGACTCTCCCTTCCTCTGCACCACATTCAGAAGGCTCTCCTATGACTTCAGACACTTCTTACTAGTGATGAAGTGGGTTGTGAACATGCCTGCGAACTACGCCCAACTTCCGATGGAACCCGACGCCAGGTTTCTGTACCAGGTCCGAGCTACTTCTTTGAACGTGGTGGAGAAAGCCACGTACATACAAGCCTCATCGGCCTCGACGATGTGCATTTGGGACTAGAATGCGTCCACATGATCATTGGGATCAAAGGACCCATCGTACTTGTCTAGCGGTGGGACCTTGAAATCCTTCGGCCTCGGGGCTGCTTGGAGCTCGGGTGTCAGAGGAGAAGGTCAGCTCAAAAGAGTAGGCATTGTTCCTGTAGCCACCGAGCTCACCTCCTCTCTTTCTTGACCTTGGTTATCCGGATGGTTGGGCTTTGCTGCTGGATCATTTCTTGCTGATGAACGGCGAGTCTTGCGACGTCGCCACTGCTGCTTTTTCGGTGGAGCGACATTTGTACTACCGGCCTTCATGTTGTTAGGCACTTAGATCTTACTTCGAATAGTAGGGCGAGCGGGTTCAGAGATTCGTCTCGCCGCCTCCTCTTCATTATGTGTTCGATGCTGGTTGCTGCGAGGAACCGAGGGGTTTCTCCTGGAGCCCGCACCTCGGACCTCGGACCGGTGCTCCACATGGGAAATTTGTCGGTTGCACCTCTCGAGCTGGCTGGGTTTGGGTCTCTATTCCTTGGGCTTCTTCGAGAAATAGGGGGAGTACGTCAGTTAGTTACAACACCCCGGGACGGGGTTCGCCCCGAATTGGGGGCCAGTACTTGCGAAGTTCTCTCCCTGCGGGGCCGGGACTGGCATTGGTTGTTCGCCGGCTGGTTTGGTTGCAACGGTAGGAACTGCTGCTGATATTGTTGGTAAAAGTAATATTGCTGGAACTGATGAATCTGCTGCATCTGATTCTACATCGTTCAGACACTCTATACGAGGTCGCTGAACTGGGAGTGTCCAATCCCAGGGGGAATCACAGAAGGCTCCGAGAATGTGTCGCTCACCTGGGGAAGCGGGACACTCACCTATTGGGCAGTGTGGGGTGCGGACAGTGATGGGACTCTAGATATGGTCAAAGGAATGGTGAACTGGCCGATTATCACCGAGGGTCCTTGGGGAGCGACTATCTGCTGCTCTTGCCCCTAGTGATGTTCATGTTACCCTTACCGTTGTGGATGGAATATGCCATTGAGGTTGAGACTCAGTTTGAAACTGTAAAGAAATTGGGATGACCTTTCGGTTGTGTGCCCACAGGCGGCGCCGATTGATGATGTGCGATCTGGAAGCTCCTAGCTAGAGTATGATCTGGACCTTAGTCATGTAGCGAGCTGGACCAAGCTGCAAGACAGAGGATTAGAGCACCCGGGGCGGTTAACCTGGCAAGGTCGCTTCGATGCTTAAGTCAGTACTGTGTCGTGATTGCGAGATAGAATCTGAGTGCTAGAGAGTTTGGATGCAAGTAATCACGTACCTGGACCATGGAGGGGTTGGTTGATGCCTTTATATAGCTGAATTATTGTGGGTTTCCTGGACCAGTTCCGAGATCTGCGGCCTGAATGGACGGGATTCATTTCTGCTTTAGTCGGGGAGTAACATATCAGTCAATGAACTTCATTATCGCCGTCCAATTTGGATAGGGAGAAGATAAGGCTTGCCGTTATGCGGTATGATCTCGCAATATCTGAAGTCTACTGGTAAGCTACTGGGATTTATTACGTGTCACTTCGGTTCCTAGGCCCCGAACTTGATTAGCCACCGAAGTGACTTTATGCTGAAATGACTTTACGCCGAGCTACGCATACCGCTGACTAGGCTCCCCTTGCTGAGTTGTCATCCTACATGTAGGTCGTGCCCACGTGACTTTTATTTACTAGGTCGTGTCGAATTACTCCTCATCAAAACATACAAAGCCATACCTTAATATTTTATATAAAATGTGAGATATAGTGACAAATTGGTAATAGTTGAAGATAATGGAAGGAGTAAAATGTGTATTAATTTTGAGAAAATCAATATAATTTATATTAATGTTTTTTAGGATATAAATTTTAATATACAATTTTAACATTAATTAATGAACATCCATTAAGAAGAAACTTATTTGCTTAAGAATAGTAATACATACAATTATAATCACAAATTGAATATGGTGTAGTGGTTTGTTTATGTTTATTACAATCAAATTACCAGGGTTCAATCCTCCTTAGCTTTCTTACACGTAGTTTTAAATATGTTGGTTTAATGACAAGTCAACTTTGAATTTAAAAATGAGTTATTAAGAGAGACTGAGAGAGGTAATAATTATAGGGTACATTCAAAATATCGGTCTGCATCGGCCTGTATCGAGTTTGTATCAACCCGATATAGACAAAAGGAACGAAACTACTGAATTTGTAGTGTTCCATGTATCGGGATGTTACTGGGATATGTTGCGATTTTTTAAACCTTGGTTATATACTTTGCTAACCAAAAATTGACAACACTATTCCCAAATCTATTTACTATAGAAAGGATCAATTGATTCCTTTAAAAATATCTACTTGAAGAACTAGATATCATTATTATGAACCTTATTTGAGGGGCATTTTAGAGCATAGATAAGTGGCTCTCCTAAATGATATTATTCAGGTTGGTTTATTAGCTGATTTGGATTCATTTAGAGTTGTGGGATATTCTCCACTATTTTTTGGTTTACTCTATAAACCGCTTACTTGTGGGAGAAGAGGCCTTTTGATATTTCTATTCAAATTTGAGTTCTCCTTCCTTTAAAAAAGAAGAAAAAAGGAAAAGTTTTTTTTTTTTTTGAGTAAAGAGAAATAGAGAAGTAACAATATTTCTTTAAGGATAAAGAGCAGCAATCTTCTGAAAAATGAATCTCTAAATAGGGAGCTCGGAACTCCTACCCACAACGATCCTACCCACGTCAATAAATATTATAATATAATCGAAGTCATATTTTAATTGAATCGGATGGAGAAATCCAAATCAGACCCGACTACATAAACACATCATTCAAATCCGAGATAATCGGATCAAATGTTGAATCGGGTTGTGGATTTTTGAATATCATTGATAGGCCTAATCCTCACGTAATACTGGGAGTACCTCTCAAGGAATATAAGTGGCAACTAGACTTCTCTCATCTCGATCCTTTTTTTTTTTTGAAGATGGTCTACCCAGGCCCACAACACAACCCACCACAGTACGAGTAACCCGCAAAAAGCCAGCACGGGCCACATTACACCTCTATCCATTCATTGATGTTATGAAGGATAATTTACAAGATTAGTAGACAAAGTGGTAAAATAAACCAGGTAAAAACACCATGGATATCAAAAGCAACTTAGAGCCTATGTGCAATACGATTAGTATCCCTTTGAGGAATTGGGATCACCTGCCAATAAAAGATGTTCCAATACCCTCCCAACATGATTCGATACTACATATTTCATATTTAGCATGTCCCACTTTTATGGTGGGTCCTAGCATCATGCTGAGATGTGCAGTATCAGATCATGTTGGAAGAGTGTTGGAATGTCTTTTGTTGGCAGGTGATTCGGGCTCAAGAGCATGTACAAAGTTGCTTGCAGGTGGAGAAGGTAGACAATAGACTCTTTCACTCGCCAATGATGCTAATGAGGTGCCACGGAGGTGCATGACCCTCCAACAATGCTTCTCTCCTCTCCTTGAAAAACTTGTTGGCAGATAGAAGAATGGTGCTTTGACATGTAATCATACTAATGCAATTATGCAGCACTATTCCTATTAAGCCAAATAATCAAGTAGTGATAGAAAACTATAATAATATTTGGAGGGATTAAAAGCTTGTTAAGAATTAAGCCTTGTTGTTTTTCGGGAAGTTATTTATCTGGCTAAATACACTTATTCGAGTAAGTGTTTTCTGGAAAATACTTATCCAGGTAAATGCATTTAATATCGATGCATATTCTTTAATTTCCAAGATAAACTAGTAGGGAAGCTCCTACTTCATAGGGATGAAATAAAAAAAAATAAAAAAATAAAGACATTTGAGGACCTAATTAGGATTGTCATTGGGACAGGTTTAGGTAGAACTAGTTTTGAAGCAATTATTTAATTGGGATAAAACCATAGACCTAATTATATTCAAATAATAACTTAAAATAATACAAAATTATTTTATGTTAACAAGTTAAACATTTTTAACTAATATTGGTGTAGCGCAATCCGGTGACTCCTAGTTGGCGCTCGCGTGGCTCCTGAGAGGTGCCTGAGACGAGAGGAGAGAGGAAGAACTCCCGGGGGGTTTCCCGGCGGGAACGCTCCGATGCTTAAGTTAGTATTGTGTGCCAGAAGCAAAAGGAGAACGAAGGCTAAGAGTGAAAGGTTACGCAGGTGATTCGAAGATACCTTGTTCCTTGAGAATAAGCCCCTTATAACTGAATCTCGTTGCTTCAAGCCCTCTGACTTCTGACAGGGTAGGTATAATCGCCACTGTCAGTCTGCCACAGCCGTTACAGGCAATGCTGAGGTGGCACACGTGGGGCCGTCGCTGTAGGGTACGCGTTTGTCAGGTACGGGATACCTTTCTAAAGGTGGCAAGCACGGCGAGAGGGACAAGCCTGCTGTCCACAGATTTGTTGGGTACGGCGGTTGAGCAGGAAGCCCTCCTGTGGTATACCGACTACCCTCCCGCGAATTACCTTGAGCTGGGCTGTCCTTTGAGTGACCGGCCGCCTGTAGCCAGTTATGCTAAGTTAGCTGCCCCGAGGTGTCTGTGCCTCGGGGTGTCCTGAGAAGGATCGGTGCGTTCTTGCCTGGGAGTGGCCCGAGGTCCATTGGGAGGAGCTCGGGTCATAAAAGGGGTCGGGGTGCCCTGAACTTGGGACCCCCCGAAGTGCCTTGACCCCGCGGAGGAGGTGCGGGTAAGGCGGTTCCCGGCGAGTAGTTTACTCGTCGAGTTGCCGAGATGAACTCGATGGGACTTTCCCTCAGAGTTATGCTCACGCTCATTGCACTGTCATGCTGAGTCACTGTTTGAGCAAAGTCACACCCACGTGTACCCGTGCTGCGGTCGGGCCAAATCACCCTCCATCAACTGCCCCCCACTCCCTGTGCTGGCGGCGAAGACCCAGCGCAGGGAGGTCATGACGCACCTGGTGGATTTGGCGTCAGTTTTCATGCTGCTTTGTCGCACGCTCCGTCTAGCTGGGCCGGTCTGGTGTCCGGTTCAATCAGAAAAGACTCGAGTCGCATCTGGTTTACGAGTGGATCTCACGCGATTTGGACTTCGCGGACGTCAAAAATGCACTAAACTGCTTTCGCCTCGAGGAACCCGCAGCTGTGGCTATAAATAGGGGGCCCCTTGGCCATTTTCTTCACCACAAAGCTCTCGTCGTTAGTGTTTGAGCTCGCGTCAAAGGTCTCTTAGCTCGGGTCTTCCAGTTCGTCTTGCTCTCCCAGTCCGGTTGCGTTTCTTTTGGTGAGTCCTCCCGATCTTCCTCCCTCCTTTTCAATTTGTTTATTCCCTTTCGTTCACTATGTCGTCGTCTAGTGTAGATAGCCTTATCGACACGCCCAAGGTGGGTACCTCGGCTCGGGGTGGCTCCTCTGCTGCCCAGCTACCTGAAGTACGGGTGGCTTCGGGTCACTTGGCGTCCACCTCCCACCGAGGTCGGGAGCCGGACCAGTTTGGGCCGTCTATAATGACTTCGGAGAGGCTTCAGGACCTCATACAGAGGTTTCGCCTCCCTAAGGAATTCCCATATAGCCTTCCCACCGGCAACTTCCCATGGGAGCACGGTCCCAACGAGATCGGGATCTTCAGGGAACAACTGATAGCCGGGCTCCGACTTCCTCTTCACCCTTTGATCGTTGAGGTGTTGATACACTTCAACATCACCTTGGACCAATTCCACTTGAACTCCATATGGAAGTGTTGATACACTTCAATCGCTCCCTCTCTATAGATTTAGATATCCTTAGCACAATTTTGGCTATAAAGAAGAGCGCTTCGGGTGTTCTCCTTGGGCATAGGCGGTCCTATTACCTGTCCCCCTGCCCGGGTTTCAAACTCATGCACAAGCTCCCGAGCAAAGTCCCAGCTTGGAAGCGGGACTACTTCATAGTCCGGAGCCGTACGGGGTGGCCCTTCCCCACCGATTGGAGGATAGCCGTTCAAGACCCTGGCATCATTCTTGACGGGAAGACCAAGAAGGCGCTCCAGTCACTGGCTCAACTCGGATTGAATTATAAAGACTTCACTTCTGAGGAGAAGCTCGTCCAGGCGAGCTTGAGCCCAGATAGGTTTTCCTTCACTTCTGCTTTCTGTTCATATGTTTACTTCGAGTTGCTGATGTCATGTTTTGCTGTAGGTCCCATGGAGGCGGCGAAAATAGACAACCAGAAGCTTTTCCGCCAAATGAAGAGGAAAAAACGCGTAGCCAAGAAGGTGTGCGTTGAGTCCCCGCGAGCTTCAACAGAGCCCCAACCTCCGCGGACTTCAGCCTCGAGGCCCGAGGTGGTAGTCGCGCCTGTTGTTGACTTGGATGAAGGGGCCATGCCTAAGGGGCCCGAGGAGTTAACGGGACTTGCCGTTAGGCCCGCCCAGCCTGTTGTCAAGCCCACCAGACTTATTGGTGAAAGTGTTGCCGAGGCCAACGCTGCCGCTGCCGGGGCTCGTCCTGCCGAGGCTGCCGCCGAGACCTCTGAGAGTTCCACTCATGATGTGGAGATGACGGCTTCCAGCTCGGAGGGTCAAGGGAGCCAAACCGTCCTAAACCCCAAGTGTAGCCTGAAGAAGAGTAAGCTGGCTGTATACCCGGGGGAGGTCAGCGAGTGATCCGAACTCACTCCTGGTCAGCTCGGCGCCCGAGCTGCCACTCATACTTTGGTGGTGAGTCTTTCCTCTTCTTTCTTTCTTACCTTTTTTTTTATTTTTTATTTCCCTCTTGACTGGTTTCCCTTTTTGCAGGTGAACACCGCCATTCGCGCCTTGACCCTCCAATCAGATTGGCACCTGAGGCGGGCTCTGGAGGCTGAGAAGTCATCTCGTGCGGCCCATACTGAGCTGAGGGCAGCTCGCTGTCAGGTCCACTGTCTAGAGAGTGGTGCCTTGACTCAGAAGAGCTTCATCGACGCATTAATGGCAGAGAAGGGGGAGTTGGCCTGAGACAAAGACAAGCTTAGAGCTGAGGTGAACGGCCTCAAGGTCGGTCAGGAGGCCTTAGGGCTCAAGGTGAACAGCCTCAAGGCTGAGCGGGATGCCTTGAAACTTGAAGTGCAAGGCCTCAAGGAGGTGAAGGGGAAGTTGGAGCATGAAGTGGAATACCTCCGGGAAGACATAAAAGAGAAGACTGCAATTTTCGAGGGTGCTCTCGAGGAGGCCAAGACTCAGGCCGTCATTGACTACGTCAACTGTTCCAGATTCGACGACGTGATGACGGAGGCCTATCGTAAGGGCTTCAAGCTCAGTCGGTGGCTGATCAGGCACCTCTACCCCGAGCTGGACACGAGCGCTATCACTACTTCGCGGATTACTGACGACATTGTGCGTCAGCCAAAAGACGTCCCCGATTCCGAAGATGAGGGCGCCGAAGATGAAGCAGAGGATGCTGGTCCAGATACTGTCCCCGAGGGGGTCCCTGATAGAGGCGACGAGCTCCTGAAGTAGTTTGCTCTTTATACTTGTACCTTAATCTTTTCCCCTTTTCTTCCTTGTAATCAAGGCATCCTTAATGAAATTTATGTAACGAATTTTCCGAAATGATGAATTTTTTTCCTTTTGTCAAAAGTTTGCGCAATTCGTTTTTGTCGAGACGGTTGTCTCACCCCAAGCTGTCAACCCGTCGAGTTGGACTTCCAAAGTGGGTATTCCTTAATGGCCATCGTGGCCCCGAACTATTTAGTAGGGGTAGCCTCGTGTACGTCGGGGTGAGGGACATAGTAGGGCGCATGCCCGACCTGTCTGCACCCGAGGTAGGTTGTCGTCTATTATCCTCAGTGGGTCCAACTCTTTGCATGCCAGGGCGGGCTATTTGTTGTAAGGTTCGTGCCTGAGCTGCCTGCACCTCAGGCATTGCAAGTACTTGGTTCATGCTGATGGGATGACTCAATCTTGTGTGCTGCTGAGGTTTCTTCATTAGTACTTGGAGGAGTGGCTCGTGGCTTACTCTCGGAGTCTGCCCTTGCTGTAGAGGCGACTAGGTCCTGTTGTGCCGAGGTCATATTAGCTCGGTATTCTGGCCCTTAGGCTTTGGGAGTGGCTCGTGGCCTACTCGATTCTTAC
>NW_010729099.1:2411478-2428814 GCF_000365185.1 Nelumbo nucifera
GTGGTCTCTTGGACAAATCACCCCAAGGGAGAGTTCGGGTGGTCTCTTGGACAAATCACCCACTAGATAGGCAAAATAGGGTCTGTGCGTAAGACCAAAGGCAAGAAGACCAAAGGCAAGGGAAGATCAGGGGTTCCTGCCGTGGAACGACCCGTGACGCGATCCTACACTCGGGCCCATAACATTGACCCCGGGGAAGGTGCGGGTAAGGCGGCTCCTAGCGAGTAGTTTACTCGTTGAGTTGCCGAGCTGAACTCGGTGGGACTTTCCCTCCAAGTTATGCTCACGCTCATTGCGCTGTCATGCTGAGTCACTGTTTGAGCAAAGTCACGCCCACGTGTACCCGTGCTGCGAGGTCGGACCAAATCACCCTCCATCAAATATTATCTTATTTATTATCTATCAAATTTACTATTTCAAACTTAAAACATGATAAAAATTATAAGAAAGTTAAAATATATATATATATATATATATATATATATATTTCCATAAAATAATCGGTTTTGGATCTGAATCAATTTTGGATAGGCAAGAACAAAAACCTACCCAATTATTAATCAAGACAAAATCATGGAACCATAACCATTATAAATATGTTCAATCTATTTAACTCCACCTGGTAGACCCAATTCATTGGTTTAACCCTAGTTTTTCTTAAATAAATTAATGTTTATATAATAATTTTTTAAATTGAATAAAATAAATAAATGAATAAATAAAAGTTTACTGGGATGGGATTGGTATACGCTATCTCGAACCAGACCCAACCCATTGACAACCCTAAATACTGGGCTCAAGGGGAGAGAATAATTTGTTAGTAATAAATAATTTAGTAAAATAAATATTTATTTATTAAAATCTTTCTCTCAATGTCAAATCTCCTTTATTTTATTGATTCATAAATAATTTATTTACTTTTATTAAATAAATAAATGTTTAGATAATAATAATAATAAAATAAATAAAAGTTGAGATAAAGAATAGGAAGAGAGAGAATTAGGCGAGAGAGGAGAAATCTGACATTTTATTTTATAGGATAGCATAATTGTAAATAGTTATATGTGGCACTCCTATAATTATCGAATGCCATAGAGTTAATTACATTGAAAGGCTTGTCTTATATGTGGTAGTCCTGTAATTTTCGAATATCATAGAAGCAATTACATAGTGAGGTAAAGAGAGTAAATTTATCTTATATGTGGCACTCCCGTAATTTTCAAATGCGATAGAATCAATTACATTGGAAGGTTTGTCTTATATGTGGCAATCCTGTAATTTTTGAATACCATAGAGGCAATTGTATAATGAGGTAAAGAGATTAAATTTGTCTTATATGTGACACTTATGTAATTTTCGAATACCATAAAGTTAATTATATAGAGAGATTTGTCTTTATGCGACATTCGTTTAATTTCTTTGAGGTCATTTTTCGCACGCTTCCTAGTCTTTGTATGTGGGATACCATTTCTTGAAAGGAGAATGTATGATCGTACACCCATTTTATTGTTAGGATATATATAGATAATTAAGATAATGATTATTTTAGCCAATAAAAGGTCATTATGGGCATTTTCATCCCATCAAAGTATTGGCAACTTTTCTTCCACGTGTAATTCGACATAGGTTTGCCTTAACCCTAACCTGACCCGACTAAAAAAATGCATAATTTCCAAACCCAACATGAATTATAGCATTTCAACTGTACTTTTTTTAACATATTTTGAAGATCTAAAATCCATTAATTTAAGTTAGAAAATTATTTTAAAAATTCTAAGGTGTCACTTTTCTCATAAAAAAAATGAGAAAACCAAAATTAACATGTAAATAAATCTTAAACTTTAAGACTATAGATTTAAAAGAAAAAATTACAAGAATACTTTGTATATATACAGGGTATCATGACCCGACTCAGGTTAATGAATAAAAACCCTAATCCGATACTAAATCCGAATATGTATGACCCTAATCCAACCCTATAGGGTCAGGTCAAGCCGGGTTTACCTTTTAACCCGACCCATTGACATCCTTACCCACGTGGGAATTATTTACCCACCTAGGAAATGGGTACGACTTATCGGGATAAATGATACCTAAGGAAATAAATTTTCCGTAAACCAACATAAATCTAAAAAAAGAACATAGGTATCTTGGTCAAAGGAAATTTGACCAACTCCCCCCTGCTAAAATCTAAAAAATGGATGGGCCCCTAAAATTATTTTCTTTGACTCAAAAAAATCATAATTGTCAATCCACTTGAAGTTGAGTTTATAGTAAGACATCCCTGAGGAGAGGTAGGTTCAATGGCAAATAGGTACTGTAACAGTAGATCCATGTGTAAAGTAGACCCCTGTCCCTGATCCCACTAATCCATTATAGCATTATCACCTACCTCCTCTAAGGGCCAAAGCTCCAATGGAGTACCAAAAATATCATAGTTAGAATGTTGATTGCTCATTAGTCAAGACTAATGTAAAAGCACAGATGCAAGTACTAACCACGTATATATATGAAACCCAAGGCAAATATCCGTTATAGATGGGGGGCGGATTAGCCAGAGACAAAAACGTATACATCCGGCTGAATTACCTTTCGCGATTGAACATGCTAGATGGGGCCTACAGTGAGCACTGATGTATTCAATCGAAATAGGTAGTTCAGCCAGGTGTATATAATTTTGTCTCTAGTTTATTCGGATCGGTTATAAATGATGAATTAACACCGCTCCCAAATCAAAGGAGATCACATCTCCTGATGATGATCATCGGGACTGATACTATCATCAGAAAATGTTTCTAATATACGGGCAGAGATGTGAACTCAAATCAAAGGGGTAAGATGAAGGTTAGTGCAACTTTATGTGCACCCCTACACCATCCTTTATTCAACACTGTAAATGATCACCTTGCATTTAGGGGCCAAAGCCTCGTTACAAAACCCTAGAAAAAGGCCATTGCTATAGCCCAACCAGACAATAGTCTAACATAATGATAATAGAGTAAAGCATGTTTCACTGTTCCAAACTTTCTATTTCATAAAAAGACAAAAAGCATTATGACAGGCTTTCTAAAGAAAAAGAACTGATCTTTAGCATCTCGATGCCGGCTTGTAATAGTTCTACTACACGAGGCATTAAATCCATTTAAGGTTGAGCTTCCTGATACGCTGTGTATCAGGGTTTCAATCGGTTCAAGGGGTGGACGGATCTTAAATTAACTATTTTGAATTAAATTTTAAAAAATAAATAAAAAAAACTATTAATATTATCTAATATATCTCTACTGACATATTGGACATATCGATATTTTGAACCTTAAGCCCATTATTTTATATATTTCTTCTACTCACCATTCTTCACAATTGAATAGCATAAAGTAATAAAAATCGTTTCCCATTCCACTTTCTTATTTCTGAGTAATCCAATTCCAAAGGTTAGAGATGCTCATGGTTTGGTTTAATTGAACTATGCATGGATTATTTTCTTAAACCGAACTGATTTTTTACTGATTTGGTCGATGGTCAATTTGATTAAGCAACATTTTTTTTAGGTTAACTGAAAACCTAACTGATGGATTCGATTAATTACATTTTTTAATTCAATTTTTTTTTTTTGTTTTTAGTTTTTTATGAACACCCCTACTAAAGCTGTAAGCACTGGAAGTATGGAGTGAAACAGAAGGTATTATCCAATCTGAACCATACCAATAGTAGGTCAACAAATATGCCATATGTCATCCACAAATTAAAGTGCTGTTTGTTGGACCTACGGCTTCTCAAGACTACAATCGACCCTCTCAATTTCAGAAAATTTTAAGTACTTTTCTTTCTGGTAGCAGCTCACTGATCATGCCCTTTTGATGTTACAGTTGCACCTACCAACTCCATTAAGTTACGTTACTCCTTGACTCTTGACCTTGCTTCAGTCCCAAGCGATGCAGTACAGGCAGTTCCAATTTTGTGAGACTCGTACAAAAATTACCAAAATGTGGGGTGTGTTTGGCTGCAAATAATATGAGGCATAAACAATTCCTATAATTCAAATTTCTCTCTTTTATATATATTATAAATGCATCGTATACCACTCATCTGGAACATCGCATCATCTCAAGTGGGTCTCTCAATTGTTAGTACAGATGAATTTTATACCCACTATGAATAAATGGAGAAAGATAGCCTTTAGGGTTTATTGCAACTTGTTATAGAAACCGCATTCAAGCCGAAGAGTTGCATGTTGGGACCAAGTTTGACCCTGGACTGGACCGCCATCACTTTCAATTAAATATTTTAAGTTGAATAATATTAAAACTAGATAAATAATAATCAAATTAGATGGTTAAGAAACCCTATATACAGACAACCTTATCTAATGATTTTCTTATTTTATTCAACATCATTGGCTTGACTCAAAGTTAGATCGGCCTTTCATTCTTTCACCCAATTAAACCAAACCCAACATTTGGTTCAAAGTCTGGTTTAATTTTAGAAAACCCACGTCATGATATGTAAGATATTTGATATTCCTGTCTCTATTTCTTTTGGCTGCATTTGTTTGTGATACAAATACACTGGGGTATATACGTTTGTAAGCGTTTAGTTGTCATGAAAAACGCAATGATTAAGATGTCAAAAATGTTTATCCATTTTTTTTATATAAAATTGTGCTCTTCTTATAAATAGTGTGTTTGATAAAAAATTTAAGGTATTTAGTGATGGGGCCCACATTTTGCACCTATTTCAAACAAACAGAAAAAAAAGGGTTACACTTTGCATTCATGAACCGGAAAGAGAGTATTTATGCAGAGTATATATTTGCGTTTACATTGCAACTAAACACAGTCGTTATGTGAAATACTTTTGTGCAATTTAAGTTACAAAAGTACTTGGATGACATTTGATAAAGTTGAAAATAGGGTCAAATGTTTAAAAAACATGTTTTTCAAATACTGGATCTCCTTTGTGTAAACATCTAAACCTGTGTTTTCAACCCGTTGTTGACCTGGTCGGTTGAACTATTTAAACCGTCACCCAACCAAGATTCTGGATCTGATTTGAGTAAAACCCAGAGAAAGGTCAAAATCCGTTAACTTGGTCAAAAACCATTTGACCCGAATGGTTGGACCATTAACCCGGTCGATCTAGTGACCGGGTTGCGGGTTGTGTACTATGTTTGCAAACTTCGGGAGGCCATAACTTTGCACTCTCATGTTTGATTGAGGTGATTTTTTTTGGTAACTTTTCGAGATCTATGCATGCGCTCCACTATTTTTCACGAAAAAAAAAACATTTTTAAGAAACAAAAAAAACTAAAAACTGAATTAAAAAACATAAATTAAATATAAAGTAGTACATATATCTAAAACATAATTATACATTATTTATTGATAAAATATGTACTTATACACCCCCTACACACACATATATATAGGCACAATTTAATTCATTCGACCCAAATGACCAAACTGGTGACTCGCAAAGCCAAAAGCAAAAACGGTTTGGCATCTAGGGCGGTTTTAGAACATTGATCTAAACCATACCTCTTGAAAGGTGATATTAGGTCTAATTTTGGTAAGAGGTGCTCTTTGCATGGAACAGGAATTGACATGCTTCAAATGATTCATAATGATTCAGATATCAAATTTATAAAAAGAGTTTTTTTTTTTTTACTTCAACTTTATCAAACACCACCTTAATATACTAACTATTAGTACAACCATTAGTACATCTTACTTCAATGTAGCCAACTCACAATAAGGAAACGTTATTAACCAATTTGGTAGGCTTAGATTAGACTAGACTAGATGGTGGACCATTAGAACTAGGCATGAACAATAATCAACAGTTTTTTAGGTGTTCAGATCTTGGAAATGTTGACTTTCAATTAAGCATATCCTAATTACATATACTAATAGCTGTTATATCCAATGCTTGAAATTTCGATACGTATCGTATTGGGGGCTTTCCAATATATCCCTCCAGGGGTTGTTTTGGGATGTCAATCGGTTTAGAGGGTCGATGGACCTTAAATCGACCCTTTTAAATTGGATTTGAAAAAAAAAAACCTAAAAAAAATAAAAAAAGCTATCAATACTGTTCAATATGCCTCTACTAGTGTATCGGGCGTATTTATATTTTCAACCTTGTTTATACCCTCTATCATTTATTGTTTTAAGCTTGTTTTGATGCAGAATAATTGCAAAAGATAAATTGAAATATTTTTCTGCCTTTATACCTCCTTTTTATATCTTTTGGATGAATCAAAAGGTTGAATTTGGTGATCAAACTGTTTGACCCGTTACCCCAATTGATTATCTATGACAAGGTAATTTTAGACCATGAAATATCCATGTGATGACATTTAGGGAATGTTCTATAACATGAATGTTTTTATTTTTATTTGTTTTCAAAATCATCACATCAATGAAAAACAAAAAATGTTTTTGTTTTGAAAAGATAAAACAATGGTTTTATTTCAAAAAAAAAGAAGAAAGAAAAACAATTAATGTTTTAAAACATCATTATTAAAACAAAAACATATTTTGTAGTGCATATAATATATGATTTATTGAATCTACATGGCATTAAATAACCAAATAAAAACATATTATTTAAACTATAAAAACTCAAGAATACATTTTAGTTCCATTTTTGGAAATAAAAAACACATGTATAAACAAGAAAATATTTTTATATGTTTTTGTTTAGAGAACCAAATTTTCTTTCTTTCTTTATTTTTTATTGGGATTTTTAGACTGCACTCCACCTCATAATTCTTATTTGAACTGCAGATCTACAACAATTCAAATTTATAAACAACTCCACCTATAACACCCATATCCACCCATGAATTGACATCAATTCCAAGCTGGCACCTACCCAAACTATACAATGGAGGTAGGATTTCTAAGGTGGGCTAAACAATAAAAACCCCTTTTTTATTTTAATAAGATGGATTTGATTTATTTTTGAAACTCACAATAAGAAAAACAATGTGGAGATATATTTAAGCTTACCCACAAGGCCACAAGGCCCAAAACCAATTCAATTAAGAAACTAAATGTAACACGGGTATCATTTTGGCACCAGTCGGTACATCATGCATTGTAGGGATCTCTTCTAACTTTTTTCTAGAATTGGGATATGCTCCTCACATTGATTGGGAACATCTCCCATGAATAATAACAAACAAGTACGAGAGATATTCCCTATGTGCATCTGTAACATGCTGTGAGGTCAGTGTAAGGTGCATTTTACGAGAACCATATTTGGACTCTTTTTTCTATGCTTTGGTTTGACAGAAAATTAGAAGAGAAAATAAGAAAATTAAGGCTTAATTTGAAAGGAATACAAATACAAATATATAGAGTACAACTCCTTTCAAATGAAGCCTAAGGCTTCATTTAGATCAGGTATAAAACGTCATCAATGTAAAATGTAAAAATACACTGATGATGTATTATACTGAATCATATAATAGATGACCGTTACATTTTGAATTGATACTTATTTATACTTATTCCAAATACTAACAAAATCGAATTGATGTAAACTTTTACATAGCCAATTCCAAACGCAGCATAAGAGAAAATTGTAAACAGATATGGTGAATATTTTTAACAACTTTCTTTCAACTTTCTCTTATTATCTATCAAACCAACTAAAAAGAAACTTTGTTTGTAAAAGGTTTGAATTCTAGCGCAACCTGCCATATACGTTTGCCTTTACGCCAAGCTTTGACCCTGGCCGTGTCTGCGAGAAGTTGGGATCGGTATTGAATTCTGCGTGCGTGCCAACAACGTCAACATGCTACACGTCTCCCCAACCCCAACCAACTCCTCAAAATTTTCATTATTTATCAAAAGAGACGGAAAAACAGGCAGGCAAGCGAGTTCAGATCGGGTCCCAACACATACCAACCGTGCATTGGCCGGAGATGTTCTCAATGCACGGTTGGGATATATCGTGAGGCGTGTGTTTGGCGCGCTCTGTACGGGACTCATACGAATTCCACGCAAGCTTTATCCTGAGATGGCTGAGGAGCCGTCAGATGAGATTGAGGAATGAGGATTGCTATCAATTGGCAAATACGGTGGGACCCATAATAAAACACAACACTACCGGACAAATCTGAGTTTGTATTTCACGAGGAAAACGGAGAACTACTCATGATCAGAACCGTTCATTTAACGGCTGGATTAGTGTCAGATGAGCGTTATGTTAAATAAATAAAAATTAAAGTAGATTCCAATCGAACCACCAAAGCATACCTATCGTGTCAAAATCCACCGTGGAACTGTGACGTGTGGCCCATCGTGAATTGCTACGTGGTCGATGCCCAACTTCGCGATGGTCTCACTCACATTTTTTATCGGGCTTGATTGATTGGTCGGTCCCACATCAACCCAATTAAATAAAAGGTTTCAAGAAGACACGTGGCAAGTTTCATCTCTTGATCGTTTTATGCGTGTCCCTCCACCTCCAGGGTCCGCGGACCCAAGCTCAAAACGGTGGTTTTGATCGCCGCCGTTGAATCTGTGGGCTTTACCTTTTTAACTTTCAATTGGTCAATCAGTCAGAGATAAGTATTTTAATAGAGGGAAATATCAAATACGTGGTGGTCCAGGTCCACGACCTTTTCTATTTAAATTTTCAAATTAAAAAAAAAAATCAAATTTTAAAATAGTCAAAAGGTGAGCAGTGATTTCAAGGAAAATACCAAATGCCATGCTGCTTACTAACCTTCGATTTGGACTCACTAGATTCCAATCCGACGTTCAGTAGCTCTACATCACATAGAACCGGCGGTGTCCATTGGATGGCTGAGGATCTTTGCTTGTGGGACCCACACTTGCTGGGGGTGGGGGGGGGGTTCCAATTAACTTGGACCCGGTCCGGTAGCAGCGAGCTGAAACAGTTTTGTTCTCCTCGTCGTGAGAAAAACGTGTCTGCTGTGTACTACAAACGAAACGCAGTACAAGGATAACAACGAACTAAAAAAAATTTATGAAGGTTATATCGGTAATTCGGCCATTCCTAGCAGCTCCACCTCCACCTACAGCTTTCCTTGTTAAAAAAAACAAATTGCCGTCTTCGCCATCTCCCTCGGAAAACTGTCCTAGTGTCCTCTCTCTCTCTCTCTCTCTCTCTCTCTCTCTCGTTATTATTTGTTACGTTTTTGGCATTCTGTTGTTGGGTCTCTCATTCTCGGTTCCTCTCAATGGCGCCGAGTCTCAGAGACCTTCAGCTCACAGCGGTCTCCGGTGACCGGAGACCGGAGACCGTAGCTGCTGCCAACGATTTCCCAGACCTAGAAGATGTCCGGTTGTTGGATTCTTATGAGGAAGAAGAGAGGGAGAAGATGGAATCTATAGAGGAGGGGATGAAGAGAATTCAGGTCAGAGTAACCGGTATGACTTGCGCTGCATGTTCGAATTCTGTCGAGTCGGCTCTCACCGGAATCCATGGTGTTGTTCGGGCGTCGGTGGCGTTACTTCAGAACAAGGCGGATGTGGTCTTTGATCCGAATTTTGTCAAGGTTGGTTTTTGGTAGCTCTCTTAGCACTAAATTCTTTTAGCTGATAGTTGGATTTGTTCGAGTTTTCGTTGATAGGAGTTGGGATCATGGGTTAGTGCTAAATTTTGACAACTTTTCTGCGTTATTATTTAACTTGCGATCATATGACATATCAATATGTTTTGAGATTTCTTTTTTTTTTTTTTTCAGAAATTATTGTACCGTGAATGGAAAACAAACAATTATAATTAATGTTGGCGACCTGATGGCTAGTTTTGCTCTACGATTAGTTTCGGTTCTATTATTACTATTTTTTTTCTATCGAACCAGAGTTGTTGGTGATTGACTATGTATGGATGACTTTTCTTCTTCTAATTGTGCTTGGAACCTGAATTGCTGGTAAATTACGAGTTGTTTTCTTTACGTTCTTCCTTTTCTTCTCACTCAAGTTTGCTGGGGAATGGTGTTATAGGTTGTTCTAATTATTGAAATGTTCTTCAGATTATTGTCTTTTCATCACAATAAAAGGATCAATGGTGCTCTGGCAGTAGTCATCTCCAATTAGTGTTAAGTGCTATGCCAAGAATTCCACTGTAACTCCCGGTGACTGCTGCATTTTCTGGTAGACTTATCTGAAGGTCATGGTCTTTAGGTTGGAAAGAAAGAGATATAATCAAACGAGTAGAAGTAGCGGTGGAGCATAGCTTTCTTAACAAACAAAGCCTACAACAGGAATGAAGCACACGGGTTGAATTTTGGGCAATTATAACTTTGAAATGGAATTAAGAATTTGGGTTCATTTTGGCTTCTAGAATTTTGTTTAATCTAGTGGTGAACCCTCTATGTCTGTCTTTCTGATTGTTATTTGTTTGTGTTCTCTAAATTTTCTTCTCCTGCTTTTTCGTATTGGAACTCCCTCATGCTTGCAGGATGAACGTCTTGACACTAGAAATTAAAAAGCTACAAAATAGGCAAAGTAGAGAAATGAGTGCAATATTTTTTTCTTCAAATCGGTGTTGCATAAGCTTTCTGTCTTGGGACTAGCTTTAACCTGTCCTTTATTTAGAGGTTCTAATGTGTTCAAGCTTGATAACAAGAAATGGTTGAATATCAAACTTGAGCAACTTAATTATTCGTACCAAGCATAATGCTGTGATTTTGGCAATATGGGAAAAAACAAACCATACAAGCTATACTGTTTGGAATTAAATGACTGAAAATCACCTAGACTTCTGGCATTTCCATCCTTTATCTGCTGAAAATCAAGGTAACATGAGATGATAAATTTGAGGCAAGTTGGGCCCCTTCAAAGTCTGTAACATGAGAAGATAACTTGATCTTCTGGAAATCAGGGTTGGAGTGCAGTGGCTTTCTCTTCCACTTCTTCGACTTCAAAACCTGTAATTCAGGAAAGTAGGGCCCCTTCAGCACAACAAAGAGTGAAGCTAAACTTTGACAAAGCTCTTTAGGGAACCTGGGTCCATTCATTTCAGGGGGAATAAGAGATGGAGAATGAAGAGTTCTGGCCTTATATTCAGGACCAATAGGAGTGAGAGATTCACTAAGAGATGAAGTAATGACCCACCTCCAAGGCTTGAGATTGGCCAAATAGCTAGGCCTCCAACAGATTGAGGTGGAAAGCGGTTTTAATTTGGTAACAGGTTGGATGCAGGCAAAGAGCCTAGGAATCTGGACCCATAGACAGATTGTGAGGGAAATCATGTGTCTAACAAGGGAGATTGGGGCAATTTTCACGTGGGTTAGAAGATCATCAAATGTACTGGCTGATACTCTAGCCAAACAAGGGATTACAAGGTAAGGACTGTATTGGGCTGCTTTATGATAGTGATCTTAATTGAGGGGTCAACACCTTATTCTGGGTGTGTGACAGTTGTACATTTTAATTTTAACCTTTGAATGAAAGTCACAGTTTCCAATAAAAAATAAGAGTTAGAAGCAAATGCAATTGAAACTCTCATTAAACCGAATTAGTTGGTCAGGTTCAGAAATATGTATAAGCAATTGCATTCTGGTCATGATGGTAAGGCTATATGTTGGCCTCTAGGCTCCATTTGGTTTGAGGAGAATGTCTGCCATTAGGTATTATTTTCAACTCTTGTTTCATGGTGTAGATAATTTCAGCAATATTATTGTAAGAGTAAACAATATATGAAAAAAGAAATAAAAATCCTGTATGGCACAAGTCAGATATGCCAACACTCTATTCTACCTATCGTTGGTACAACTTTTACTGCATTTTTTACATCTCTGCCAATTAGTTTACAATTTATAATTCATTAATTGCTAGAAACTTGAGGGAAAAGGCTTGGCTGTTTGGAAAAAAAAACGGCCTAGGCTGTTAGTGGGCTTCCTGCACATGACACGTTACCCACTCAGCCCCTTATTTGTCTTTCTAATTAGAAGAACATTAATTACACTTATTCTTTTGCCCCACATACATGTTAACGTGTCATGCACATGAAGCTTCAAAACAGCCCAGGCTATTTTATCCAAACGGCCGAGCTTTTCTTAAAATTTGAGGTGCCAACTGTTAGTTATTCAACATGCTTCAAATAAAGTGGCATTTTCTCCCTTGGATTACTCAAATCCTGTCTCTTTTGCTTCCAAGAGATATAAAGTGTGTTGGACAATGACAGACTTTTTTGGAAGAAGTATGCATATTTAGGTTGAGATTCTTTGTCTATTATCATTAGCTGGCAGCTGTTGATCTTTGGTTACTGGTCCTTATTGAAAATCTTTACATTTATGTTTCATTTTCTTTTGGGTTTTAAGGTATTTCTCTAGGGGAGGTGGTTAAACAAGTTCTAATGGACTGATAACCTTGGGAGAACCAGTGAAGTCGTATTGTGCCCCCACTTTTTACCCCATTTCATTTTGGGCTGGGGCCTTATGTGGACTATCTTTAGCTGCTTTTTATTTTTTATTTTTCTTTTTGTTTTTTGATTGGAAGCTTTAACTACTTTTTTCCATAATGATCTAAGTCTTTCAAACTTATGCATGGTTTAGAGTTTCGTTCAGTTCCACCATAACATATTGCAACTTTATATGTCCATTGCAGGATGAAGACATCAAGAATGCCATTGAAGATGCTGGTTTTGAGGCTGAGATCCTGCTGGATTCCAATATATCCCAAATAAAATCACAGAAAACTCTGGTGGGACAGTTCAGGATCGGAGGTATGACATGTGCAGCATGTGTAAATTCTGTTGAAGGTATTTTGAGAAACCTTCCTGGTGTCAAACGAGCAGTTGTTGCCTTGGCTACTTCATTAGGTGAAGTTGAGTATGATCCTAATGTCATAAGCAAGGATGAAATAGTTAATGCAATTGAAGATGCCGGTTTTGAAGGTGCACTTGTGCAGAGCAATGCACAGGATAAGATCTTATTAGGGGTGATTGGGTTGTCCAATGAGATGGATGCAAATATTTTAAATGATATACTCAGGAACTTGAAAGGGGTTAGGCAATTTGAATTTGACAAGACTCTTCCACAAATAGAAGTTCTCTTTGATCCTGAAGTCATAAGTTCAAGATCCATAGTTGATGCGATTGAGAAAGGAAGCAATGGTAAATTTAAAATAAATGTCCAGAATCCATACACAGCAAGATCTTCGAATGGTATAGACGAATCCTCAAACATGTTATGGCTTTTCACCTCTAGTCTGATTCTCAGTGTGAGTATAATCTTGCATTGTATGGAAATATATCTACCTTGCATGCAGTTTTGCTTCTCATGAGTGACAATTTTGCACATTGCATGTCCCTTTTGGGCTTTTCACTTTACATTGCTGGCATATACTTTTGAATTTCATATTATATCGCTCTTTTTTCATCTTTCCCTTTTATTATTTGTTTTAAGGTAGGTTGTAATATTCATTATCTTGGCTGCAGTTCCCTCTTTTCCTTATAGGGGTAGTTTGTCCACACATACCCTTCATGTACTCTTTATTGCTTATGCGATGTGGACCCTTCCTTATGAGTGATTGGTTGAAATGGGCATTGGTGAGTATTATTCAATTTGTTATTGGTAAGCGATTCTATGTAGCAGCTGGTAGAGCACTGCGGAATAGGTCAACAAACATGGATGTTTTGGTTGCATTAGGAACTTCAGCTTCCTACTTTTATTCTGTCTATGCACTTCTATATGGTGCCTTTACTGGGTTCTGGTCTCCTATATATTTTGAGACAAGTGCCATGCTAATTACATTTGTGCTATTGGGAAAGTACTTGGAAATTCTTGCGAAAGGGAAGACATCAGATGCAATCAAGAAGCTAGTAGAGCTTGCACCTGCAAAAGCTCTGTTGCTTGTCAAAGATGCAGGTAACTTTCCACTATATATGAAATGATGCTTAGTTTGTTTGGATTGTGGACTGCCAATGTTTTCCATTTGATCATTTTCACAATGAATTCCACTAATGGTTAGGTTTATTCATCATTTTGTTCCAGGAGGAAAGTTTGTTGAGGAAAGGGTGATAGATTCTTTACTAATTCATCCAGGTGATACATTAAAAGTTCTTCCTGGTTCAAAGATTCCTGCTGATGGTGTTGTTACATGGGGTTCAAGTTATGTTGACGAAAGTATGGTAACTGGTGAATCTGAACCAATTTCGAAGGAGGTTAATTCTCTGGTTATAGGAGGTACCATGAATTTTCATGGTGTTCTTCACATACAAGCCACAAAAGTGGGGTCTAATACTGTTTTGAGCCAGATAATTTCTCTCGTTGAGACAGCACAAATGTCTAAAGCTCCTATTCAGAAGTTTGCTGATTTTGTAAGTATCTGTACTTTTCAGCAAAGTCTTATCAAAGCCCAAGTATTCTATGAAAGTATGAATTCTGTGGCAAAGGATTATATTATTACAAGCATAACTTAATGGTAGCAAAGGATCATATTATTCAGTGCTGTAGACTAGGATGCTTAGCACATGCCTGATCAGCTGATCTATAGGTTCTCATATCTGATGAATATTATGTAATGGTGAAATCATCCCTCCACCTGGCTGAAAGAGAGGTTTTCTTGCACAACATATCCAGAAAAGTTTGCTCTAATAGCTCTAATATGGAACCAATATGATGAGCTGAAGTTAAAAGCTTTTTTTTTTTTTTTTTTTTTATCAGCAGAAAGTAAACTCATTAACTTAATTAAAATTAGACAGTTAATACAATTTGATGATAAAAGTGTCATCCCCAAATTCCACATTCAATTTACATAGAAGCCCCAAAACTGAAATTAAAGCTTGACCTACAGGATTTTACTTGGATCAACTCAACTGCTCTTAATTTTAAAGTACTCTTTCCAATACTTGACTAGACTCCCCTCCCCACGCCCCAACCAAACAGCCTCCCACAAACACACCAAAGAAAATAAAGAGAAAGGAATAAAAGGAAAAGAAGGCAGTTATGGATACTCATCATAGTTTATTTGACTGACTTCTGCTGGGGCTTATGTTTTCTTTCTGCATTTTGTATGAGTAAGTTAGCTGGTTTTTTAACATTAGCATTGACAGCTGCAAGTTATCTGGTAGAATAAGCTCAAGTAAGACAAATATATCTAAGAGAAGTATTTGATAATGAGAGCTGGATGGAAATTGTCCAACTGCACATAGGGATTTAAGAACAGTAGAAATTAATTCTTGACTGTAAGATATGGTAATCCGATTTGATTGAGAAGCCTATGGCCTTGAAAATTTTCTGCTTACTTGATAAGTGGAGGAGCAGAATTATATCAATTCTCAACTCAACTCATCCAACTATTTGGGGCTAGCTTTACATGAATTCTGTTCTGATTGGACGAATCAATGATCACAATGATCTAGTTCGTTTTAACTGTTTCTATTCTGATTAGATGATAACCATAAATCCCTCCCTGTAATAATTGTTTATCATTTTTCAGGTTGCAAGCATTTTTGTGCCAACAGTTGTTTGCATGGCATTGATAACATTTCTGGGTTGGTAAGCATATTGTCACCTGTTTTGAGGTAGTTTAAAGATGCATGGTTTGAATGTTAATTATACCTTTCATGTTCATGAACAGGTATGTCAGTGGAGAACTTGGAGCATACCCAGAAGAATGGCGACCTGAAAACAGCAACTCTTTTGTTTTTGCTCTTATGTTCTCTATATCAGTTGTGGTGATTGCTTGCCCTTGTGCTCTTGGCTTGGCAACACCAACTGCTATTATGGTCGCTACAGGGGTTGGGGCCAACAATGGTGTCCTTATAAAAGGAGGGGATGCATTGGAAAGGGCCCAGAAGGTTAAATACTTGCTGTTTGACAAAACAGGTACTCTTACTCAGGGAAAACCTACAGTTACCGCAGTGAAAACTTTCAATGGAATGGAGCGTGGAGACTTCCTCACCTTGGTTGCTTCTGCAGAGGTGAGTTCAGTTTTTATGACTAGTTTTGAGATTGTTATTTTGATTTCAAGTGTTTCTACAAATGGTCATGATAAATTATACTGTAAATATTCAATTATGCCATATTATTCATGTATAGGCCAGCAGTGAACACCCATTGGCCAGAGCATTGGTGGACTATGCCCAACATTTCCATTTCTTCAATGATCCATCTGCTGTCAAGGATGCTCAGAACCACAAAACAGAGTCTACATTCTCTGGATGGCTTCTTGATGTCATGGATTTTTCTGCTTTGCCCGGGAGAGGTGTGCAATGTTCTATAAATGGAAAAACTGTTTTGGTAAGCTTTTAACCTAAAGAATTTTGCATCTCAATTCATAACTCACAAGAGAGGAATAATCATATTAATATACAAGAGCAAGGAGCATTTTCTGTGGAGTTTTGAAACATTTTCACATAACAGAGTTAGAGCAAGGAACATTTTTACCTAACATTTTGTGTGCTAATGCTTCAACATATGGGACAACCAAATTTTGAGATTCTTACTTGCTTGTTTACACAACACAGATGTGAATCAGTCCTCTAAAATTGATATAAACTTGGTTAAAATTAGAGAGAAAAGAAGAAGAAAAGTAGAGAACAGTAGCACAAAGAAAGAAAATGGAGAAAAGAAGAGGAAGAAGAAGAAGAGTTCGAATTATCTCTTCTCTCCCTTTTCTAATCCTTTTGTTAAACTTCATTCTTTAGGCTAATTACAAGTATGCCCTTAAGTGGGTGGCCAGCTAGGCAGTAACATAAAGAAGACTTACAAAAAGAAATAACAGGCCCATAAAGATAGGCCCATTAACAAACAAATAAAAAAATAACACACTACAAGAAAAGATACTAGGGCCCATTCGGCCCAGTATCTCTACACTCCCCCTAAAGCTGAGCATAGATGTCAATCATGCCCAGTGTGCTTATATAGTGCGTCAGCTTCCCTCTTGGAACTCCCTTGGTCAAAACATCAGCCAACTGTTCTTCTGAGGTGATAAATGGCAAGCAAACTTCTCTTGAGGAAAATCTTTCCTGTATAAAATGTCTATCAACCTCAATGTGCTTAGTTCTGTCATGTTGAACAAGATTATGTGCAATATTGATAGCTACCTAGTTGTCACAGTAGAGCATCATTGGCTTCTCATAGTTAAACCCCAATTCTTCTAAAAGTGATCGCAGCCATAGTAATTCTAATACACCATGTGCCATTGCCCTATATTCTGCTTCAGTAGAGGATCTAGCAATTACAGATTGTTTCTTATTCCTCCATTGTGCTGTTGCAAGAGTCTAAGAGAATGGAGTTTAATGACAAGTGGGCAAGGAGTGTATGGAAAGCCAGGGGGATTAGCTGGGTGGCGGCTCCATCGTGGGGTGCTTCTGGGGGGATTGTAACAATGTGGAAGAGGGATGTG